>CM037851.1:104030194-104177803 GCA_021234595.1 Delia radicum | reverse complement strand
TTTTATTCAAAAATACAAAACAAATGATAATAAATGCCCAAAAATATTAATTTTACTTAGAAATTGCCTGCGTGGATACAAAAAATGTTGTATACAATTTTAGTATTTTCTAAACAAACCTTTTTGTAAAATTTAGGGACTTTGCAAGTTTTAATGCGGTGCTTTCACAATTATTAGGCCTCTGCATGAAATTAGTCCATTTTTCTATTTGGCCGAATAACTCGATTGATTTTTTTGGTTAATGAAGAAATGATCTTTTCTTTAAGAAAAGGGAAAAATAATTTGATGGAATATTTTAAACGTGCAATATTATTTTCTTTAAGAAAAGAGAAATTAATTTGATGGAATGTTTTTAAAAAGGATAACTTAACTGGGGCTCAAATTAAATAAATTACACCGGTCGAAACGATTTTTGCGTCTGACTTCTAAATGAAAAATTTTGGTTTCTTTTATGTTACAAATAAGGGAAACATATTTTTTTTATCAAAGTTTGCTTTTTGAACTAAGTGATTCCTACTCGAAAATTGTCATATAAACGTACAACAGCAAAAGCAAACATTAAAAGCTTGGAATGGGTATTTTGGCGTATTTCGATGTCTAGAATCAGAATTTCGATATTAAAACATAAACCCAAGAAAAAAATATTATTTTGTCGACCGGTGTTATTTTCGGTATACGTAACATCCACACAGAGAGAATTTCACTGGACGAAAAATAATGAAAATGTTCACGTAATTATTGTAACATTTCTTCACAAAATAAACGAAATATTTCATAAAATTAATATAATTATTTCGTAACTAATTTTTCGATGAAACTTCATCATTGACTGAATAAAACTTTTAAAAAACAAAAACATATTTTTCAAAATAATTTATGAAAACATTAGTGCCTTTAAGTTTGATTCAAACAATGTCCACCCCTGTCCACCCATATCTACTATTTCCCAGTATTAATTATACAAAATGTCATTTTCAAAAGAAAATACATAATTTGTTTCACCAATATGGGGAAATAGTAGATATGTGTGGACAGAGATTGATAGCTTGTGAATTGCTCATTATACAAAAATGAATTGATATCATGAAGATAGTTTTCTCAATGTATATAAAACAAATAATAGAAATCGCTCAAAATTTTGTATCAAAAATTATAAATACAAATGTTTTTGATTTATAATTCCTAAAAAAATCGTTCAACAAATTTTAGTTGTGATCAGAAAATTTCTGTGCAAAATTATAACAAAAAAAAAATTTATAACAAAATGCCAATCTCAAAAACAAAAAGATTAAAAACACAAAAAAAAGATTAAAAAAACAATGAAAATGTGGAGAATACCCAGATGAAAACTTCACCGCACGGCCCCTGCGAATAGTGTATTCGGTACTTTGCTGAATAGTGTTTTCATTTCTGATATAAATTTCATATAAAAGAACACCGTCCTTTGCTAGAGGAAAAATTAAATAGAATAATAAAACATTTTTAGGTTGAAAAATCATTTTAATCCTTTTAACTGACTATCCCTAAAACACCGTTGCCGAAATAATTGAAATACCGTTATCCCTTAAAACCTCTACCGATATAACTAAAATACCAATATCCTTAAAATGCCGTAACTGATATAATTTAAATACCGTTATCGCTAAAATACCTTTACCGAAATAAATTTAAAAGCGTTATCGTTAAAATACCGTTACCGTAGTATTCTGACAAAATCAGTAAAAACAATTGCTGTAAATTTAGATATACATATTTTCCCAAAGTTTGATCATGAGCTAGCTCGGGCATAATTGGCTAAAATTATCCATGTGTATTGAAACTACATGAATAAATACAATAACGTCATCGTAAAAATACCGTTATCGAAATAATTAAAACACCATTACCGCTAAAAGCAGCGGTATTAACGCTAAAAACCCGTTCCCGAAATAACTGAAATATCGTTACCCTCAAAATATCGTTACTGAAATAAACAAAAATAGCGTTACTCTTACCGAAACATTCATTAAATCGGTTACCATCCATATTTTAAACCAATACAAACTGCGGTGTTTGAAAGTTTTAAGAAAAATATTTTGTGAAAAACTTTTTTTCTCAATTTTTTAGATTAAAAATACAGTTTTTTTAGCCGAATAAGTTTGCCGAATAGTGCTACAATTCGGTATTAGGGCGAATAGAAATAAAAATGCCGAATACCGAAAAGTAACCGAAAAATATAGATTTTATTAATTACTTGATTTAAATTGAAAGATTGTAGTGGACCAAAAGTACTCTATGAAAATTTTATAAATATATTTCCGAAAATATGCACAGCATTACCAAACTTGAGCCCAATTTTGCACAAAAATCTTAAAAATAAGAGTAGATAACTATAAGTAATCTTGATTTTTTAATTATCCCCATAATCAACTGGATAATACTCATTTGAGTACGGTTTCGAAAAATTGGGACATATATTCATATGTTTTGAAATTGTGTATATTTCATACAATCGTACACAAAAATGTATCACTTTGTGCAATTTTACGGCGCTAAAACTCGGATCTAATTATATTTAGATGTATCAGTATACAAAAAATCATATGCAATTCTATCAGGTCAAAACCTGGATACAATAATATCTGGTTTTTTATAATTATATCTATTTGTATCAGCTTAGATATACACTGATATAATTAGATACAAAACTGATGCAATCTAATACAATTCTATCGGGCCATAATTTTGATAAAATGGCACTGAACATTTATCTAATTGCATCAACTTAGATCTAAACCCATACAAACAGATATAATTATATGGGCCCACATTTCGGATATTTATGAAGATTACATATAACGTCACATAGAAATTGATATGACTACATAAAACTCCATATCAATTTTTTTTAACTAAGTTAATTATATTTGATTGTATACATCGTTCGCTTATAGGGAATTCACATAGACAAGTTAACCTTCTAAAAAATTTGATTAGCTGTTAATCTAACAGTTAATCTAACTTTTTATCAGATTACTATTTCTAAACGACTCTGTATTATACTACTAATTGTGTGTATTTCTGTGTTTTATATAAGTTCGGTTGGCTATGACGCCTTAGAGCGGGTCAATTTGTATGGGACGGAAAAAATGAAAAAATCGCATATGCGGGAAGTAATCTACGAACAATTCTAAGAAAATTTGCCTAAGAAACTATGTGTGTAAAATCGATTCGGATGCCGCGATTTTTAAAGGGAAGTTTCATATTCAGGTTATAGAAAATTTTGTTAGAAAAACTTAAACAGATAGCTTATTTATGAGTGTGAGGGAAAGGTATACTTTTGTTTGTTGACCATATATTGAAATAAAACTAAAATTATCCTTTAAGTTTTCTACGATTTATTGTTTTATTTGCAGTTATTAATTTAGCAATAAAATCAGAAAGAATAAATAAATTTTAAGTGTATTGTTATTAATACAAAGTTAGTTTCTAGATTTGAAAAAAGAACTAAATAACTAAGTTTTTTAAGTCCTGCCTGCTTTCCAAGCGTGGATTTTTTTTTCGACTAACATCAGTCACAGCCATAATACTTTCACGATTTTTTTCCGTTACGCGCCGAGAAACACTGGTTAAAAGTTTAACGCATCGTTCAGTTCCTTGAATGTGGCATGGAACTTGTGGGTCAGGAAGTGGTGGATCTTGAAATTCTAAATATTCCTTCAAATGCTCATACGGAATATCTCTTGTAATTGGTGGTTCTGATAAAATACTGTCATCATCTAAATCTATCATATTGAAATAATGCAGCAGTCAAAATTAATTTTACATTTTTTGTACTCTCTAAGCTTTTCTGCATCGCAAAGTTTGTTACGGTAGTACAAAATTTTTTTGTATTGCCTGGTCGCGTATTGATTTACGATCATCGTAAAGCATTGAAAGCATAACATTTTCTGGATGAGCAAAGTATGAGTTATTTTGAACTACAGAGTAAACAATTTGCCGCACATTCAAGGGAAGAAACTGTGTGAGGCGAATAAACTTAAATAAAAGCGTACTGCCGTAAATAACAGAATTGTAGTATTTGATGTTAAAGTATATGGGAACATAAACTCTTATTACGTACTCTGCTAGAGTTTTTAAGTAACTAGTGGGTGAACTTGTTGCGACGTACAATCGTAAAATTCTGCTGGCCTTGGTTAACCAACGGGAGTGCGCTACAGGTCCAGGCTTTATGTTAGCTAAGTCAACAGAAATAAAACCATTCGATATTGCTGAAGCCATTTGAAGCAAATACTTTACGTCATTAGATAAATCAAGCTTCCATTCGTCTGATGAAGAAGGTGACATGTTCTCTAGCGGAATGGCTGTAAATTCAACAACCCTCTGAAAAAATTTTAAACTTTTTTTAATAAATGTTAAAAAAATATTCTGGAAAAATTATTTTCCCACCATTTTCTCACAGCACGTAATTTGTTTACTAATTAAGCCGCTGGCTTTTCGAATTATCCAGAAATTCGAATAGGTGACGAAAAGGCAATTCATTAAAATGTAGGAGACATATAAACCAATGCAATGGTCTTCCCAATGCGATCTCGAAACGCCGTATTATGCCATTTGAAACGCCTGTGTTAGTGTTTTCTCCATCACTACAAATACCAATTAAATTATTAAAACTGAAACCTTTTTTGCTGAAAAACTCGCCAAGCTGCCTTTGCTTTGTTAAAGCATCTTCAGCTTGAACTGTAACATATCCTAATAGTTCGAGTTCGGCTCTTTAAGGACGACTAAATGTGGTTCTTTAACCATGCTTTGGTGGTATTTGCCGTCAATTTTTTCCATTGTTAATGCGTCATCTTTTCTGCCATCAAATGAAAAGTAGCATAGGTTGGTGTCTCCTGCTTGACTCTTGCGTACTGCTTCCCGTCCCTTCATCTTTTCTCTGGCGACTTTATTTTTATCCATAATTATTAGGTCTCCAGTTTCATCTCTATAGTCAATATCCTTAAATAGAGCTGTCGCTAAACCTGAAGCTACTCTGTCAGATATGCCGAATCTGTCGCACATCATCGCGAAATTTAAAGCCGAGTACCTTTTGGTATAAGCTCGTGGTTTCGGTGAAATTAATACATCCTCAGATGGTTGCACTTAGCTCTATAAGCTCCTCAACCTCCATGTTTAACTGGCTTGGTTGATATGTCGAATCATGACTCACTGGTAGGAAGGTTGTTATTGTTGATACTTGGTCAGAATGATTCTCTGGAATAGTCAGTTTTCTATCATTGTGTTGATCTAGCATAAAAAATGTCAACCTTTTTTGGAATTTCTCCACATTTGCATTGATGTACTTTTAAATTACATTTGCATTTTCCAATGAAAAACAAATCATCAATCGATTCCACAAAACGATTTAATTTACTTTTAGTTTTTATTTCTCTTTGGTACTTTTCAATAAACTGGTTTAGTTTTAGTAAAATGCTTTTTTCATTCATAAGATCAATAAAAAGTCGATTCCATATTTCAGTTAATTTATTTAACACGTCATTAGTGAAGTTCTTGTAAGCACACTTTTTTCCTTCTTTTTTTGCCTGGTAACCCAAGAAGAAATAATACTTTAATACATCACGCTTGCTTGGTAAGTTAAGGCCACTAAAATCTTCTGGTGGTCCAAAAATGCAAATATCTGGGGAAGCCATATGAGATATGGTAGATTCAGATGAAGAAGATGAAAATTTATTTTCCATTTTACTAGATTATAAATTTAAAATGCAAAATCGAATAGCCAATAAAAAAGCCGAACGTTTTATTTTTTCACTCGCGTAGTTGAACTTAAATCACACAAATCTTAGTACTTATCACAATGTTTTGTTTTCCTTTTATTGAATATAAATTTAAAGATTCAAACGTTTATTGATTATAAAAACTTATTTATGAATTTAAAAATTTACTGAATAAAAATTAAAAAATTTTATCAACGAAAACTAGACTGTTAGAAAAAAATTGCAACTGCAGTGTTTTTAATAAAAATAAAAACGTTAAAAAGGCACCACTTGTTCAAGCGATTTGTTAATTTAACGAACGAGCCTATCTTTTAACACTTTTTTCTTAAATTTTTTTTCTACTCTGGTCTTACTTTTCGTTAACGCTGGAAGCGATTTCTTTTTTAAAACTTCAGAATAGTTTTCAAAAAAGTTTTTCAATTCCTTTAAAGAAAAAACATGTGTAAAATTTTATTTCAAAATAAAAGTACTCTTAAAGTTTGCGAATTGATAATATTACATTTTTGCGTTTTTCAAATGCGAAAATTTCATTAATTTAATATACAGAGGAAATTTTTTTTTTACACTCTTCAAGGTTTTTACTCGCTGATTGCGCGGATGTTACGATCGTAAAAATCGAATGTGTTATATCGTTCGTAATACGGGAAACCACTGTACCACTTTTCAAAAAATTAAACCTTCCAATTATTGTCAAAAAGCTAAAAATATAAGTTTTTGTACATGTAATTTACGTCTATGTAAACATATTTGATACAATTTTTTATACTACATAAAACTAAATTTCCCCTTAAAAATCGCGGCATCCAAATCGGTTTTAGACCCATACTTTCTTAAGCAAAGTTTCTCAAAATGATCCGTAAAACATTTTCCGCATATGCGATTTTTCGAAAAAAAAAATTGACCCGCATGTTTTAAACCCTCCATCCCATAGCGCAGGATGGTATATATCACTTTGTCAAATGTTTGTAATTCTTTTAAAAAAATTCTGGGACCCCATAAACTATATATATTCTTGATCAGCATGAATAGAGAAGTCGATATAGCCATGTCCGTCTGTCCGACTGTCTGTGTTAATACAAAATACTCCGCCAATACAGAAGAGGTGTTCCTAATTTTCAGTCAAATTGTTTGTTGATATCATGAGCAGTTTCCTAGTAAAAATGATTAAAATTGGTTAACGCGTTCAAAAGTTATGAGTGAAAATGTGAAAATACCTCTTAAAATTTTGAATAAAATTTTAAAATAATCTATTGATTTCATCAAACATACTTACATTCAATGCTTATACACAAGAATATACGCAATCAATGATGGCAGTCAATATCGTTAAAATACTGTCTCCGATTCAAACCCCTTCCAACTGACTATCGTTATCCCAAAAATACCGTTACCGAAATAATTGAAATACCGTTATCCGTAAAATACCGTTACCGATATAATTAAAATATCAATATCTTAAAATATCAATATCTTGAAATACCGTTATCCGTAAAATACCGTTACCGATATAATTAAAACATCAATACCATAAAAATACCGTTACCGAAATAATCTACCAATATCTGAAAAAAAACTTCTTTAAATATATATATTTTCCCAAAGTATGATCATAAACTAGAAAGTTATTATAACTCGGGCATAATGGGGCTAAAAATTGTGGTGTGCATTAACATTACCTGAATAACTAAAATAACGTTACCCTTAAAATGCCGTTACCAATATATCAATATTTTCAACTTAAGTTCGTTTTAAGTTTGTTGTACTGCATAAGTAACTTTGGTGCAAATGGTAGAGCGGTCTACTTTAATACAGCAGATCCTAACTCAGATTCGTATGTTCAAAACTCGCAGGCCCCAAAAGATTTTTTTTTTAATTTTAAAGAAACATACATCCCTAAAGTATGCTGCACATTTTTATTAAATAAAAATTTTAATATATATTTGAAAAAGACCGTCCATGAACTATTGAAAAATAGCATTCATGCACTGCTTAAAATGCTATTAAAGAAGGAATATATTCACTCCATTGTTGAGTTCATATTTTAGATATTATTAGTAATATTAAGTGATTTTAAATTGAAACTGATCAAATTTGTATATTTTACTTTTGATATTAGAAAAGTTTAGTTAAGTTTTGAACAACTACTTAGCTAAATAAAAAAAAAATTAAATTGAAATTTGTATTTTTTAAATTGAGAATTGCAGTGAAAATAACTTTTTTCAAAAAAAAATTTATTTAAAATACGTGTTTATGAAAACATATTATATAGAGTATTTTTTTCTAATTTTTTTTTTGGAGAATCAGGGACCGAAAATTACAGTTATTGTTATTGTTTCAAGTATACCATTTTGATCCTTATGAACTAGTCTATAATAAAATGAATTGCTTTTTAAAATTTTGATTTTTATTTTTCGAGAAAAAATAAAAGTTATTTTTTGATTTTTATTTTTTCGGGCAAAAGTAAAGGTTATTTTTTGATTTTTATTTTTTTGAGCAAAAATAAAAGTTATTTTTGATATTTTTTTTTACTAATTAATATCCAAATAGTTTCGGATAATAATATAATAATTTTAACTCTGGCGATGCTAGAATTAAAAAAAACGAATACAGCTGAAAATTTAAAAATTGAAATCGAAAATGTTTGCAAGGATTTTAATATCGACAAAAAACAAATATATTTCATAACGACTGATAACGGGTGCAATTTAGTAAAAGCTGTAGAGCTTATGTCTCCTGAAGAAAGTGAAAGTGAAGACGAAGAGCTGGAAGACAATGATATTGAAAATTTTTACGAAACCGTAAACAATATACATTTTGAAAATATCATTTCAGTTAAATGTGCTGCACACACGCTTCAGCTAGCTGTTAAAGATTTTCTTGGGGACTTAAATCCTGATATTGATCGAGCACGAAAAGCTGTAAAAGTTTTGAAAACGCCGTCATTTCGGTAAGTAAATTTAAATCACAAATCTTCCCTCCTCCTCCATAAGTTTGTCAATTTTCAATCGAAAAGTTTGCAAAAAAAAAAACTTGATTTAATTTTATTTATTTAAATAAAAATCAAAAAATAACTTTTACTTTGCTCGAAAAAATAAAAATAAAAAAATAACTTTTACTTTTGCTCGAAAAATAAAAATCGAAAAATAACTTTAATTTGTGCCCGAAAAAATAAAAACCAAAAAATAACTTTTATTTTTGCTCGAAAAAATCAAAATCAAAAAATACTGTTATCATCTGACTTTTATGAAAAAAGTAATAATTATTACGGTCCCTGTGTAGAATTTAAGTGTATTCTTACAAAGTTTCACAATGAAACGATTAGCTTAAGTTCTTTGACATAAAAAATGTAAAAAAAAAATTTCAAAAAAAAACTGTTTCACTAAAGGAAGAAATTTAAAGTCAATTTACAGTACAACTGAAGTTTTTGTAAAAAAAACTTTTCAAAAACTACTAGCTTTTGGTTAATTGTAAATGTCATATAAAATTAGGCAAACAATCTTTTGACAGGAGTTTTTTCATAAACAGTAGTAAATTTAGTAATACAAGTCCTGGCGAATCACTGTTTGCAAACGTTAGTGGAGCATTTAAAACAATGTTTTGCCAGCAGTATTTTTTCATATACAGTCATAAATTTTGTGAAACAAGTACTAGCAAATCACTTTTAGAAAGCGTTGGTAAAACGCTATAAGCCAATGTTTTGCCAGTAATATTTTTCATATACGGAAGTAAGTTTTGTATAAGAAGTACTGGCAAACAACCTCCTATAAACGCTGGCATAGCACATTTAGAAGACGTTTTCCCAGTAGTATTTTTCCATATGTGGTAGTAAATTTAGTTAAAGAAGTACCTGCAAATTATTACCTTGTTATCACGGTTTTACACTAAGCCAACGATATAATATATGTAAGTAAACTGCTTAATTATATACCTGGCGACATTGTATCTTTCAAATGTTTGTAGGGATGTGAAAGCTAATTACAAGTGTGGCTTTTATATACTTAATTGGTGTGATAATTTCTAGTATTGTTGACACTTAAATACAGCTTATTTATTCATAACAAAAATATTGTAGAAACCATTAGCTACCCAGCAAGAATTTTTTCTCTTCAAATTGGGCATTTTCATCTTTCGAAGTTTTCTAACCAAACAATTTTTTTTTTAATTAAAATTAGCAGAATCTTATTGCGAAATACTGGCAATACAATGAAAACAGCAATAAAAACTGTAAAATCTACTAAATTTTAATCCATTTTTTAGTTGATCTCTATATTCTCTATTTTTATTATAAATTATAAGACAACTAAAATACAACTCTGTCTTTTATTTGTCTTTATTATATCCTTTGATCCTTTTGTATGTGCATCGGAATGCTATATGCCAAAGACTGAAGCGTAATCTAAAAAAATTTAATGCAAAATATGTTAAAATTTAATTAAAGAAGCGCTGATTTTTTAAAAACTTTCGATGTTGCTATTCATTGTTAAACGAAATTAACAATGAATAGATATTTTTTAATTATTTTATTAATTTTATTAAATATTATAAATTATTTTATAAATACAAAAATCACTTATTACAGTCCTTTAATTTAGAAAATTTTCTTAGACTTCTCACTTTTTTTAAAAACTTTTAAATATTTTGTATAGCTTTATTTTTTTTATAAAACTAGTGATGCCAGACGATATTTTGAAAATTCCCGACGATATTTTGAAATTGTTAAAAAAATTCTTCTTTTACTAGAGTTGTGTAGTTCGTGAACGACCTAGTTCAATTGAACTAATCTTTACTTTGAACTTGTGAGCTAGTTCGCAATCTTCAGCTCTTTTGGGTCTTTCCGTTCTTTTTTGTCATTTGAATAATATTTATTTCCTTTCTGTTGCTTTTGAGTTTTTTTTTTCAATGTTGCCAGTTCATTTTTTTTTATGTTAAAAAGAAATGTCTAATGTGAATAATTCACTTAAAAATTATCAAACAAACGATCTAACGAACGATTGAACGAATTTGTCAAAGATCGATTGAACTAGAAGAGCGTAATAGTTAATTGAGTTCAGTCGAACTAGAAAGAGCGCTTACTCAAACGAACTAGATTGCCTAAGTCTATCTGTTTCAATACTTCAAAAAAAGTGTTCCCTACATATTCCCTACACCACAAATATATGGAATTTAACACAAAATACAAATAAAATATAAAATTTAGCAAACTTTCGAATTTCGTAACTGACATTAAAGTTTCAACATAATATAAAGGCTTAATTAGTTTGTACGTAACGTTCCGTAACGAATCAGCTGATTTGTTTTTGATGTATGAAAATGAGTGTGCCTGGTTAGTTTGTTTGTAATGTGACGGTGCGTGCCGGACGAACCTGCTAAAAACAAAATTTCTCTACTACGTTAAGTGACAGCTAAAAACAGCTGATTGCTCTCACATAAAAAAACTAAACAGCCAATACAAGAATATCAAACAATGACTATAATCGTTTAGCCAAATCTGATATGTTGCTACGGAACAGACTAACCACACAAAACAGCCATCAGGAACGGCACGTTACAGAAACGTCACGGAACGCAAAGACTAATGGCATCGTTATTTCAGAATCGTCTGCCACAAGCTGTCAAATTATGAGAATAGATATAAAGAAGAGATGTCACATATAATTTTCCACACTTTACCAAATGCCGAATATAATATGGCGTTCACACCATTATGCTGAACACGACTTTTACCAAAGAGAGTGTACAAGAAATTAAGAACTGTTGTAACAGACTAAAGAGCTTTAATAAGTGCTTTGGCACATTCGCGATTAGCATTTAAGTGTGAACGATATTTAAGTTATTCAATTTTAACCAAAGTTTAAAATATCAGAATAATGTTACTAACAATAAACTAAATATGTATTTCATAAAAAAAAACTCAACATTTTTACACAATTCTGTATGTAGTTACCAAAATAAAATGGTCGAATAAAATTATTATTCTGTATTCAAACAAAAATAAAACAAGTGGAAGCATTAAAGTCCGATGTGCCGAATTTGGTATTAAAAAAGATTAAATTCGGCTGTGACGAATTTTTGGATACCCTCCATCTCGGTGTTTTCATAAACCAGGGAAAGTGCAAACAATATTAATATCTATATTCTTTGTAAAAATAACAAAAATAATGTTGTTTTTATAAGTAAAACAAAATATGACTGATTGATTAATGTATTTGGGATGTTACAAAAGAAAAAATGTTTAATTAAAGTTTACTAAAATGAATCTGAAATTCTGCATGCTTATAACAGTGGGTATTCAAAGGTTATTCTGATTACCTAAAGAAGAACGTGTAGTGAAAAATATATATATTTGTATAGTTCCTTATGATGATAAAAAAAACTGTTGTAAAATTCGCCTGTTGTTTGTCTCTTTGCCTATATAATAATGAAAGAAAGTTACTAAAATATATTTTTGGATCGTTAGAAGAGATGCAATGAATACAAACGCATAAAAACAGTTTCGAATAATCAGAATTTTAGATAAATTTAAGGGAACAAAAATACACTTGCGGAGACATACATAATGAAATAATTATGAAATGCCAGTTTACATTACAACACATGTGTTTATACTATACATCACATAAGTAAAACGGAAAGTGTGATGAAACTAAGTTTGTCAAAAATTATAAAAGAAAATCTTTCGAGTGTTTTCGAGATACAAAAAATTAAAGAAACTGGTATTTCAAATTATTGTTTTTCAGCTCAGTTGCTTGTGCAATTCTCGTTTACGACTCCTAGAATAAGAACCCTAAGAAATTTTCCCAAAATTCGATTGGTTTTTACACATCAATACTTTAATTTAGATTATTTTTGTATGTATCAAATAAAAATTAGGGCTTTTAAGGAAAACAAATGCATATAATCAAAAGATTTTAAGATGAAGTATGCACCTTATATGTCTTAAATAATGTGAATGTCCTTTAAATTGAATGGGGTTTTTAATAAATGTAATTAAAATGTAAGAGTTTCCTTGCAAATTTATTAAAGGTTGAGAATGAAAATAAGTAAAAAAAAAAAATAGTGTACGAAAAAAAGTTATGAATTTACATTGTTGGATTCGGGGCTTTTGTTGCTGGATATTTTTTTGAACTGATAACGATTAATGTGTCTGGCAACTCCGGTTAATGCAGTCAAATAAATAAAGAATTTTAACTAAACTATTTTGTTCTACCTTTTTTCTAATTGGTGATTTTTTGATTTGTTGGGGTTAACAAAAAAAGGTATATGGCAAGCCTGGTATATGGAAAACAAAAGCATACTTTATAAATTAGCTTAACAATTTTTCGAGGGCTTCTCGCATTTGCACTTATAACCAGTGTTGCCAGGTTTGCAAAGCATAAAAACGACAAACTTTCTAGAAAAAATCGTCAAAATCGTCATCATATTTTGAAAAATCGTCAAAATAAAATATAATTGTTAGAAGAGGGATAAAGTTTTAATAACAAATAAAATACAATAATGTTATTCACATTTCAAATGTTAACGTGTTATCGTTGTAATATAACACGATTTTTGACACTTCTCTTTGGTTTAAACTTCGAAAATCATTATATTTTACAACGATATTCATATTTATAAAATGTTGAAACAGTGTGCCCCAGTAGGCTAGTTGGTAGCGTGCTGGCTTATCAGTGCGGGGGTCGTGGGTTCGATTCCCACCAGAGGCACATTATATTTTTGTTAATAAAATAACAAAAATATAATGTTGAAAGATCAAATAAATACAACTTTAAATCAAACTAATTTTACCACTTGAACTGTTAAACACTGTTAAACACACACTGCATAATTCTGTGAACAACATTTCAGTGGCACAACTTTTTAAATATTAAATTATTTTACAAAATTTGGAAATTCTTTAACAATAAGTCTGTTCGATTACTTTTCCTGTAAAGTTCAGTAAAAACTACTCAGTAACAAATTACAAATAGTAAGACAAATTTACAAAGAAGTAAACGAACAGAAAATTTGTAGGAATTATTAAATTAGATAAAGCAGCTTGTTTTAAATATTAAAAAAAAATCAACTGGTCATTATGGAAAAGGAAAAAATTAATTGAAATTATCGACCAAAAATAATTTAATGTTTTTTAACTTCTTCCATAGTTAATTATTTAATCATTTTCACTTTCAATCCATAAACAATTAAAATTTAATTTAATTTTTGTTTACTAAAAATACAAGCATATTTTTTTATTTTTTAGTCATATGTTTTTTTCATCTTACAAATTCTTTCTGGCAAAAATGTATAGAGTAAAAACTTGTAAGTTCTTTCGCATCAAACTGTCACTTTACTCTCTCTTTTTACCAGTTTTTACTGCGTATTTGTCTAAACGAACACCTTCCAGTAAAAACTTGTACAAATTTTTGTGTTATCGAACAAACTTAATGTTATATTTTTAATTATTAAATTTTGGCACTTTATTTATATTATAAGGCCTGTTTTTTAAGCACCGGATTTAGTTTTGGATGTATTTTGTTTCATTTAAAGTTGTATATATATCATCTTTCAACATGAAATATATTCGGGCTAGAGATCTGTTTGTTTTGCAAAAAAAAAGTCCATGCCTTGTGTTTTAACATGAAAATTTTTTTATTTTTATTTAAATCTAACTCCAATTAAATTTTATAAAAATTTAAAGAAATGTTCTAAACATATAAACACAGAAACTAAATTAAGCTAAACCCGTAATGAATTTATAAAAAAATAAATGCGGTTTGGATTAAGTTTTATTCAATTCTAGGATTTGCATTTTTGCAAAATTTTATTTCACATCATATTAGCATATAAAAGCTAGCTATCGATCAAAAAACAATGTTTTTGCTTTCAATTTTTAACGAAATAATATAAATTTAATGATCGAGCCGGCGATTTTATGAGAATGATAAATAAGTAGATCTTGCTGACATATTAAATTATTGTCAAAAAATCGTCATTTTGGAAGCAAAAGTCGTCAAATAGTCATTTAGTTATTTTGGGTATTAAATATCATCAAAATGACTACAAATCGTCAAACCTGGCAACTCTGCATGCGATTGCTACTAATTCATACGTACATACATACTGTATACAAAACAAAACAAAAAAACAACAACAATATTTTGTGAGTTTTTTTTTTGTTTTTAAGTGTTGATCATGACCATGGATGGTAACCGATTCTATGTGGTTATAGGTCGTAGTAACGCTATTTTCTTTTATTTCGGTAACGGTATTTTAGGGGAAACTATACTTCAGTTATTTCGGTAACGGGATTTTAGCGTTAACGGTATTTTAGCGTTAACGGTATTTTATTTATTTCGCTAACGGTATTTTAGCGGTAACGATATTTTAGATATTTCGGTAACTTTATTTTAGGGAAAAAGATTTTTCAATTATTTTGGTAACGGCATTTTAAGGATAACGTTATTTTAGTTATACAGGTAATGTTAATGCACACCACAATTTTTAATCGCATTATGCCCGAGTTTAAATGACTGTCTAGTTTATGATCATACTTTGGGAAAATATATCTATTTACAGAATTTTTTTTGTTCAGATCTTGTTAGATTATTGCGGTAACGGTATTTTAAGGTAACGGTATTTTACGGATAACGGTATTTCAAGAATATCGGTAACGGTATTTAAGCGATAACGATAGTCAGTTGAAAGGTGTTAGAATCGGGGACGGTAATTCAGCGATATTGACAGCCATCCCTGCTTGCGTATATTCTTGTGTATAAGCATTGAATGTGCGTATGTATGTATGTATGATGAAATAAAAAAAAAAAATTTTTAGTGGTCTTCCCACATTTTCACTCATAACTTTTGAACGCGTTAACCGATTTTGATCATTTTCACTAGAAAACTGCTCATGATATCAACAAACAATTTGACTGAAAATTAGCAGTACCTCTTCTGTATTGGAGGAGTATTTTGTGTTTCCACAGACAGACGGACGGACAGACGGACAGACGGACAGACGGACATGGCTATATCGACTTCTCTATCCATGCTGATCAAGAATATATATAGTTTATGGGGTCCCAGAATTTTTTTAAAAGAATTACAAACATTTGACAAAGTGAATATACCCTCCTGCACTATGGGATGGAGGGTATAAAAGAACGAATTCCAAATAGTGATCAAATATTCGTGACATCTCTACTACTAGGCCTTGGGGCGAATTTCCTTAGTTAATCAAAAAATGTATTAAAGCAAAATTAAATAACAATCATTGTAGGTAAAATTAATAATTATTTGTGTTTTTAAAAGTGCTTCGTACTTTTTGTGTGAAAATCGTAATTTTTAAATTTTCCTACATTCGCTTCAAAATAAAATATTGGTCCCTTTTTGCATACAAGTGAAAGTTTTCCTACAAATGGCATTACTGAATAAAATCATTAGAATAAATATTTTCCTATACGACGTGTTCACTCCACTTGTCTATTTTATACTGACAAAATATAAAAAAATGCACAAATACTGAAACGCAAACATCGCATTCCGATGACCTCTGCTGGTTTTGATTATCAAAATATTTTTTTAGAGTTTAGTAAATTCGGCAAAAACAAAATTTGTTAAAAATCAAAATCAAATTTTTAACTAAAATTTCAATTTGAACTAAAAATTAGTTTAAAACTTGCAAAATTGAATTACTGACGGCTTTTTGCGAGTCAAGTGCTTATTTTTTCTACAATATTAAATCTTTCTAAAGTAAAACTTATATGGTGCAACATTAAACTTCAGGTATTTTAGTATATAGTAAATACTTTTTGTTTAAAAGAAATATGTGTAAATATTTTAAATAATTTTTTTGAAAAAGGTTCAAAATTGGGACATTTTCCGTATTTAGTGGGCTGCACTTATTAAGTTAGTTATAGTTGGGTTTAGTTTGGTAGATTTAAAAAAAAATAATGTCGTCAGTTTGTATTTCCAAAAAAAAAGAGACGCTACAATGCGTAGCCCTTCTTTTGTTATTTCGTTTTTTTTTTTTTTTTTGTAAAGAGTATGGCTGTCATTTATTGGTCAAAACCGGTAATTGCATTTGTTGCGGTTAAATGCTGCCTTTCCTATATTTTTCTTATTGTTTTTGTTAATGCATTGTGGTATTTTTTTTAGAGATGGGTGCGTGAGTGATTTTGATCACTTAAGCTGACGTACACAAAACTTTTTCACGAACAACTTACAGTAGGTTAAAAATGTTTTTAATACATTTGGCAAAATTCAAGTGATTAAATTTCATTTCAATCTCGACCACAAATGATTTACTAACGCTCACGAATTCTACACAGAAGGGTTATATATGTGGGGATCAGGGCTGTCAGATTTCTCGCCAAACATGGCGATTTTGAAACGTGTTTGGTGTCGAGATTTTCCATATGGCGACATGGCGTTTTTTTTTGGCGATTTATGATGTAACTGGCGATTTTCTTGGCTATTTTCACCATATATATTATTACAGTGATTTTTTTAAATAGTTTGCCTTTTTTTGTTATCATTACTAATTAAAAAAAAAAAAAATAGTCGGGTAACCTTTTTTTGCCGATTTTTGACTTAAATATTATATTAGCTTTTTTTGTGTAAACAAAATTTTATTTTTTTAATTAAAAAGAATAACCAAAACTGAACAAATTTACTTTTGGCGATTTATGACATCCGGTTTGGCGATAGAGCTCAAAAAAATCTGACAACCTTGGTGGGGATACAAGATCTCCAATTCGGGTGACAGCATGATTGCGAGAAAAGTAAAAACAGATTCTTTGGATTTAGGGTAGTCAATAATTTACGACTGGATTACATTTTTGGAATGCCTTTCGAGAAAGTAGTGGTTCGATTTTTGATCAGCCAAAACTCGGCTTTGGTAATTATTCTACCAGGAATACCGCTAGACGATTTTTTCAAAATGCAAAATTACAAAAGTGGACATAACTCTGATAAAAAAAAATGCATACAATAGTAATTCTTGAGGCCACGAGAGTCATTTAGAAAATGTTTGTAGATTTGCTTACAACACTGCTAGATACCTTGTAACGATTATATTTTCCGGACTCTATGAGGCAGGAAACTTAGCTACCTATATTTTCGGCTGTGCTCAAGGAGATTTGGGATAGAGATCTTGTTACCTGCCTATAGATAAAAAGCAGTTCACAAAAAATATAGATATTAGGTAGCTTCTATATTGAATTCAATTACCCAAATAAACTTTATGTCTAGATAAAATAAACAAAAAAAATAAAGAAATCGATGTCAAGTAAAGTTGAGAAGAGGAGTTAGATGTTTCATACCTCTTCAGTCTCTACCCACACGACCATTGCTATCCTTTGAAATTCATATAAATTAGCCCATTACTTTCCTAATTCTAACCTCCTAAATGTTTTGTGGAATTTTTAAACAAAGAAATTCATATTGGGTATGCTATTTAATAAAATTCTTTGTTTTTTATTATGAAAATTAAAATTCATTATCTTACAGTTATATTAGTTTTTTGTTTTTATATACATCGAGATTATTTTTATGTTATTTTCAATTTACAACGAGCTTTCAACCTCCGTATATTTACAAAAATAAAGCAAATCAAACATATTAGCTAGGTTGATACTAGTATTTCGATCTGGCTAAAGATCTCATCAGAACCCGAAGTTTTAGAAAAGCTAGAGCCTATATAATAGGCACACACAGGGAAATAATGTGCCAACCGAATTGAAAAGTTTATATTAATGGTAACAACTTATAAATTAAGTAAATATAACGATATTTACATTCGATTTCTGAAAATGTTGGCTATTGCAACTTAAATTCTGTTGAATAAAACGAACTTTGTTGTGAAAACTAATATAAAGTTGTGCCAACTGTCTGAATTTCGTAATAACCGAATTGGAGTCGTAGTAACAGAATTTCAGTTGGCAAATAGCTAAATTTTTTTCTGTGTGCAGAACTTTAACAAAAAACCTATTAATAATCAATTTCGCTCCATTCTTGTCTTCTTAGTAATCAATCTTTTATAAACAAAGTTAAATTATATATTAAATTAGTAACGCAAAAAAAATGTGCTATTTAATTAATTATTTGGTTTGAAAGAGTATTTTATGGTTCAGTGATATTGTATGATTATTTGTTATTAATATTTATAAATTTTATTTAATCATTTCTTCTTTTCTTTAAAAAATATTTGTAAACGTTTTGGAATTAAAACAAAATTTATATACAAATTATTTTTGCAAACAAATCGTTATTAACACAAAATGATAATAATTTCTTAAAATAAAATTATATATGTTTAATAAAAAATTTAAATTAAAGTTATTCCATAACGTTTCACTCTATTCAAAAAAAAAATATATCTTGTTCAAGATTTGAGTGTAACCAAAAAAAATTAAATTAAAATTAAAAACAAACTCACCAGATAAAATCCTTCGTTGACGCCAGACCTGTTGTCAGCTGAAGATGGTGTTTTAACGTATAAATTATAGCTCAAATTAAGATTTTGTTATAGTTTTAAAAAGAGTGAATGTGTATTTGATAATGTATGAATGGATCTGTGTTAATGATTAATAAATTGAGAGTTTAGATCTTGAAAATTTATGATGAAAATGTGAGTAGTTTTTAAATGGGAACGAACAATAATAAATAAAATTGTTAAGAATTTAAATCTAATTTAAAGTGTGTTCTGAATATTATTTGACTGATTAATATCCGTTGTCTAAGTCAATATATCGATAAATATTATTTGCAAATTTATTAGAATCCTGTTGATAACTTTTCCATCTTCAAGGGAATATTAATATTTAGGTAACTGTCAACTCCTGCATTGACCAATATAAATGTTATGCGATCGTCAAAATATAATTTTATTATTATTAAAGATGAAAATTATTGTTGCTGTTGAAAATCTTGACATCCGTAATTTAATTTCCGTATCAGAAATTAATTTTTGCCAACTACACAGAAAAAAAAGATAAGAAATAATTTTAACACCGCAGTATGTTTGAAATAAAATGTAAATTCAATAACCCATCGTTATTGATTCAAATATTTTGATTATCAATATTGCATTTTTTCAAAATAACACTCAACAACTCGCTGTTGTTAAAAAATAATTGAAAAAGAATGCGTTTTCAATAAACACAATATTTGAATCAATAAAAAATGTATGTATTCTTAAAATTTTATCGTTATTTTGAAATGTTTGTCATGGCATGCTTTGATTTGCATTTTGCATTTTATTTTGTGTTCTATTTCTTATGCTATAAACACATAGACGACTGCAGCTACACGACTACAGCCTGTCAAAAATAAAATGCACACGTTTATATGAAAACGATTATTTTGGCACCAACACAACTACACTGCTACCCGACTACTTTTGCCGCTGTAGTCAACTTAGGATAATTTCTATTTTTGTTGGCTGCAAAACAAAAATAGTGTTGACAATAAAACAATATATGTAACAAATTAGTGCTTAAAAATATTTTATTTTGTTAAACACAAAAAACGTCGCAACATTAAATGGTATAATTGCATTAATATTCAAGAGGGGTTAGATAAATTTATTTACACGTTATAATAATGTATTATAAATAAGTAATTGTATTTTAAGTGAACTTTATATACGTGTCTACAGCCATGCATGCTGTTCTATTTTAATAAAGCAAAAAAAAAATGTAATTGGCACTACTGAAATAAAAATTCATTTGTATAAAAACAGCTTTTTATTATGTTGCTGTCGTTTCCAAAATAATAAGTAGCTGGCCACACGGCGACGATTGCAGTGAACGGCATTTGTAGTCGTGTAGCTCTGCAGTCTGCTGTGGTCTATGTGTTTATAGCATTACGTTTAAATGACTATGACAAAAAAGAAATGAGTAAACAATTAGTTGTTGCTCTTTCAACTTCGTCCAGTTGCTCTTTGATCTTTGTCGTGTCAACAACTTCTTTGAAGCAAACACGTTTTGTTGAAAGTGTAGTTAAATAAAGAAGTGAAGAAAAAGAGTTTTTATAAAAAAATATAATAATTTTTATGAAATCTCCGTATGGGGACCACCCTAAGTGTTGCCTTTGGAGGGTATGTTTGTTCTAGAGCATAGATGCCCAATGTAGTAGTATTGGTGAGAGTGACGAAATAACACTGAAAGAAAACAATGTGTGGCGGGTGTGATATATTTCGAAATAAAAAAATTCTTCAAAGTGTTTATAAATTTTCCCTCAATTAATCATTGTTCAATTTGCAATTAAAAAGTAATGAAATCTTCTATGTTGATACTCTTATTGCAGCTACGCAATAAAAGTATATTTCTCAAACTAGAAGAATTCAGCTTATTGCGTTTTTTTGAGCAAATATAATTCAAATCTGAAAATATTTGTTCGCAACCATACGTTGAGGGAAATAAAGATAAGCACTTCAATGAAATCTTCATTATTTCAGGATATATTGTATTGTCTTATTATAAAACACAGAAGTTCTGCAAGTGTAGTTTGTCTCTCCCACTCAGCATGCTGATTTCCTATTGGTTGATTGATGATCAAACAAAAGAGCGTAAGTATACGTGTGAGTTTAATTTGCTGATATCAGCTACTACTGGGCATCTATGTTCTAGAGAAATATTGGGGACTCAAAATAGGGGAAGCATTTCATATATTTGACCTCTCTAGGAGTAAGTTCTGAGTAGTTACGAGTGTTTTCTTTCCACTTTAAACCTATTTGACCCATATTACCCATTGCATATTTCAAGTCATTTCCGGGTGCACTTAAACTTATCGGATTTACTTCAAATTTGGTTTACTTACTTTATTAATACAAAGGAACAAGAATCTGCCCGGCGGTTTGTGAAAATCCAACATTTCAAAATTTGAACACCCTAATGCACATTTTAAATGTGCGTGCAAATACTTACCCTGCATTGGTTTTTAATCATTACAGATTGATATTGACTTTGGTCTAAAACATGTCGATGCGAAAGATTTAAAATTAACATGGTCGTTTCACGAGAAAAATCTTATACAAATTCTAAAAACTAAAGCCACCAGTGCTACGGCTTCAAAGCAATTACAAGATTCAAATTCTCTTGACGAAGGTAAAACTAATATATTAAAACTTTTTATCAATAGGTAATACTTATATATTCTTTGAATTTCAGAGTCGAAAACACTATGTGTTTTTTGGCATGTTCACACTTTGTTCCCTCCTCAGCAAAAAGTTTTAACGGACAAACATGGAGTTAAATTTAGAAAGAAATTTTCGGTTACTTATTCGCAAGAATCTTTTGCTTTAATTGCCAGCTCTAAAGAGGAATTAGATATAAAACTGAACCTTTTAAAACTACAAAACCTCAACATTCAACCAAGATTATTAATTATTGGTAGTATAGTGGAAGTCAAACAAATGTTTCTTTTTTTCGATGGCATAAAATATCCAATTTTAAAAGTTTTAACAGCTGTAGAAATGCCAAGTAACACAAAATTAACCAAAATATTTACAGTTAAAAATTAAATTTTGAATTTAAATAAAACTTAATTTTATGTTAAGTTTTTTCATTTAACAGAAAATCTGTATTTTTTAATGAATTTTATTTATGTTAATATTACTTCACAATAATTATTTTAATTACTTTTTTTTAAAAGACTGAATTATTTCTGTATTGTTTTTGTTGTTTTTATAAATACAAATAATTAAATCCATTTTCTAGTAGTTTTTATTATCACAGGGTCTATAAAAAATCAATAACACTTTTTATGAAATCAACGCAAATTTTATTGAATTATATTTTAATTCAAATACTTTGTTATTGAAATTAATTCAAAATTCAACAACGCATTTAATTGAATTGATTATTTATTTATTTGAATTTTGTCAAATATTTAATAACTCTTGTATTCAAATAAATATTTTTTTTTATTGAAAATGAAATTAAATTCAAAAACTTTTGTCATTGATTCAGTAAAATTCGTTATTGACTGAAAAAAAAGAAACATTCAATAACGCACTTACAATTTTCGTAATCAATTTCGCAAAAATCGTCATTGGAGGAAATTCGATAACTTTTGTAATTGAATCCGTGATTTTCGTTGTCAAATATGAAAATTATTTTTTTTTGTGTACAAATTAATCCACAATTTCTTTGTACAATAGATGAAATTAGACTACCCGATCGTTTCTTCTCTCAGACTTTCTTTCCTTAAACAACCGATTAAATCTTTTATTCACATGCCGAATATTATACAGCACGCACTTTTACCAATTGGAGAATTATCTGAAGAAGCAAAGATTTTAAAAATTATAGAGAGCAGCGTGCTCGTAAGCGATGCCGGGAAAAGTCCAATGCTGATATTTTCATTAGGTTTTTTCTAAGTTATGACCCATTAATATCTAGCATGAACAAAAAATATGAGCAGAAAAAATTATATAATTTACCAGCTTTGGAATTAGAGTTATTAGATTTGCCAAATATTTCCGATGAAAATTATGATGAAGATCACGTTAATAAAGATAATGATACAGAATAGCAATGAAGATATTGATGATGATGATGATAATGATAATGATGTTGAAGATTATGATAATGAAGATTATGATAATTGGGATATTTAAGATGAATTTAGTAATGCAGAATAACACTATTATTTTAGTATTTTTTCTTCCACTTTTTTTAATGTTGTGCTTTTATGTATTTATGATTATTCATCAATAAAAATTATAATATTCTCGTCTAACAGGTTAAACAAAAATTTTTTTTTCTAAAATGCTGTGCTTTTATGTGTTTACGATAACTCATCAATAAAAATTAAAGGAAGGAAGCCCATTTTTAAAATCTAATTTAAATATTTACATTGGTCACAACAACAAAAAACTTGTTAAAAAATTTAGAGTTTAAAACTACGCCTTCCTTGAATTAATAGCCATTCTGGGAATCAGCGGACCCATTGTGCGGCTTTACTAATTTTTCTACTCACTTTTTTCTATGAGTGTAGCTATAAAATGTTCCTAGGATGTTGTTTTTCAGCATAGTATGGAGGATTCCTTACTATGACAAGCCAATGTTGAATTTAGCAGAACAGTTTTTGCTGGGTAGTCATATTAATTGAGCGCAAATAACAAAATTCACATCATTCGGAAACGGACATACATACATAAAGACAAATGTGGTTAATAGGCCTGTTGTTTCCAGATCACGTTTCGTGTCAAACGAAAGGATATACAATAACAAAATGCATACAATGCCCTTTCACCTCTCGACGAACTTCAACACATGGGGAAATTATTAGTTGGAATTGCTTATTTATCAAAATGGAGGCCGTTTATATATGAAAAATCGATATTTTACCATTTTTTTTTTCTAGTCTAGTGTGCAAATAAACAGTAAACAGAAGATTGTCCATAAGACGATAGCCACGTTAATACTGCGTTGATTAAGTCCTATATTATCAAAGTCGGCTCAGTAGAACTTGAGAAACCCTGTGTACCAATTTGAAAAATGTGGTTTCGAGAAAACGATAATAATATTTTTAAATATCCAATCTAAAAAATATATGCAAAAAAATGTTTTTCAGACCAGAAGACCACCTTAAATTACATATCATTCTACATGACCTCATGTACAATGCATCATCAATTAAAAGAAAAAAATTAAAAAGAAAATAGGGTCAGAATTTAAAAACATAATTCAGAGAACAACGGATACAAAACTAGTGTACAATGAAGCCACAGTTAAAAAATTACATTACTTCATGAAAACCAACATTTTTGCGCAGACTTATATTGTGATTACACTTACTCGTTTTGAGCTAAACATGTTTTGTGCATGTTTCCACATACATTTTGTTTTTCACCAAAACACACGTTTTGCTCGAAACACTTAAGGTAAACACAGTATTACTCTAAAATTATTTTGAAGTATTTGGCCGAATTGAAAATTAAACAATTCTCATGCAAATTGTTTCGGTTTTCGGCTTTCCTTATTAAATCATTGACTGACGGAAAAATGTTTTATTGAGTTGCCATATATATGAAATTGGAGTCGCCATATATATAAATTATTGTAAAAGGAAGAATATGCCAGTTGAAAACAACACTATTAGTGCCAAAAATCATGATCTGAATGGCAAAATAGAGAACTTGTTCTTAGAGGTTTTCAGCAAAAAACCAAAGGCTTCACAAAGGCACAGTATATAGGCCAAATAAGAAAATTAAGATGGATGATTGGTTGACTAAACTAACAACAATAACAATGGGGTTTACTGATGTTCCACAGAAAAAATGTGTCCCTATTTTTTTCAATTACATCGGTTTGTTGGAAATTTTTAAAAGCTGTCAATTAAAAATTAATTGAAACAATTAAATATTTGCTCAAATTCGGAACTTGTTTGAATTTTTTTTATATTATCACTCAAAAGCAAACATCAACACATTGTTGATGTTTTTTGTAATATTTATGTATTTAGTTCTTGTTTATAAATGTTTATAATTCTTGGTATTAGTAATAAATATTTTAAATTCATTTCCATTAGATGAGGATTAATTCATATTAGGTTTATTACTTTATTAAGTTGAATAATTTAGTTTCAGTTGCTTAAATCTGAATATTTATTTATTCTAAAGCATTATCATAACATTGATAATGTAGTTTTTAAAGATTAATTTTGTTTAATAAAAATTTAAAATTTTTTTAAACAGAAAAAATGCAAAAGTTAAATTAGAAATTATTTAAAAAATAAAATACTTTGATTTCAACAAAAGTGCTAATTTCTGAAAAGAAAAAATCCAGAAAAAAAAATTTTGCCATAACCCCTACGTTTCAATAGAAAGAAAAAACAAATTTCTCTCTGAATTTGTTCACATAAGTATAAATAAATCTGTTAACTAAATGAGAATTTCGTTCCAATTTAAATTCAATGTTATAAAATTCAAGCTGTTAAAAAACATTTCGAATGGCAACCACACTTCGATAAAACAAATATTTGGTATCGCAACAACAGTTTTTTTTTGTGTTTTGATCACTTTTTAATCTAATGAGTTATTATTTAATTGAAAAATAATTCAATTTCTAATTGAATTAGAAATTTTCGTTGTTGGCGGAATTTCAGCAATTAAAGTTATTGAATCAGTGGTTTTCGTTATTGAAAAGGGTTTTTATTTTTTGTGTGTACGACAAATCATTCTATTTTTGTTCATTCGCTAAGCACTTTTGTAAAATTTGCTACCACAGTTCTCACTGTTTCAATGGTGCCCGTAGACTAATATTTATTCAATACCAACATTTCCTATGAACATTCTTACCGCTCTCTAAACTCCCTAAGTGGGCTTCCACCGCTCTAACAGTCCCAAGGGTTTTTGTTCTGAAAATATATTTGTAATGAAAAAATCTAAGCATTAAATAAAAATAACCCAGCAAAAACAGAGCTTTAATTTAATACCAGGCTATTTACTAGCAGCATTACTTTTATTTACAATGTCCCAAAGGCAATTGGTAAATATTATTTAGAAAATTTTTGTCAGCAAGAGGGTAATGGGTACCCATTATGTTGTTCCTTTTTTGTGAGCGACATGGTAATGAGTACCTATTACTATTGGGACACCGCTAACAAAAGTAATAGTATTAAGTTGAAGCCCTGTTTTTGTTGGATTCTTTTTCCTAAATTTTATATTTTCTCATTACATACACAGTTTTTAGCGAAAGTTTTAGTTCAATAACAAACACAAATTTTGAATAACGATGTTCATAATTGGTCACTTTCTTAGTGAAAGTGTCCAATTATTATTGCATACATTTAGATCCAGTTTTTTGGAAAACGATCAAACTTAGTTTATTTGCTGTTTAGTTAAACTTTAATAAGATTTAAACTGCTTTTAAACATCCATGCTGTTTTTCAGTAATGGTTTAAAAAATCTCAAATTAAATAAGATTACCATATGTTACACCAAAAAAAGTAATGCCATTTTCCAAATAAATATGGC
Source organism: Delia radicum (assembly GCA_021234595.1). Classification (NCBI taxonomy): domain Eukaryota; kingdom Metazoa; phylum Arthropoda; class Insecta; order Diptera; family Anthomyiidae; genus Delia; species Delia radicum. The sequence continues at coordinate 104,151,085 of CM037851.1, read as the reverse complement.
AGCACTTGCGAATATCAGAAATGAAAAACAAACAAACAACGCGCGTAGAAAAAAAAAATTGTTTATTTTGTGCAAAATATTTAAAACAATTTTCGGTAACTGGGGATATAATTTTAACATGAGTGCAGTCAATAACTGCAACCACTTTTGTATATTTAACAATTTTATAAAAATCCTTTTTGCATTTCAAAATTTCCTGTTGTGATTCGGAAAACTTTATAAAATGGTCCCTTAAAAGGTCAATATTATGAAAAACTTTCGTAACTATTTTTGAAATGGTAGATTTAGATACTCCACTAAGATCCCCAATCGTCATTAACATTTCCCCAGTTGCATACAACCGCAATGTTATTAATAACAGTTGTTCTTCCGGCCAATGCTGGCCGGTTGCAATTAAATAAAATAAACGTGGTCTCAAAAGCAGCATTTTAAGTTTAAATTTCGTTAAAACTATAAACAAGGTTGAACTACATCCCAAAAACTAGCTCTTAGTAAATTTGTATAGATTGTGTTTTTTTAGTCGCTAGGGAGCTAATTTGATATTTTCATAAAATCAATTTTGTTCAAACAGTTCTAGCAAACCATTTCAATAATTTTGTACACAACAATTTATATTTGTTAAAAAATTATATTTTATACTTAGTAGGTATAAGGAAATTTAAATTAAAACTATTAAATTATAAATGATACTTCTTTTTAAGACTATTAAGATAAGGAAGAAGGTATATAATACATCCTGATTATACATCCTTCTATCATACAGGATATAACCTCAGGCTATAACTATTGTATGTGGAAAAGATTGGTGCTGTTAGTGAATAGTTTTTGTTTATTACTGTTAAGTCGAGGAAATAATATCCCAGCAAAAAAAGCGCTTCCGGAAGGCATTATTCAATTACGAAGCGCTTCCGGAAGGCATTCCAGAAGGCATGATTTTTGTACTCCATATCCCACTTGGTATGTCTCTTTTAAGCAGTTGAAAAGCGCTTCTTTTATGTGCTCTTAGAAGCAATAAATTCATGCCTTCTTAAGAGCTTCGGAAAGAGCTTGAAGAAGAGCTTCTGAGAGAGCTTCTGGAAGAGCTTAGAAAAGAGCTTCTGGAAGAGCTTGTGGAAGAGCTTCTGGAAGAGCTTCTGAAAGAGCTTCTGGAAGAGCTTGTGAAAGATCTTTTGAAAGAGCTTCTGGAATAGCTTCTGAAAGAGCTTCTGGAAGAGCTTCTGAAAAAGCTTCTGGGAGAGCTTCTGGAAGAGCTTCGAGAAGAGCTTGCGGAAGGGCTTCTGAAAGAGTTTCTGAAGAAGCTTCTGGAAGAACTTCTGGAAGAGCTTCTTTTAAGCGCTTTAACAATTACTTCTTTTAAGGCAGTGAATGCATTGAAAAGTGCACATATTAATGCGAATTTTTGGTTTGAGTTTAAACTATTTACCATGTTTTTATTAGGGATATAACTTTTTGTATTTTTTTAAAATAGGAATTTAAAATAAGAAGCGTTGAAATTTGAAGTTTATATATATATTTTTCACAGAAATTATTTTTTTTTGATTTTTCTTTTGGCATAGTTTTATTTATTCGGCCATAACAAATATTTTATTTTTAAAATATATATTTTTTTAATGGACTTAGGTACGCTGAATCCAATCTCTCACACAAATCATTCGCCCCATTTGTAGTAGGTTTCGCTTAATTATTCGATTTTTTTTTTTATTAATTAATAATCATTTCCATATCCATAGTTAGGGTTAAGTTAACATAAGTTCTTTATTTAGAAAATAATTTAAATACTTATAATTTAAGGAAATTACAAATTGTATGTGCCATTTGAACAACTATGTAATCGTTTTGGCCTAATGGGCTTATAGATTATGAATATTTAAATTGAAATTGAAATTAATAATCATATAATTACAAATTATATACTATTACCCTAACCGAGCACTAGCTACTTCGGCGCGTTGTAGAGAAAACAGACCAGTGCCTCTGGTGGGAATCGAACCCACGACCCCCGCACTGATAAGCCAGCACGCTACCAACTAGCCTACCGGGGCGCACTTATTTGAATTTAAATAGCAAAATTATGATTTTCTTTAAGAAAATTAATCTACATAACATAATTAATAATAAGCATGTCGGTATTTGTATAATACTTATAAATGTTATGTATTCTAATTTTAAATTGCGTAAACTAAACATTCCACTGAACACATTTTTGTATTAAAAATTGAAAATATTCTGAAATATTTAGACAAGAATATTTTTAGACTAAAAAAATGGAGTATGCAACGTAAATATTAAAACCGCGATATTTTAAAAACTCCAAATTAAACAAAAAGTATGAATTACAAAGATAGGTTCTGCCAAAATTTGTAAATTCTTTAGTAGAAATCGTGATAATATATTTTTTTTAGGGAGAGAGGCTTTTTTTTTTTACTTTGATATTAGATGCATGTGGAAATAAGTTTAAATTTTAAATTCATTTCTCTTTTTCTGCCTTTCACAGTTTTTGCAATTATTTGGCATTAAAACTACTTTTTCCGAAGAGCTATTCTAAAACTTATTTTAAATATTTCTTATAATTGTAAATCATGGCTCTATAACATAGACAGCATGAGGACAGAAATACTTGTTTTCTTGAGTACTTAAAATTTTTTTTAAATTTCAGACATGCTTTCAAAAAAGAATGATATTTATTAATTCCCCTTTTTAACCCCTAAACCACTTTTTCAAATTCTGAATTTGAATTTCGGAAATTGCAGACGTGTTCCTATACAAATAATTTAAGTTTTAACTCCTTTTCGTGCTAGAAATATTTTAAGACCGCACATCCAAATTTAATCGAAATCGATTGCTGAGCACGGAGACACCTTCATTGTAAGACCCAAACTATTAATCAAATTTATCTAAACCACTGTTTGTACCGAATATAAAATAAAATTTCTAACAAAAATGTACTTAACTAACAATTCAGTAATTTATATTTTATAAAAATAAAATGATTAAAATATTCTAATTACTTTTTAATATAACACAAAAAGTCCATTCATTATAATATAGTTTTGTTAGGATACTTTAAAATAAGAACTAAAAAACATAACTAAATTTTCAGATATGCAATTCTTACTTCATCGGATATCATTAACCCACTTCAGCCTGGAGTCCGAAAGAACCCACGAATTTGATAAAAGAAAGAGCAAAAACTTTTTTTTTATAATTAATTTAAATTTTTTTTTACAATACCTAATGTTGAAATGTCGGTTGCTATTTATAATAAACTAGCTGACCAGGCAAACGTTGTTTTGCCTTCAAATTTTAATTGTAATTAATTCTTTAAATCAAGAAATTTCTTTTACGCAAATAATAATATAATAATAACATATTTTTTATGTTAAGTGTACCTGTTAAACATGAATTGTTACTTAACACCATATCAAAAAATTTATTGTTTACTTCTTTAACTTTTTTATTTATTCTAGGACTATGAGGAACGCTTAAAACAATTTTTGAACAACATTATTAAAGAACCTTGCAAAAAGTCTTGAATGTGATAATTTATTTTAATGCTTATTTGTTTTTTGCTTTTGCTACCACGCCCATTTATCCCATTCCTCCCATTTTCAGTACGAGTACTAATATTGTAATTGATGGACTCGTACAAAATTTTAAGCCTATATAGCTAATATAGAACCCTAGATATTTAATATTAATATTGTATATGAGCTAAATAATCACTTTGTATGGAAGCTGCCACGCCCACTGGTATGATCCCGCCCAGTTTTCCCATGACTATTCATAATATAATTTTGCCCACTTGAAATATATATAGCCGAAAACCTAATTAGGACTATAACCTTTGGGCCAAATCGGTTGGATAGTTTTAGAGTCTATAGAGGACAAACATACAAACATTGTATTTTATATACAAGGTGGCGCAAAAGTAATCCTCCTATCAGAAAATGCTATAAATTTTGCGATTGGCCCCTAATGTCAGTTCTGTTTTGACATTTGTGTAGTAAACACATGCGAAATACACGTTAATAAACAATGTTACGCTACACTGCTCCAGAACGCGGAATATTGGTGACCATTTATTTGACCAATAATCGGTCGGTGACTTTGGCACAACGTGAATTTCGTCGCAGATTTCCTGGCCGTCCAACGCCTACTGGTGAAACACTGCGACGTTTAGCCGCTCGCCTCGAAGAGACTGGCACAACACGAGATGCTGCCAGGCGTGGCAGACCCCGGAGTAGCCGTTCTGCAGAGAATATTGCTGCTGTAGCCGAGGATGTCATGGAAGCGCCGTCGACATCGACCAGACGACGTGCCACGCAAATGGGTATCAGTCGACGGTCTTTACAGCGAATTTTGGTACAAGATTTGAAGATGTTTCCGTACAAAGTCCAGACGGTGCATCAGCTGTTAGCTGCTGACCGCCAATCGCGTGTAACATACGCTCAAGCCATCCTTAATCACCACCAAGAGGAAGATGATTTTTCATCAAAAATAATCATGAGTGATGAGGCCCATTTCCATCTTAGCGGGTACGTAAATAAGCAAAATGATCAACGAGTTCTTTTTGCCGCAACTTGATGAATTGGGATTGGAAAACATGTGGTTCCAACAGGACGGCACACACTGCACGTGCCACAACCGATATGCTGACGGATGCATTTCCCGGACGCCTAATCTCCCGTTTTGGCGATTTGCACTGGCCAGCAAGATCGCCTGATTTGACCGCTCCAGACTTCTTTTTGTTTCACAATTTGTTAAATAAGTTTTGGGACTTTAGCACATTTAATTACTGTAAATGCAATTAATGTTTATCCCGATGAAAATAAATTTAAATAACAAATATGCACGTGCTTGTGCAAATTTAAATGTAACTGACACTAATAGAAAACATATGATTTTCTATTGTTCATTTACTTGAATAAACGTCACTACATTGCTAGGTCTGTCAAAAAAACAGAGTAGTATTTGGAAGATGACAAAGCCAATTGTGACAATATTTTGTTGTTGTTTTTGTTTTTTCTTTGATATTTTAAATTTTGAATCTCGCTCCTAGACGAGGACAAGAAATTCTCATTGAGTTTGTGATTTAACATAATATCTCTAGAAAATCGAATAACAAAGGAATGAAATCCGGATAGGGACACGCCTACATCAGATTGTTTCACAATTTGTTAAATAAGTTATGGGACTTTAGCACATTTAATTACTGTAAATGTCGCGGGTTTATGTCAACAAGCCTCAGACTCTTGCAGCTCTTAAAGACAATATCCGTCAAGAATGTGAGGACCTATCGCCGGAAGTTTTGGCCAAAGTGATGGAAAATGCCATAAAAAGGGCTAAAATGACAATCAACTGTGGCGGCGGCCATTTACATGACATCATATTGTCGACTTGATGTAAAAAAAAATAAAATACCAAATAAAATAATCCACAAGAAGAATCAAAGTTTTTCATTTTTTTTTTAAATTACAGCCAAAAAACAACGGAAGGTTATTTTTGCGCCACCTTGTATATAAAGGGTGTCCCAAGAAGAGCGCAATTTTTAAATTTTAAATAAAACACAGATATTTAAAAAAAATCGTGAAACTTTATTATATCGTAAAGTAGACAGAATGAGGTTATGTATGGAACAATATATCGTGCAGATGGCCGCCGCGGCTATGCTGGCATGCACGCGATCTTTTAATGAAATTTTCAATGACCGTTTTGCATGAATGCTGCGGTATTTCATTAATGCAGCGTCCCAATTTCCTCTTTGAGTCGTCGTCGGCTTATTCGCGTAAACCATCGACTTCAAAAAACCCCAAAGAAAAAAATCTAATGGTGTTAAATCGCACGATCTAGGGGGCCAATTCTGATCTCCAAAACGCGAAATAACACGACCGGGAAATGACTGATGCAGCAATTGAATTGTTTCTCTGGCTGTATGACATGTGGCGCCGTCTTGTTGGAACCACATGCCCTCCACATTCATTTCTTCAATTCTAGGCAAGAAAAAAACTGGTTATCATTTCACGATACCGAACACCATTGACTGTTTGCGCTTGACCTGCCTCATTTCATAAAAAAAGGTCCAATGATTCCTCCAGCCCAAAAACCACACCACACAGTGACACGTTGAGGATGCATTTGCATCTCGTGAATCACTCGAGGATTTTCCTCACCCCAAATGCGACAATTCTGCCTATTGACGAAGCCATCAAGATGAAAATGGGCCTCGTCACTGAAGATGATTTTATCATGTTGTCTCTCCAATACCCAATTAACGAACTCCCTTCGCTGTCCATGGTCAGCTGGCTTCAGTTCCTGAGTCAATTGAACTTTGTATGCATGAAGATGCAAATCTTTCGTCAAAATTCGCTGCAAAGTGGATTTGGAGACACCAATTTGCTGAGCTCGGTGTCGAATTGAGGTGGATGGATTTTGAGCGACATCATCACGTACAACTGCGACATTTTCGGTCGATCGACCTGGTTGATGGCGCGTTGTTGTCTTTACATCACTAACAGACCCAGTTTCGGCAAATTTATCCATTAATCTCTTTACAGTTGACTCTTTTGGAGCATTATTGTAACCCCATTTTGGTAAAACAATTTCACAATGAGAATGCGTTGTTCATTCATGTAGCGCTCCATTTTTACTAAACTCGTACCTTCTACTAGCAAACAATAACAATTGTTCAAATGTCAAACAATGACACTTCGAATGTTGCCAGATTTTGAAATTGCGTTCTTCTTCGGACACCCTTTAGAATAGTTGTTATTAAAAAAAAATAAATTGGAAAAATGATAATTCGAGTTTGTGTTTGTCCTTTCCAGAACATTTTATGAAAATTGCTTATTTTAATAGTGAATTTTATCGTTGATCTATAAATTTATGTGTGAGATTTTATTTGTTCGGTTTTAGATCATGACAAATTTTTCTCTAAATTAACAGAAAAATTATAATTTTTATGTGATAATTTACTTTGACTATTAGAAAAAAAACACAGAAAAAGTTATTAGACACTAGCATGAATGGAATGCATTTTCTGAATGGAATGCATTTACAAACCCCGCCGTGTCTCTCTGGCTTGGAGTCAAGAAAATCTATGGATAAAACTAAGATAAATGCAAATGGTAAAAAGTATTTAGAATTTTGTAAAAATTATGGTTTGGTGATCACAAATGGTAGAACTGTTGGTGACGAAGAAGGAAGTTATACTTTTGTTAACAATAATGGATGTTCGGTAAATGATATATCTGCAGTTTCAATTGATATTCTGAGATATGTAAAAAGTTTTAAGGTGGAAAATAAGATATGGTCAGACCATCTGCCAATTATATTGAATTTGGAAATAAATAGTTCAAATAATTCTTTTGAAAAAATTAATCTTCTACCCAAGCTTAAATGGAAAGAGTGTTATAAGGAAAGGTACCAGCAAAAGTTATAGTCAAATTTAAAGATTGATTTAGAGCATAAACCAAATATAAATATAATTGACCTTAATAATGTAATTTTGAAATCTTATAGTCAGCCCACAAGTTCCAAAAATGTTTGTCAATTTAAAAATAAATGGTTTGATAAGTACTGCAAAAAAGCTAGAGATGAATCAATGGAACTTTTGAATGATTTCAGAAACTCGAAGTCATTACACGATAAGCAATTATATATTGATAAAAGAAACGAGTACCAACTTCTATGCAAAATAAAGAAGAAGGAATACTTTGAAGAGCTGGAACGTAAGTTGGATTTAGTCTCTGATAGTAAGCAATGGTGGTCACTAGCAAAGGAAATTAGACAACAGGAAAACTACATTGGGTGTAAAATTAATGCTGACATTCTTAGAGAATATTTTAAAACCTTGCTAAATCCTATAACAAGAGTTGAAGAAATATTATATGCGCCCAATTTTATCTCAGATGAATATCTAGATAGCAACTTTACGCTAACAGAAATAAGAAAACAACTAGAGAAAGCTAAACCTAATAAGGCTCCTGGCGTAGATCGTATTCCTTACGAGTTTTACATAAATGCAAACGAAGAATTTTTGAGAACTGTATCAGAGGTATTTACAAAAATATTAAATGGTTTTGAAGACTATGATAGTTTCAGAACAAGTATAATTTTTCCTATTCATAAAAAAGGAGACTTAAATCAAGTCAACAACTATAGAGGAATCTCGCTAATGAACAGTATAGCAAAAATTATGATGGGTGCAGTCAATGAAAGAATAACAGACTGGGTCAACAGACAAAATATTTTAAATGAATACCAAGCTGGTTTTCGGAAAGGCTTTTCAACTTTTGATAATATATACAATCTTGCTACAATAGTTAACCTTAAATTCAATGAAAAGAAGAAAGTATACGCATTTTTTGTTGATTTTAGTGCGGCGTTTGACCGTGTTCCCAGAAATTTGTTAATTTACAAGCTAAGGCAAATCGGTTTGTCCACAAAAACTGTAAATTTTATAGAAAGAGTATACCAAAATACAAACTCATCGGTCTGGACAGGCACAGAGCTGTCTGATAATTTTGTAACATACTCTGGAGTTAAACAAGGTTGCTTGTTGTCACCTCTTATGTTCGCTTTGTACCTAAATGATCTACACGATTATCTAGAAGGTGGTTTGTTTATTGATGAAATTAACGTTAGAGTCTTATTGTATGCAGACGATATAGTTTTGCTTGCCGACGAAGTGTTAGTTTTACAAAAAATGATTAACAAATTGGAGAAATACTGTCGTTTATGGGCAATGGAGGTAAATCTCTCCAAATCGGAAATTATGGTGTTTAGAAAACAAGGTGGAAGACTAAGCTCAAACGAAAGTTGGACGTTTAAAGGTGAACTTGTACGAATTGTTAACGAATATAAATATCTTGGAATGGTTCTTACTCCAACAATGTCATTTGCAAACCATGTTAACCAAAAAAACGATGCAGCTAAAACTTGTTTAAATGTTACATGGAGTAACTTTATTGGAAAACGTGAAGTATCTCTAAAGGCTAAATGGAAAATGTTCTTGGCAGTATGCCGGTCCATCCAGTCCTACGGATCTCAAATATGGGGTTACTATTGTTTTGCGGACGTAGATAAACTGCACAGATTTTTCATAAAAAGAATTCTCAAACTCCCAGAAAACACACCGAATTATGTACTTGCATTGGAAACAGGTCTAGATGATGGACACTTTTACACATATGCTTTGCATCTAAAATATATATTGAAAACAGTTTTTGATTATGGAAATGGTAGATTACCACACCAACTTTCTTTAAAAGTAATCGAGAAAAATACTTATTGGTACAAGGATCTTAAAAACCGGATGACACAGTATAATGTAGAAAATGCCTACATCAATCACAGCAAAAATCAATGGAAAAGTGCTAGCTGCATGTTGTTAGAACAGATGAAAAATCAGGCTCACCTCGAATATGTCACAAGTGCACAACAAAGCCAGACTAGATTCTATAGGTTGTTAGACTTTTCCAAAGGTGCTACGTATTGTAATTGTATACACAAAGTCAAATTTCTTTAATTTTAAAAGCTAGAGGTGATGTGTTGTGGCTAAATGGCAACTCCTACCAATTAGGGGATAGCCGACTTTGTTCTATGTGTAATCTAAGAGAAATAGAAACAATGCAACACTTCTTGGGTATATGTCCAGTTCTAAATGAGATTCGTATTCGCTTTTTCCGCAGCATAAGATTGTCTGAAGGACAAATAATAAATATTTTAAATTTTAATTAACAGACAAACCAGCACACACACAAACAAACTCAGCATTGCAAAAAACGCACATTCCAACATATCACACACTCTTTTCGTGAGTATCAAATTTTTTAAACCCTTCATCCCATAGTGCAGGAGGGTATATTCACTCTCTCAAATGTTTGTAATTCTTTTAAAAAAATTCTGGGACCCCATTAACTATATATATTCTTGATCAGCATGAATAGAGAAATCGATATAGCCATGTCCGTGTGTCCGTCTGTCCGTCCGTCTGTCCGTCCGTCTGTCTGTGGAAACACAAAATACTCCGCCAATACAGAAGAGGTGTTGCTAATTTTCAGTCAAATTGTTTGTTGATATCATGAGCAGTTTTCTAGTGAAAATGATCAAAATCGGTTAACGCGTTCAAAAGTTATGAGTGAAAATGTGGGAAGACCTCTAAAAATTTTGAAGCAAATTTTAAATTATACTATTTATTTCATCATACATACCATACATACGTACATTCAATGCTTATACACAAGAATATACGCAAGCAGGGATGGCTGTCAATATCGCTGAAATACCGTCCCCGATTCTAACACCTTTCAACTGACTATCGTTATCGCTTAAATACCGTTACCGATATTCTTGAAATACCGTTATCCGTAAAATACCGTTACCGAAATAATCAAACAAGATCTGAACAAAAAAACTTCTCTAAATAGATATATTTTCCCAAAGTATGATCATAAACTAGACAGTCATTTAAACTCGGGCATAATGCGGTTAAAAATTGTGGTGTGCCACACCACGTTTTCCTTAAAATGCCGTTACCAAATAATTGAAAAATCTTTTTCCCTAAAATAAAGTTACCGAAATATCTAAAATATCGTTACCGCTAAAATACCGTTAGCGAAATAAATAAAATACCGTTAACGCTAAAAGACCGTTAACGCTAAAATCCCGTTACCGAAATAACTGAAGTACAGTTTCCCCTAAAATACCGTTACCGAAATAAAAGAAAAAAGCGTTACTACGACCAATAACCACATAGAATAGGTTACCATCCATGGTCATGATCAATACTTAAAAAAAAAAAAACCCACAAAATATTGTTGTTGTTTTTTTGTTTTGTTTTGTAATACAGTATGTATGTACGTATGAATTAGTAGCAATCGCATGCAGAGTTGCCAGGTTTGACGATTTGTCGTCATTTTGTTGATATTTAATACCCAAAATAACTAAATGACTATTTGACGACTTTTGCTTCCAAAATGACGATTTTTTGACAATAATTTAATATGTCAGCAAGATCTACTTATTTATCATTCTCATAAAATCGCCGGCTCGATCATTAAATTTATATTATTTCGTTAAAAATTGAAAGCAAAAACATTGTTTTTTGATCGATAGCTAGCTTTTATATGCTAATATGATGTGAAATACAATTTTGCAAAAATGCAAATCCTAGAATTGAATAAAACTTAATTCAAACCGCATTTATTTTTTTATAAATTCATTTCGGGTTTAGCTTAATTTAGTTTCTGTGTTTATATGTTTAGAACATTTTTTTAAATTTTTATAAAATTTAATTGGAGTTAGATTTAAATAAAAATAAAAAAATTTTCATGTTAAAACACAAGGCATGGACTTTTTTTGCGAAACAAACAGATCTCTAGCCCGAATATATTTCATGTTGAAAGATGATATATATACAACTTTAAATGAAACAAAATAAATCCAAAAATAAATCCGGTGCTTAAAAAACAGACCTAATAATATAAATAAAGTGCCAAAATTTAATAATTAAAAAATATAACATTAAGTTTGTTCGATAACACAAAAATTTGTACAAGTTTTTACTAGAAGGTGTTCGTTTAGACAAATACGTAGTAAAAACTGGTAAAAAGAGAGAGTAAAGTGACAGTTTGATGCCAAAGAACTTACAAGTTTTTACTGGATACATTTTTGCCAGAAAGAATTTGTAAGATGAAAAAAACATATGACTAAAAAAATATGCTTGTATTTTTAGTAACCAAAACAAAAATTAAATTAAATTTTAATTGTTTATGGATTGAAAGTGAAAATTATTAAATAATTAACTATGGAAGAAATTAAAAAACATTTAAATTATTTTTGGTCGATAATTTCAATTAACTTTTTCCTTTTCCATAATGACCAGTTGATTTTTTTTTAATATTTAAAACAAGCTATTTTATCTAATTTAATAATTCCTACACATTTTCTGTTCGTATACTTTTTTGTAAATTTGTCTTACTATTTGTAATTTTGTTACTGAGTAGTTTTTACTGAACTTTACAGGAAAAACAATCGAAATTTCCAAATTTTGTTAAAGAATTTAATATTTCAAAAGTTGTGCCACTGAAATGTTGTTCACAGAATTATGCAGATATAAGTGATTAACAGTTCAAGTGGTAAAATTTGGTTGATTTAAAGTTGTATTTATTTGATCTTTCAACATTATATTTTTGTTATTTTATTAATTAATAATCATATAATTACAAGTTATATACTATTACCCTAACCGAGCACTAGCTACTATGCCCTTCGGCGTGTTGTAGCGAAAACAGATCAGTGCCTCTGGTGGGAATCGAACCCACGACCCCCGCACTAATAAGCCAGCACGCTACCAACTAGCCTACTGGGACACACTGTTTCGACATTTTATAAATATGAATATCGTTGTAAAATATAATGATTTTCGAAGTTTAAACCAAAGAGAAGTGTCAAAAATCGTGTTATATTACAACGATAACACGTTAACATTTGAAATGTGAATAACATTATTGTATTTTATTTTTTAATAAAACTTTATCCCTCGTCTAACAAATATATTTTATTTTGACGATTTTTCAAAATATGATGACGATTTTTTCTAGAAAATTTGTCGTTTTTTATGCTCTGCAAACCTGGCAACACTGGTTATGAGTGCAAATGTGAGAAGCCCTCGAAAAATTGTTAAGCTAATTTATAAAGTATTCCCAGCATACCATTATCGGAGCGCTCTTATATATGAGCTCATATATGAGCGATTTTATGAGCTTCTGTGAGTGTTTCCTGCGTGCATATTTCTGGGCTCATAAACGATCGATTTTATGACTTTCTATGAGTGTTTCTTGCGTGTAAATTTCTGAGCTCATAAACGGTAAATTTTATGAGTTTTTTATGCGTGGTTTCTGCGCGCATATTTCTGAGCTCATAAACGATAGATTTTATGTGCTTTTTATGAGTAATTTCTGCACGCTGACAGATAACGGTAAATTCCAGCTAAGCAGAAGAAAGAAGTTACACAAATTGATTCATTAGTGAATATTTTTGGAAGCGTAAAGACAAAATTGTGAGTTATTTTATAATAAATACAAAAATAATACATAATTTCGCCATTTCGCATAATTTCGTCAGCAACGTTCGCATAATTTCGTCAGCAACGTGGTGAATATTTTGAAAAAAGAATTATTTACCGATTTTCTGATAATTTGCTGAGAACAGATGCGCGGCTTAGAAATAGAATAGATCCAAGCCAACTATTTAGAGTTTTTGATGCACGCAAAATGAGGCTCAAAAATGTTATTTTATGCACTGGAATAAGAGCTTAAAATGCGTTTTAAAAAAAGAGTCATAAAATACTCTTTTATGCATAAAATTTAGAGCTCTTTCATGAGTGACCAGTTTAGTGGAAAAAGCCACTCAAAAATGAGCGTTTTATGACTGTTTATGATTATTTTATGAACTCATTATGAGCGTCAGCGCTCCGACAAAAGAGTCTATATGAGCCCATTTAGAGCGCATATGGTAAGCTGGGAAAATACTCTTTTATGCATAAAATTTAGAGCTCTTTCATGAGTGACCAGTTTAGTGGAAAAAGCCACTCAAATATGAGCGTTTTATGACTGTTTATGATTATTTTATGAACTCATTATGAGCGTCAGCGTTCCGACAAAAGAGTCTTTATGAGCTCATTTAGAGCGCATATGGTATGCTGGGTTCTTTTGTTTTCCATATACCAGGCTTGCCATATACCTTTTTTTGTTAACCCCAACAAATCAAAAAATCACCAATTAGAAAAAAGGTAGAACAAAATAGTTGAGTTAAAATTCTTTATTTATTTGACTGCATTAACCGGAGTTACCAGACACATTAATCGTTATCAGATCAAAAAAATACCCAGGAACAAAATCCCCGAATCCAACAATGTAAATTCATAACTTTTTTTCGTACACTATTTTTACTTATTTTCATTCTCAACCTTTAATAAATTTGCAAGGAAAATCTTACACTCTAATTACATTTATTAATAACCCCATTAAATTTAAAGGACATTCACTTTCAGAACTTTTTTATTTAATAGCACTCAAGAGTGAAATTAAGGATTTGAAAATACGATCATTAAAAATGGTAACTCTGCGGTTGCGTGTGATCTGCGCCTAAATGGAATTCCCTTCAAATCTGATGAAAATCTTAATGAAATTTTCGGAAAAATCTGCAGTATTATAAAGATACCAGTACCACCATTAAAATCCATATACCGTTTGCAAAACCGTAATAACAAGGCTAAAGATGATAATCCTGATGCAGTTATAATTGCAAAGTTAGTCACACCTTTTGATAAAAACTATTTTTTAAAATCTGTTGGTATCTACAAAAATAAAAACAGTACAAATTTAATGTTAAATCTTCTTGGTTCTGAGTCAGTTAAACCTTTCAACATAAAAGAAAATTTAACTAATTCAAACTACAAAATACTTCAAGAAGCTATCACTTTGAAAAAACGGAAAAAAATCATTCTGCATATTCTTTTCGGGGCCTTGTCTATGTAAAGCTAGCCAAAGATGATAATCCTACCTGCATCGAACATTTGGATGCACTTCAACTTTTTCGTAGCAATAATACTCCGTGTGACAATGGAAGTTCCTTGCTTAACACAACCGTCGCACTGTGGTCAATATTTTGAGATAGCGGCCAAAACTCCTTTTGGTTTTTGTTCTCCGATTTTAAAGTTATTAGACTCATATTAAAGTAGACAGTAGTAAACCTTGGGAGCCAAAAAATTAGAACTCTATTTCAACTATTTCACTGAGAACAGGGTGGTCCAAAATGGGCTTTTTCAGAATTTAGTAAATTTATGATATTTTTAGTTAATTTTAAAGTTTAAATGATCACAACTTTTTTGTTTTTCAATATTTTTGGACAAAATAAATTTTGTGGTGTAACATAACTTATTTCCCATTACTGGTAAAAAAATTGAAGCTCTACTGTACTCAGAACAATTTAAATATTTTTTTTTAAAAGGTCAAATTTCTCGGAAATTTCCTACTTCATAGAGCACAACTCCTGTGAGTCAAGCTGAGTCAAAACACAAATTTACTATTTTGTAGTCCTAACTCTCCCCTACATTCCTATATATACATGTACATGCATCGGGACTGCACTTTTTGAGCTACAGCAATTTTTCTGACCCAAGGTAAGATAATCGGTACAAATGCACGTCATATTTTTTGAGAAGTTATTTGTATGTGAAAGTGGCTATTATGCATATATTTTGATGAAATTTTGTACAAGAGTTCTTATTGACCCAAAAAATAATTCTGTTGAAATTAGGAGAAGTTGGCCCATATTTGGACCTAGTCCACATAGAAGGGTGTATCAAAATGTTGACAAAAATGACAATAGAACTCTCAACTTATATGGTATCTGGCAATTCATTTGGAAAAGGTAAAAAATGATTTTATTGCCATCTAATATTACATAACTTAAATACCTTAAAATTGCAAATAAATTTAAAACCAATGGAAATAACTGGTAAAACCAAGTACCTGTTATATTATTGCCAGTACCTGTTAACTCTCAAATTATGTGGTATCTAGCAATTCATTTGGAAAAGGTAAAAAAGATTTTATTGCCATCTAATATTACACAACTTAAATACCTGAAAATTGCAAATAAATTTAAAACCAATGGAAATAACTGGTAAAACTGGTAAAAAAAAAAAAATTGTACTAATGAAGATCTTATTAATATTTTGTTGTTCACATCAGACCCCATATGTGTCCAGTATTCGACAAAAATGGAAATCAACCTCATTAGAGTTAGATGAAGAAGCTAAACAACTACTGCAAAATGAAAATCAAAGCTATTTGGAAGAAATTTTTATTAATATTGTTTAATTAATACTAGTTTAAAGATTTTAATTTGTTTCTAATTTTAGTATAAATTTTATTAATACATTTAAATAAAATATATGTGCACTTTAAATCAATAGTAAAAGTTTACTTAAAATTTTATCGATGTTGTGTTCCGTATATAATATATCCAAATGGTATTGATATTGTTGGGAATTTCAGTGTTATTTTTCAGTTTAATCCTCACAAGAATTAGCTTTCTTCCAAAAAAACCAACCTTTGGCCCCTGTGAATATTGAGACTAAATAAATGTCAGGGGCCAAATGTTGGCATTTTCTGACCAAAATTAAGTTTAGGAATAATAAATAAGTATTGGTTGTAAAATACGATTGAAGAAAATAAGAAATTATAAAAAAAATACCTATTTAAAATGTCAAAATATTCAACTTTTACATGGAAACTCAACAAAAAATTAAAATGCATTTTTAACTCCACATTACTTACGTTCCTATTAGTCGATTTTTACGTTTGAACACACAAATTGAAGCTTAAAGTCCCTCCTATTGAACAAAACAAATTGCGTAAAAAAATAGCAATCCGGTCAAAAGTTATAGAGTTTTGACCGCTATCTCGCAAAATTGACCACTGTGCGTCGGGTAGTTTCGTATTAGTATACTGTGAGAGCTATTTGGACTGGTATGTTAATAAATATTTATCTATTATTATTTTTAATTTATATTTTGATATTCTTAAAGTTTTGATGTGCGTTGTTGTTAGGGCTTGCTTCTCAATAATAATAACAATATATCCAAATGAATAATTTCAATAGTTTAAGTGGTAGTTCCAAGGATGTTACAATGAACATGGTAAAAATTTTGGCTAAACAAAAGAAAGGTATCTCCATTTGCCATATAAATGCGCAAAGCTTAAACAATAAAATAGATGAGTTCAGATTAATCTTCGAAAACTCAAATGTGGATGTAGTTTGCGTCTCTGAGACGTGGTTTGATAGCTCAACACCTGATGGTCTTATCTCTCTGGGTGGTTACAAAGTTTTTAGAAATGACAGAGATAGTCGGGCTGGTGGTGTTGCAATCTTTGTTAAAAATCACATTGCTTGCAAATTTTGCTCCAAGTCAAGTGTTGAAGATTTACTTTCTCCTAATAATTCGGTAAACCTAGTGGAATATATATTTATTGAGGTCCTCGCGTATGAGAGGAAAATGTTAGTTGGCTGCGTTTACAGACCGCATCGAAGAATGGATATGTCAAATTTTTTTCAAAAGTTGGAAACATTAACAGTTACCTATAATGACGTTGTGATAGGTGGAGATTTCAACTCCAACATTTTATTGGAACCTATCTTAACCGATAACATGTCAACATTAGGGCTCGAACCAACAAATCGAACCCATCCAACTAGGGTTGCCATATTTGAAAAGTGAAAAAAAAGTACATTGATGAAAAACAAGTGGAAGCATTAAAGTCCGATGTGCCGAATTTGGTATTAAAAAAGATTAAATTCGGCTGTGACGAATTTTTGGATACCCTCCATCTCGGTGTTTTCATAAACCAGGGAAAGTGCAAACAATATTAATATCTATATTCTTTGTAAAAATAACAAAAATAATGTTGTTTTTATAAGTAAAACAAAATATGACTGATTGATTAATGTATTTGGGATGTTACAAAAGAAAAAATGTTTAATTAAAGTTTACTAAAATGAATCTGAAATTCTGCATGCTTATAACAGTGGGTATTCAAAGGTTATTCTGATTACCTAAAGAAGAACGTGTAGTGAAAAATATATATATTTGTATAGTTCCTTATGATGATAAAAAAAACTGTTGTAAAATTCGCCTGTTGTTTGTCTCTTTGCCTATATAATAATGAAAGAAAGTTACTAAAATATATTTTTGGATCGTTAGAAGAGATGCAATGAATACAAACGCATAAAAACAGTTTCGAATAATCAGAATTTTAGATAAATTTAAGGGAACAAAAATACACTTGCGGAGACATACATAATGAAATAATTATGAAATGCCAGTTTACATTACAACACATGTGTTTATACTATACATCACATAAGTAAAACGGAAAGTGTGATGAAACTAAGTTTGTCAAAAATTATAAAAGAAAATCTTTCGACTGTTTAGGGTGTTTTTCGAGATACAAAAAATTAAAGAAACTGGTATTTCAAATTATTGTTTTTCAGCTCAGTTGCTTGTGCAATTCTCGTTTACGACTCCTAGAATAAGAACCATAAGAAATTTTCCCAAAATTCGATTGGTTTTTACACATCAATACTTTAATTTAGATTATTTTTGTATGTATCAAATAAAAATTAGGGCTTTTAAGGAAAACAAATGCATATAATCAAAAGATTTTAAGATGAAGTATGCACCTTATATGTCTTAAATAATGTGAATGTCCTTTAAATTGAATGGGGTTTTAATAAATGTAATTAAAATGTAAGAGTTTCCTTGCAAATTTATTAAAGGTTGAGAATGAAAATAAGTAAAAAAAAAAAAAATAGTGTACGAAAAAAAGTTATGAATTTACATTGTTGGATTCGGGGATTTTGTTTCTGGATATTTTTTTGAACTGATAACGATTAATGTGTCTGGCAACTCCGGTTAATGCAGTCAAATAAATAAAGAATTTTAACTAAACTATTTTGTTCTACCTTTTTTCTAATTGGTGATTTTTTGATTTGTTGGGGTTAACAAAAAAAGGTATATGGCAAGCCTGGTATATGGAAAACAAAAGCATACTTTATAAATTAGCTTAACAATTTTTCGAGGGCTTCTCGCATTTGCACTTATAACCAGTGTTGCCAGGTTTGCAAAGCATAAAAACGACAAACTTTCTAGAAAAAATCGTCAAAATCGTCATCATATTTTGAAAAATCGTCAAAATAAAATATAATTGTTAGAAGAGGGATAAAGTTTTAATAAAAAATAAAATACAATAATGTTATTCACATTTCAAATGTTAACGTGTTATCGTTGTAATATAACACGATTTTTGACACTTCTCTTTGGTTTAAACTTCGAAAATCATTATATTTTACAACGATATTCATATTTATAAAATGTTGAAACAGTGTGCCCCAGTAGGCTAGTTGGTAGCGTGCTGGCTTATCAGTGCGGGGGTCGTGGGTTCGATTCCCACCAGAGGCACATTATATTTTTGTTAATAAAATAACAAAAATATAATGTTGAAAGATCAAATAAATACAACTTTAAATCAAACTAATTTTACCACTTGAACTGTTAAACACTGTTAAACACACACTGCATAATTCTGTGAACAACATTTCAGTGGCACAACTTTTTAAATATTAAATTATTTTACAAAATTTGGAAATTCTTTAACAATAAGTCTGTTCGATTACTTTTCCTGTAAAGTTCAGTAAAAACTACTCAGTAACAAAATTACAAATAGTAAGACAAATTTACAAAGAAGTAAACGAACAGAAAATTTGTAGGAATTATTAAATTAGATAAAGCAGCTTGTTTTAAATATTAAAAAAAAAATCAACTGGTCATTATGGAAAAGGAAAAAATTAATTGAAATTATCGACCAAAATAATTTAAATGTTTTTTAACTTCTTCCATAGTTAATTATTTAATCATTTTCACTTTCAATCCATAAACAATTAAAATTTAATTTAATTTTTGTTTACTAAAAATACAAGCATATTTTTTTATTTTTTAGTCATATGTTTTTTTCATCTTACAAATTCTTTCTGGCAAAAATGTATAGAGTAAAAACTTGTAAGTTCTTTCGCATCAAACTGTCACTTTACTCTCTCTTTTTACCAGTTTTTACTGCGTATTTGTCTAAACGAACACCTTCCAGTAAAAACTTGTACAAATTTTTGTGTTATCGAACAAACTTAATGTTATATTTTTAATTATTAAATTTTGGCACTTTATTTATATTATAAGGCCTGTTTTTTAAGCACCGGATTTAGTTTTGGATGTATTTTGTTTCATTTAAAGTTGTATATATATCATCTTTCAACATGAAATATATTCGGGCTAGAGATCTGTTTGTTTTGCAAAAAAAAGTCCATGCCTTGTGTTTTAACATGAAAATTTTTTTATTTTTATTTAAATCTAACTCCAATTAAATTTTATAAAAATTTAAAGAAATGTTCTAAACATATAAACACAGAAACTAAATTAAGCTAAACCCGTAATGAATTTATAAAAAATAAATGCGGTTTGGATTAAGTTTTATTCAATTCTAGGATTTGCATTTTTGCAAAATTTTATTTCACATCATATTAGCATATAAAAGCTAGCTATCGATCAAAAAACAATGTTTTTGCTTTCAATTTTTAACGAAATAATATAAATTTAATGATCGAGCCGGCGATTTTATGAGAATGATAAATAAGTAGATCTTGCTGACATATTAAATTATTGTCAAAAAATCGTCATTTTGGAAGCAAAAGTCGTCAAATAGTCATTTAGTTATTTTGGGTATTAAATATCATCAAAATGACTACAAATCGTCAAACCTGGCAACTCTGCATGCGATTGCTACTAATTCATACGTACATACATACTGTATACAAAACAAAACAAAAAAACAACAACAATATTTTGTGAGTTTTTTTTTTGTTTTTAAGTGTTGATCATGACCATGGATGGTAACCGATTCTATGTGGTTATAGGTCGTAGTAACGCTATTTCTTTTATTTCGGTAACGGTATTTTAGGGGAAACTATACTTCAGTTATTTCGGTAACGGGATTTTAGCGTTAACGGTATTTTAGCGTTAACGGTATTTTATTTATTTCGCTAACGGTATTTTAGCGGTAACGATATTTTAGATATTCGGTAACTTTATTTTAGGGAAAAAGATTTTTCAATTATTTTGGTAACGGCATTTTAAGGATAAACGTTATTTTAGTTATACAGGTAATGTTAATGCACACCACAATTTTTAATCGCATTATGCCCGAGTTTAAATGACTGTCTAGTTTATGATCATACTTTGGGAAAATATATCTATTTACAGAATTTTTTTTGTTCAGATCTTGTTAGATTATTGCGGTAACGGTATTTTAAGGTAACGGTATTTTACGGATAACGGTATTTCAAGAATATCGGTAACGGTATTTAAGCGATAACGATAGTCAGTTGAAAGGTGTTAGAATCGTGGACGGTAATTCAGCGATATTGACAGCCATCCCT
Organism: Delia radicum; assembly: GCA_021234595.1. Taxonomy (NCBI): domain Eukaryota; kingdom Metazoa; phylum Arthropoda; class Insecta; order Diptera; family Anthomyiidae; genus Delia; species Delia radicum. The sequence goes on along the minus strand of CM037851.1, from coordinate 104,130,031 downwards.
GCTTGCGTATATTCTTGTGTATAAGCATTGAATGTGCGTATGTATGTATGTATGATGAAATAAAAAAAAAAAATTTTTAGTGGTCTTCCCACATTTTCACTCATAACTTTTGAACGCGTTAACCGATTTTGATCATTTTCACTAGAAAACTGCTCATGATATCAACAAACAATTTGACTGAAAATTAGCAGTACCTCTTCTGTATTGGAGGAGTATTTTGTGTTTCCACAGACAGACGGACGGACAGACGGACAGACGGACATGGCTATATCGACTTCTCTATCCATGCTGATCAAGAATATATATAGTTTATGGGGTCCCAGAATTTTTTTAAAAGAATTACAAACATTTGACAAAGTGAATATACCCTCCTGCACTATGGGATGGAGGGTATAAAAACAGTACTTTTCAAAAAAAAAACAGTACATTTTTGTATTTATTGTTAACATAACTTTTACTTCAATACATCACATATTTACTTAAGATAAGTCAATACACCGAACCAAATAGCGTATTTAAAATCAACAAAAAAAAAATGTTAGATCTTTAACGAAATTTTGTCAATTTGTTTTTTAAGATTTAACAAATTTTATTCAAATCAACAATATTTCGTCAAGTTTACATCCTCTAAAGAAGTAAAATTGACTGAATTTCATCAAATTGACTAAATAATTGGCTAAAATTATTAGTTTGGACGCCATTACTTTTTGCATTGGGCAGTGTCATGAAAAAAAATTGTGTTTACAACCATCCATTGCTTGAAAAGTAAACAAACCAAACTTATATATGTACAAAGAAACGAAGTGGAATTAATACAGGGAGATTCAAAAAATTTATATGAAAAACTATTGTACACACGAAAAAAAACATGGTTAAAAAATATATATTCTTTTTACACGCAAAAAAACTTGTTTATATAAAAATATGTAAAATATACAAAAAAACAGTACAAATCCAAAAAAACAGTACTTTTGCGTACTGTTTTAGGTGTTGTGAATAAAACAGTACATTTTTCAAAAAACAGTACATGTACTGTTTAAAACAGTACGAATGGCAACCCTACATCTAACACACTACACTTCTACTTCAAATACTCTGCTCGACTTGTTTTTCGTCAGTGATAACTCAAGGGTGCTCCTTTATGAAAAGCTTTCTGCTTCATGTTTTTCTCATCATGACTTAATCTTTATATCATATGATTTCAGGACTAAACCCGAACAAAAATCCTTCACTTATCGTGACTTCAACAATATAGACTACAATTTACTATACAATAATTTCTTTCAAATTAACTGGAATAATATATACTATTTACTTTCTGTTGATGATAAATTAGATTTCCTTGAAAGTAATATACTTCAACTGTACGATGAAACTGTTCCATTAAAAACCAAAATACCATCAGTGAAAAGTAAACCTTGGTTTACAACGGACATCAAACAATTAATTCATCTAAGGGATATTGCCTACGCTAGGTGGAAGCGATTTAAAACACTCGAGCTTAAGAATGAGTACAGTACTGCCAGAAAATGTGTTAACCAGAAGATCAAATTAGCAAAATCAGAATATTATTCCAATCAATTTGGTACTGCTTTGGAGTAAAAAAAAAACCTGGAAAACTATTCGGGACATTGGCATTGGGAAAAAAGTTATTAACGAAAACTACTCGACTGATGTCAACGAATTAAATTCTGCCTTTACGGACAATTTTTCTGAAGATGAACGTTTTTTTGAATTCTCTTGTGTTAACCAATTAGAAGTTTTGTCATGCTTCTCTTCAGTAAAGTCGAATGCAATTGGATGCGATAATATTCACCCTAAGTTCTTTAGGATCCTCCTATCTCTTCTTATTCCATATGTGACTCATATCTTTAACACAATTTTAATGTCTAGCACGTTCCCTTCTAAATGGAAACATGCAAAAGTTATACCAATACCGAAATCAAATAATGAATATCGACCTATTGCGATTTTATGCTACCTTTCAAAAGTCTTTGAAAAGCTATTGTATTCTCAGATATGTGAGTACATACATGGACATGGCTTAATGTGTGAAAAACAATCAGGATTCCGTTCAGATCACAGCTGTATAACTGCTCTTGTCGAAGTAAGCGAGAATATTAGACGTGAACTAGATAATAACTAAACTTCCTAGTACTCCTTGACCACTCTAAGGCTTTCGACACAGACGGCACTTTAAATTCGCATCAAGCTCAACTAAACTCATGTTAACTTACCTTGTAAACAGTACACAATCCGTTATTTATCATCTGAACCATTGGCTCTTACTCGAGGCGTACCTCAGGGTTCTATCTTGGGACCGCTACTTTTCTCACTATATGCAAACGATCTCCCTCAACAACTATCGTACAGCAAAGTACATATGTATCCAGACGACGTACAGCTATACCTAAGTAGCCCCGAAGAATCAATTAAGGAGAACATCGATAAACTGAATTATGATCTGGATAAAATTCATCATTGGGCCATCGCAAATGGTCTTTGTTTAAACCCTAATAAGTCCAAATGTCTCGTTATACATAAGAGGTCCATGCACCAGAAATTGATGAAGAAATCCTTATTAACAACCAGAAAATTTCAATTGTCCCATCGGCTAAAAACTTAGGCATCGTATTCAATAGCACATTATCATGGACTAACCATATTAACTCGTTAGTTGGTCAAACATATGCCAAGCTTAGAACACTATGGTCTACACAATCATTCACTCCATTAAATGTAAGATTGCTTCTAGCTAAGACCTACGTTATTCCTGGACTTTTATACGGCTGCGAACTCTTCGCAAATTGTGACGCCACAAGCAAACGTCGACTTAATATTGTATTTAATAATATTGTACGATATGTCTACAATCTAAGGAGATTTAGTAGTGTATCATTAATTTCCAGGAACATGTACGGTGTTTCTTAACCCATTAATGCCTGCTCATAGATCGGCTCGTATCAAATTTGGATATATGTGTCCAGGAGAACACAGAAGTTGATAGGAACAAAAAAAAATTTTTTACCTGTACACACACCTGAGATATGACATGGGTATTTAAATACCCAACAGGCATTGGTGTAATAGTTTTACTTTCACTTTTCCATCTCTGCCAAAAAATCAACATGCTATTGTTATGACATTTTGTATACTGTTTTCATTCGCTTAGTGTCATTTTTATGTATTATCATCCCACATGTAAAAAAAAAGTTCACAGTAATAAGAAAAAGGTGTAATAAAATAGAAAAAAGTTATAAGCTTGCTGCCTATAAACAGTTGTAAGTACAATAATTTTTTATATTATATTTGACAAATATTTTCATCGTCTAATTATGAATATATTCATCCATTTTCAGATTGTCGTTATCTAAAACGGAATATTTGGATTTAAAATGATTCGTCGACAGAAAGTTGTGACTGCTATCGAAATGCAAGCTATTTTTGATAGTTGGTCTGATGAAGATAGTGATGCAGGAGAGAATTTTGTAGAACACGCAGACACCGTTGACGTCATAATAACGCCACCCGATGTTGTCGACAATCTTAGTGATAATGAGGATTTGGACGCCAATGTTCAATTGTTGCGCGATGAACAGGAGTTGCCTCGGGAGATTGCCGGACAGTTTGAAATTGAATGTGTTTACGATGACAGCAATGAGCACATGCCATCGGGTGGTGATAATGATATGGATGACGTAAATGAACCCGAAACTGAAGAAGAAAATGATGCACCGGTGGCCTCAACATCTAGTGGCCGTGGTCGTAAATCAACTCTGAAATCAAGAAATGCGCCGAAGCGACCCAGAATTAATCAAGAAATGAAACCAAGATGGTCTCGGTCGCAAAATTATCAATTCGATAAAATTTCATTTGATGATACGGCAACTTCCTACAAAGCGTTGTATGAACAAATTGCAGCTTTGAATCCAGTGCAGATTTGGGAAAAATTCATTGATGAGGAGGTCTTGAACCTCTTGGTCACTTCCACCAACCAATATGCTGTGACCAACAATTGCCCATCATTTATTACATCAAGTAGTCAAATGAAAACGTTTTTGGGGGTATTGTATATCACTGGTTACCACACCTTGCCACAAATACATAGTTATTGGTCAAATCGAGAATCTTTGGGATGCGCACTTATAAAAAAATATATTTCGAGAGACAGATTCAAACGAATCAAACAGTTTTTTCACGTTTGCGACAACTCAGCATTGGACACGAAAAATAAATTTGCAAAAGTCGCACCATCTGGAGTCCCGCGATAAGCACACGGTTACTTTTGATAATTTGTTTACAAGTCACAAACTAATGACTCGTTTGTCGAACGATGGATTTTTTGCTTTGGGAACTGTCCGTGATAATCGGACCAATCATGCTCAATTAATAAACTTCAAAGAAATTAAAAAGAAGCCTCGCGGGACTTCTGAATTTTGTTTCGATAAAAACAATTCTATTCTTGCGGTGCGTTGGAATGATAATGCGGTAAGTTATATAGACTATTGGTTCATTTTTGACTTAACATCTTATCTTTTAAGGTCGTGACCTTACTGTCCAATTTCTCGTTCCATGCACCAATGGTCCGTGCCAAACGGTACAATCGAAAGCAACGGAAAATGGTGACGATTGAACAACCGCATTTGGTCAACCAATACAATAATTTCATGGGAGGCGTGGACCTTTTTGACAATGCAATGAACAATTACCGAATTCGGATTCGGGGAAAAAAGTGGTACTGGCCATTAATCACAAATGCGTTTGATGCGGCTATGGTCATTGTTTTTGTCGCAAGTACGAAAAGAAAACACCCATTGGTCAATACGACTTCCGAGTAGAGGTGTGCGAATCGATTATGATAAAGTCAAATTGTCGTCATACGGGTAGAACGTCCGCTTCCGGGGCACAACAGGTAATGCGTTACGACCGTATGGATCACTTCATTGGAAAACTCAATTCTCGTCATCGTTGCTCTCAATGTGGTGGCAAAACTGAATGTGGTTGCTTGAAGTGCCAGGTGAACTTGCATCCAGCTTCCTGGATTTCCACAATGGTGTTGAGCCAAATGAGAAGAAAATTGCTAAAGCTAAATAATTTATTTTTAACAAATATCACGTTTTCTAAATAAAAACACAATCTTTTTGATTTGAGTTTTATTCAAAATAAAATAAATATTTCCTTATTGCAAAAAAATTTTATTTTTAGTACACACCATGGACTGTTGGGTATTTAAATACCCAATTTCGTTAGAACTGAACTCACGCTCAGGTGTGTAAACTTATTTCTGTTCGGCTTTCTCTATTAAATAGAGGACACCAATAGCTATCCGGTAAGGGTACACGTTTTTTGTAATTGCCATTTTTTATGTTTGGGGGCACTTTTCCTCTCCATTTTCCGACAGTGAAAAAACCGCTATTTTGACCTGTAAAAATAAAAAGGTAAGCCCCAAAAAAATATTCGGTTACATTTTTTTTAGGCTGAATTTCAGTTTATGGGGGACACCCCTAGAGAAAAAATCTGAATTTGCCATCCCCTTCAGAATGTTCCCAGGAGTACGAAAATCATAATGAATAAGGGGGCTCACGCCCCCTATGGGCGTGGCAGTCGAAAAACGCCCGGCCCACCTACGTAGACAATATGGGTATCAAATGAAAGCTAATGTCTTCACGATTCCAAAAATAGCCATAGTTGCCAGATCGGGCGATTTTTGCAGCCGATACGGCCATTTTTGTTAAATAGGGGCGGGGGTGAAAAACGACCCATGCCACCTACTTAGGCAATATTGGTATCAAATGAAAGGAAATGTCTTCACGATTCCAAAAATACCCGTAGTTGCCAGATCGTCCAGAATTTGAGGAAGATATGTTAATTTTTATAAAATGGGGGAAGGACTTTTTTTTGTTTATTTCTTTTTAGCTCGGCCAGAGGCCGAGCACTCGAGATCCCCGCCGTCTAGAATTAAGACATACTGGAGTTAAAAACCTCTAAGCCCGGCCGTAGGCCGGTCACGCAGAAAAACTTTACTAAGCGAAGCCAGAATAACAAATTTTCATTTACCAATCAGATGCAGATGGCATCTTGGCCGTGAGAAGCGTGGAAACTCACAACTTTACGTGAGTTCTCATGCTTCTCCAAGGGGATTGATTTACTATGACCTCCACGCGGTAATCCCTGGGTAACGCTAACAATAGTAATCTTTTCGCACAAAATGCTCATTTTTGTTTGATTTTAACAAAATATAAGCAAAAAAAAAGGAAAAAAAAAATTTCCCCCACCCCAAATTTTGCCAAAATGGCCATATCGGCTACAAAAATCGCCCGATCTGGCAACTACGGCTATTTTTGGAATCGTGAAGACATTAGCTTTCATTTGATACCCATATTGTCTACGTAGGTGGGCCGGGTCGTTTTTCGACTGCCACGCCCATAAGGGGCGTGAGCCCCCTTATTCATTATGATTTTCGCACTCCTGGGGTCATTTAAGGGGGCGTGGCATTTTTTTTTTTTTTTTCCAGGGGTGTCCCCCATAAACTGAAATTTTGCCTTTTTTTATTTAAGGCCCATCTTTCTTCTTTGTTATAAAAAAAAAATTACCGTGATATCTCTCATCTGGTCCGCTCTAAAATTTTTTTAATGTCAACATTTTCTTGGGTTTTTAAATACCCATTAGGCAGGAATGGGTTAAGATCCAATAGGGGAAAAAAGTTAATACTTCCTAGACATCACTCTCTTGTTTCTGAATATCAATTTCATGTACATTCTGCCAGTCTTTGGAATTTATTACCACAAAACATACAACGAGCTAGCAACGCAACGCACTTTAAAAATTTACTTTTTAATTTTTTTGAATAACTTTAATTTTTCAATGTTTTTCTTTCTTTAATAATTTTTACTAATTTTGTTTTCAATACTTTTATCTTTTTCTCTATTTTTGGTTTTATTATATTATATTTTTTTATATATTTTATATTCATTTTTTAAATTTTTTAAATTTTCTATATCTTGTTTTTATTTTTTATATTATATTAATCATTGTGAATCAATTGGGATATTTTATTCATGTACTATAATTATAAGATTCAATCTTGTTGTACTGAAAAAAACAAATAAATAAATAAAATAAAATAAATAAATATAAGAAAAGGGTTAAAAACCCTAATTTTTATTTGATACATACAAAAATAATCTAAATTAAAGTACTGATGTGTAAAAACCAATCGAATTATGGGAAAATTTCTTAGGGTTCTTATTCTAGGAGTCGTAAACGAGAATTGCACAACCAACTGAGCTGAAAAACTATAATTTGAAATACCAGTTTCTTTAATTTTTTGTGTCTCGAAAACACCCCAAACACTCGAAAGATATTCTTTTATAATTTTGGACAAACTTAGTTTCATCACACTTTCCGTTTTAATTATGTGATGTATAGTATAAACACATGTGTTGTAATGTAAACTGGCATTTCATAATTATTTCATTATGTATGTCTCCGCAAGCGTATTTTTGTTCCCTTAAATTTATCTAAAATTCTGATTATTCGAAACTGTTTTTATGCGTTTGTATTCATTGCATCTCTTCTAACGACCCCAAAAATATATTTTAGTAACCCTTATTTCTTTCATTATTATATAGGCAAAGAGACAAACAACAGGCGAATTTTACCACAGTTTTTTTAACATAATAAGGAACTTTAAAAATATATATATTTTTCACGACACGTTCTTCTTTAGGTAATCAGAATAACCATTTCACCTTTGAAGACCCACTGTTATAAGCATGCACAATTTCAGATTAATTTTAGTAAACTTTAATTAAACATTTTTTTCTTCTGAAACATGCTAAATACATGAATCAATCAGTCATATTTTGTTTTACTTATAAAAACAACATTATTTTTGTTATTTTTACAAAGAATATAAGTAGATATTTATATTGTTTGCACTTTCCCTGGTTAATGAAAACACCGAGATGGAGGGTATCCAAAAATTCGGCACAGCCGAATTTAATCTTTTTTATACCAAATGCGGCACAACGTGCTTTAATGCTTCCACTTGTTTTTTTTTTTGTACAGGGTCAGCCAAATAACTTTTTTTTTTTGAACTCCTGAACCAATTGGACTTTGCATGGCGTCATACCAAGGTCTTTATGCAAAATTCGTCTCAATGATGTCTCCGAAATGTTCAATTGTTGAGAACGACGGTGAATTGATGTTGATGGCGCACACTTTCTGCAACAGCAGCAATATTCTCGGGTGTACGCACTGTTTTCGGCTTTTCACGCTTTGGTTTATCGGTGAGGATTCCAGTTTCTTTCACTTTTTTCACAAGATAACGAACATACGGACCATATTCGTTCAGCGGAAGGATAAAACTAATTATCTGTCAAATCAGACATGAGCTGTGTTAGTTACCATTCACGAAATAAGCACTAGTTAAAAAAAAAAACGATAGATGGCGGACCCTTTATAAGTTATTTATAATTTTTTTCCTTCTTAATTTTAATAAAAGGTTTAATTGATAGTATCATTGCCGTGATAGGTGCAAAATCAATTAAAATATTAATTGATTCAATAATTTTTTTAATTTAAACCTGTTTTTAGTTTTTTCTGTGTATAGATCCGAATGAAGGAAAATAGTGAAAGACCCAATCCGAGCTGTTACACCAAAAAATTATAAACCAACTACAATTCGAATCTTGCAAACAAATTTTAGCACAACATAATAGTTTTGCGATTGATGCGTTTTTTTTTTATTGAATATTAAGATATTTAAAAGTTTTGCTTAATTTCTGGAAACCGGACCTTTTGGTGTACATTTGTTTTTTGTAGTTTCGATCCTTCATTTGAGTATAATAATGTCGGTAATTGTTTAAGGATATTCTAAAAATATCTTAAAAATTTACTATTTTAGGCAGTGGTCACGGTGCCAAATGTTTTTTCTTCAATATACAAAATAAAAATTGTTTTTTACCAGTACAGTATTGTGCATATTGTGGTGCCATGTAAAAAAGCTCTATTGTACAACTATAATATGTAAATTTAAAAGGTAACTGGAACTTGCTTTTTATTTTATTAAAATAAAAACAAAGCTATAAGCTCTGCTTATTCTGGAGGCTCTAGGTTTTCTAAAACTTCGGGTTCTGAAGAGATCTTTTCGAAGATCGAAATACTAGTATCAACCTAGCTAATATGTTTGATTTGCTTAATTTTTGTAAATATGCGGAGGTTGGAAGCTCGTTAAAAATAAAAAATAACATTAAAATATACTCGATGTACATAAAAACAAAAAACTAATAAAACTGTAAAGAACATATTTTCATTTACTCGATTATTCGAAATTGGAAATTTGAATTTACTCGAACAATTGTTTGATTAAAATTCATCGCGTAACGGTTAAACGATTCAATACCCTAGTAACTAAGGTGTGTTTCGGGTTAAGCGCTTCACATTTAAGCAATATTATTTCAATACTTAGCGATTGATACTAAAAACATGTTTTCTTTTAGGTCTAAACTACACACTTATTTATATATCCTTTGTTGTTATTTCAAGGAAATACTGTTAATATCAAGTCTTAAGTAAACTTTAAATAATGTTTTCCCCAAATTATTCTAAAATCAACACAAAAAAAAACTTTTGAAAAACAATTTCCGGCGAAATATTATAACAAGTTTAAGCATGGCGAAGGAAAACTTTTTGAAAATGAATTAACTTTTATAGCCTCAAAAGAAATTTAAATATAGAATTATCAATGTTTTTGTGCTATTTTTTTTGTTTTTTTTGCTCATTTACTTACATATCCAAATAAATTGTACGAAAGAAAAACATGGCAACTTCTAAGTTTTCTTAAATGTGAAATGTTATTGTATTATAAAGCGGACAAAAAGTTACAAATGTTTATGTTGGTAGGTGGAAAGGTGGCGCGGTATTATACGATACATTAGTGAAATGGAGTTAAACATATTGTGGAAATTTATTGTACCAGAGAGTGATACCTAAAAAGTTCAAAAATAAATAATAACACAATAGAAACAGTATTTTACAACACCTGAGTTACAAGGGGCGAAAAATAAACAAACAAAACAAAAAAAACAGCGAACAATCCAATCCAACTTTGATATGTATGCCCATTTTGGCCGCAATAAACAGATGCCACCCACAATCATCATCAGTTTTTATTAATACGAGGCATATTAAAAAATTTATCTTTTTATATGATTTAAGAAACGTTAGTACAGTGAGCGAAATTCGTTTGGACTCAGCAATACTTTTGAATTTTACCACAAAAAGCGAATAGTTAGAAAAAGTCTAAAAACGGCAAAATAATGCATATTAGATAAGTTATCAAAAATTAAAATTTAATTTTTTATCGATCAATATTTTTGATATAAATTAAACAAAAAAAAAAAAAATTGTGCGAAATTCAATTGATCGCTCTTGTATAATTCTTATTGTTTTTCTATTTGACTGAAAAAAATGAATTTCTTATCATTTAATTTCAACATTGGGGTCCTTTGCATCTAAAAAAAAGTATTTTTAACTTGACCGATTTAACCGCAATATAAACAGCGATAATAAAAAACATCTTGATAAAAAAAATTATAAAGAAATTTTTCCTTTAGAAAAAGCTGTCGATAATTTCAAAATGCATGCCCATTAAAACGGAAAGTACCTAAAAATGAAAAATTGGGGGGACTCAAATACTCATACATTAGTGAAATGCCAGGGAAACCAGAAATATGCATGAAAATATTCTCTTTAAGCATATAAAATATACTCTTAAAAACATTGTATTTCAAAGCTTATTAAAGTAACTTTTGTGAAATTTATTTCATTTGCTAACAAAAAGATGAGATAAAAGATTTATCATGCCTTTATCGGTAGTCTTCAATTTGTACAAATGGCTTGAATTTTCGAAATCAGTGCTGCGAGCTCAATATATTGAGATTTTAAATTTATATTATAAATTTATATATAATTTAATTTAAAATTTATACAAATTATAATTGCTGGAAATTTTTTATTGAAAAACAAAAAATTGTAAAAAAAAGGAAAAATATGGGTAATATGATTTTGTTCAAAAAAAGTTAAAAAAATATGTTCTTCAAAATACCGCTTATGTGAAATATTTCCTTACTATCGAAATATTCCTTTAAGAGCAAACAAATCGATGCTGACTTCGACAATTGATTGCCTTGCTCGAACAAGTGTATACAATCAAAAAACCAAAGTGTTCAGGAGAGAACGTGAGAAACGGTCTATAAATTGACTTTTGATAAAGTTTTTTTTTTCAGTTTTATTTCCCGCTTAAAAAAAGACTGTCGGTTCTTCAGTCTATTGCAACATAAATCGTATGTGACTAACCAAACGGCATTTAATTCCTTAGTTTACCATGGCCAAAATTAGAAATATCCAAAACATACTGGTTAAATAATATTTTATTTATATGTGGATTTATACCCATTTCCTGTTTTCTTACTTTAGATCTTAATATTTCCCGCTTAAAAGAGCTTTTATAAAATTGAAATTTAAATAATATAACTTTGGGATATTCTTAATCTATTAGGTATCAGAAACGTTTAAATTTTGGTAAGTTAACATTAGTTTCACTGAAAAATAAACACGTCTACCCTGTCAATTTTATAAAATTTCTAAAAATATAAATATTTATTCAACAAAAATCGTCTTTTAAGGTTAATTTTGGGGCAGACAAAGGCAAAATTTAGCAAAATTATTTGCTTCATATTTTTAAAAATGTCGAAGCTTTGACAGAACACCCCTGCGTTAGATTAAGATTTATGATAAAAAAATTCTTTAATTTTTTCAAAATTTGTGTTGCTTTGAAAGTTTTCCTGATTTTCAAAAAGATATTTTTAAAATAAAATAAAAATATTTTTTTTTTATAAAAATCTTGACACAAATTGTTTTTTGAATTAGTAAATCTAAAAAATTTTGAATTAGTAAATCTAAAAAAATTGTTTTCGGGTTGTGATTTTCACCATTTTAAAATCTACAGGTACAAATAAAATTATTTCAAATATTTATTATATGAAATATATGATGTAAAATATATATAAAATATTATTTATATATTTATTACAAATAATTTAACAATAAAATATACTTAATTTTTAATGTTCCCGCCTTTTTTGTTTGCTTTAAATTCTACAGCACCCAGAACTTTTCGGTTGCCAATATAATCACTATTTGACAACTGAAGTTGCCAGCGTCAGTTGCCATACGTAATATGTTTTTGGCAACTGGCAACGCAACTGCAGTTCGGTTGCTATCCATAATCGACCCATAAAAATAAATAATTTAAAAAATTTTAAGATTGCAAATATTTAAATAATTTTGGTTGCTTTTCTTTACACACATCATGGGGATTTAAAAAAACTAATACTGAGGGGAATCCTCTATCCGAGGATTCCCCTACCGATTTAGTTTTGGTGGATTTTGAAAAAAATCAGCTTTTTAGATAATAAAAAATTTTAGAAATATATTTTTGACGAAAGTAACTAACTATTCAATTGTTCTACGCATTAACAACATGCCGCAGCATATTTTGGTTACCCTGGTTATAAGAGTTCCTACCGAAAATTTTACTTTGGGTTATCACAGTTTTTTAAAAACCTTCTTTATCAATCAATTAGTGCACAATTATTTGATTTATTGTGATGCGTTGAAAAAATATAAAGTTAAAAGTAAAATTATAAAGTATTAATATTTATTTTAGTTTTGACACACATAATGCAATATAAATAAAATCTAAAGAAAATATCATAACATTATATATATTGCGACCCATTTGAAATTTGTTGAGCTTTTGAATTCGATTTTTAGTCTGTTTTTTGAACCAGGCTCATGCGCTGAAAATTATTTTGTATAGGAAAACAAATTTTGCATTGTTTTTGAAAAAATTAATATCTTAATAAATTTTAATCGGGCCGCGCTATATAACACATATTTGAACGCTCTAATTGTTCACTGGTGCATAGAGGGCCAGAACATGAGTTTTTTGGTCAAAAGTCTTTCACGTAATGGCAGCTGCCTGAAATCCCGTATTAACAGCTGCCTGAAATGTGGGTGCTTTCAAAAATCGAATCAAAAATTTGAAATTCAAAATGGCAGATCCAATATTACGGCGAAACAAGTTAATTTTCATCCGATCAAAAAGAAACTTTGCGTTCACTTGGGTTTACGGTAATATTTAATTTTTAAGATTTCTTCTCTACATGAAAGATAAACGAATCTACTTCAATAATAAGTTTTTTAAATTGAATTTATTATTTCCTTTCGACATCATGTTTCTATCTATGAAAATCTGATATTTGATGGCAAACGCGTGCTGCAAAGGTTTAATATAAAAAACGGTTTAATATATTTCAAATCTGATTTTAAAATTCGATTCCCCAAGAAAAATTATTACAAATAAGCGTTATTTTAATCTGCAAGCGTTATTCGTTTGTAAGTCGATTCATGGTTAAATTATAGACCAAACTGAACATGTTAAACAGTAACATGTTACACGAAAACAGCTGATCTGCCAAAAACAGTGTTGCCAAAAAGAAAGTTGCTAAAAAATCACCTTTTATAATCGAAAGACGACTTTAAAAGCACGAAATCAAAATTGGTTAACTTTTTAGTTGAATCTACTGGATTAAAATTGTTTTCATAAATCATTTGGTCGGCAGTATCAATTAGCTTTACCAAGTATTCTGTATTCTTGTCAACAGTAGACATTGTGAATATTTGACTCTCACTATCTTCTAAATTATTTCTTTTCTCGTAATTGTAAAAGATCAGCCATTTCGGAAAATAATATTAATGTTAAAAACTAATGTAGCTTGAAAAAACAAAATACTGGTTCAAAAATAATACAATTAATAAATTATTATTAATACTTCTTGTACCAAAATCTTATCAACTTTTAAAAAGCTCACTACAAAATAAAAATTTAAATGCCACTTTTTCCAGAAGAAAGTATATTTTCAATCTGCGTGTTAAAAAAATAGTTTTAAAATTTTTTTTTAAAAAGAGAATATTTCGGCTACCCTAATGACTATCTGGTCCATCGTAATAATTTCAAATAACGCTTATTTTTACTAATTTTTCATGAACAATCGAATGAAAAAATCAGAATTGAAATATATTCAGCAGTTTTTGCTCTTTTGAAAATGGTGCCTAAAATCAGCGTTTTTAGCGGCAGATATTACGAAACTATTTTTCGTGATGCAAAAAGCTTCTAAAAAGGTATGGTACCCCAAAATCAGAAACCAAAATTTTTTTTGGGAAGGAAACCTAATGAATATATATAATTTTTTTTTACATAATTTTCTACAGATATTAATTTTTTGTTAACATTTTTGTCGCTAAAATATAATCATTTTATTTTTTGTACATCTTCACGTGCTGGCTCTTCAGGAACAGTTAAATTATTTTTTATTACATACTCGAAAACACCAAACACAATCGGAAATCACTCGTGAAAATCGGTACAGATCGTTTATAATCCACGACATGAAACTTTCTGCATTACAACCTGCATCCTTATAAGGGATTATGGTAAGCTGCTTACAACCTACATCCTTGTTATTACAACCAGTAAGTTAAAAATTTTTGTTTGTTTATTTTTATACGAAAATTTTTCGTTTCTGTTGCTAGGGGTCGAAGTAGCGAGTGCTACAGGGGTCCTTGAAGCGTACACACAGCAAATCTGTTGAAAATGCCACAGCCTATCAGGATTCCAAAGACCGTCCATGCGTGGTTTAGTATCACATCCTGCACGAGGTGTCCCTGCTATTTAACAGAACATGGCGGATCTAGAGCGGACACTCGATAAAAACCCGTAATCCCCGGTGTTATCTAACCGTGCCTATGGGATGAATAGCACTACGTTAGTGTGTTTTAGAACGGTGGCCTACAGGGCATGGCGAACTCTGGTTGTATTAGCCCCCTGGTAGCACAGGGCTCTGCTACTAGGCGTTCTTTTTAATCCCTTCTTATTTATTTATAGATGGATTTTAACAACCAAAAGTTTAATAATGAGCAAAAAAAGACCGATGCAGGTCTATCCTCAACTGGCCAACAGGTTTTATGCCTAAATGTCACTGAGGACGCTAATAAAATAGTCGAGCAAGAAAAGGACGTTCCCAGTCCAAACCTTGCTGAGCCTATGGATATGGTTATCGTGTCTCAGGATCATCAGGGTCCTACCACTGACATAGATATCCCTACGGACGAGGAGGATGAACTTTTATGTTCCCAGCCTATTAGTACCGCGAATGAGGTTACGAAAGCTCCAGGTGATCAGTCGAAACCTGCGACTGAAAGAGTGAAGCTATGTGGTGCTGCTCGAAAACGCCTGAGGATGTACCTGGACGAGGGTATTGACCCAGAGGCAGCGCGGCGACTTTGTTTGCTATCAATGCGCGAAGCCCGAAAAGAGGTTAAAGAGCTCGCTGGTAAAAGAAAGAGGGTACGCTCAGATGGCTCAACGCCACCAGGGTCGAAACAACCTGCAAAACGGACCGCTGAGATTGCTGTGGATGGCACACCTCGCAAGGTTGAAGGCGGCACATTGCCAAAGCCAGCCTTGACGGTTCCAGCGAAGCAGCAAAAACAAATGGCGCCGTCTTATAAAGAAGCAGTCTCCACCGTAAAGATTGGTGTAATTCCGCCTGATTTTCCGGCGACTAGATGGACAGATGAACAGCTGCACTCCATTCAAAGAGCTGTCTTGTACAAGATCGCGGAGCTTAGAAAAGGGACAATAAAGCCCAGTTTCTCTAGTTGCTCCTATAAGCCAGGTTGGCTCAGTTTTGTATGCCGCGACAAAGACACAGCGCAGTGGCTGGGGACTCACGTCCCCACTCTGAAGCCATGGAGCGATGCTGTGTTGAAAGTAGTGGCGGAAGATGAAGTGCCGAAGGCCCAAGGGTTCGTGGGATACTTTCCCGAAAAGGAGGACACATCCAGTGATTTACTTCTTGGACTAGTTGAGGGCCAGAACTGTGAACTTTCGGTTGGGTATTGGAAGGTACTGAATAGGGTCATAAAGGGTGGTGTTGTTGAGCTAACCCTCTCCATTGACCCAATCTCAGCCGACCTACTCAAGCGAAAGAACTACAGAGTGAATTTTGGATATGGAACAGCGCTGGTAAGGCCTACACGTCAGCAACAAGAGGTCGGGCGTGACATACCCAATAGGGCAAATACAAATAATTCGGCAGCAACGACTAAATCCGACAACAGGGTCTCTAATGACCCTAATATGGATGATAAACCGGGCTGCTCGAAGGACCTTGTAAGGCCCAATTCATCTGAGCCCAAAGCTAAGAATATGGCCAATCAGCAGGCTCCCAACAGGCGGAAAAAGTGGGAGAGAAACTCGGCAGAGGAGGCGGTTCTGCTGAACTCCAACAGGGGCAGAAAGGTGGCAAAGCGTGCCGCCAAGCACGCTCATAAATAATGGCTACCGGAAAAGGTAAGACACCGAAGCACTTAAAGTGCTTACAGGTGAACCTTCACCATGCCAAAGCGGCATCGGACGTCGCCAACAGAAGGTTCACCACTGAGGCCCTGGATGCTGTTTTTATTCAGGAGCCATGGGTGCACGACGGAGCCATAAAAGGGCTTAACGCAAATCAAGGTAGGTTGATTTACGATTCAAAGCATATCAGGCCAAGAGCGGCCATCCTAGTTAGGGACAATCTAACATATCTTCCAATTTCAGAGTTCATTATGGGAGACTTGGTTGCGATCTGGGCAAAGGTGCCCTCCTTATCTGGGGAACACGAGGTAGTTCTGGCCTCTGCTTATCTACCTGGCGATGCTGACACGGTACCAACTACTGAGGTCTCGGCCTTGGTGGAATATTGCCGAAAGAAGAAACTCAGTTGGATCCTCTGTTGCGACGCCAACGCACATCACACAACATGGGGAAGTACCAATGTAAACAAACGTGGTGAGTACCTGCTTGAATTTATATGTAGCAATAATATAAACATAGCAAATAGGGGTGACGAGCCGACTTTCAGGAATGCTATTAGGTCAGAGGTCTTAGATCTCACTCTTACTAGCTCTGATATTTCTTTCGCCATCTCCAATTGGCATGTCTCCAATGAAGTATCAATGTCTGACCACCAACACCTGGTATTCGATGTTGTTAGTTCATTGGACTCATGCCAGATCTATCGTAATCCCAGATGCACAAACTGGGAAAATTTTCGTCATCATTTGAAAAACGGTGCAGATCTTTCTAAAGGGCTCATCTTGAGCACAAGCGAAATTGATCATGTAGCATCTGATATTCATTCAAATTTAACTTCTGCTTATACTCTGAGCTGTCCTGAAAAGACCAGGAAGACGAAGAGGGATGTTCCATGGTGGAACGATGGTCTGGATAAGCTCAAAATGGAGGCCAGAAGACTGTTCAATAGGGCCAAGGAAACAGGAGACTGGGTTACCTATAAGGCAGCGCTCACTGAGTACAATAAAGAACTACGTAGATCCAAGAGGTCCACGTGGCGCAACTACTGTGAGAAGATCTCTGATCTTCCAGAGGCGGTGCGTCTACAAAAGGCCCTGTCCCAGGATCATACGAATGGTCTATGTACTCTCAAGAGGCCGAATGGTACCTACACTGAATCTCCCATTGAAACCTGTGAACTCCTACTTGATACGCACTTCCCAGGATGCGTTGACAACTGCGGGTCTGTCGTGATTCAACGAATTCCAGACCTAACAGGCAGAAATGTACGCCTATCAAGTGCTGTCTTTCAGGAGAACAGGGTAAAATGGGCGATAGGTGAATTCTCTTCATTCAAATCTCCGGGTCCGGATGGGATCTATCCTTGTCTGTTGCAGAAAGGGATGGATTTAATTGTCCCACAACTGGTTAGGATATTTAGATCTAGTCTGTTATTCGGTCATGTACCGACGCACTATGCTTTGTCCCATAGACAAAAATCAAAAAAAAATTTTTGTCTCAAATTGTTTTTAAATACAGATTTTTTGAAAGATAATAAGGTATCTCAAATAAATGTTAACAAAAAAAATTTTTCTGATTGCTTTTGCCACCACGAGAGGGCGTTAAAAGCAGATAATTTCTTCCAAAAATTACTTAACAGAAAAATGAGTTTTAGTTGTTTCACAAAAATAATTCTGAAAAATTCATTTTTTTAAAAAGTCGCTCGAAATTTGGTTTTCAAGTACTTTGATACATTTGCAGTTAAATGAAAATTTATAATTTAGTATTTTTTTACAAAATAACTTTTTTTATTGCTCTGAAAAACACATTTTTTTTGTTGAAAATCCAAAAATTACTTAAGTTTGATGGAGTATAAAAAAAAATTATATAAAATTAGATATTTTTTTTTTCTGTTTTTGTAAGTTTATACTCTTAGCTAAGAGGGTATTCAAAAATTAGTGCCTATTTTTTACCACAACTTAAAAAAAAATGCGTTTTTTGAAATGCCTAATTTTATGATTTTTACTCAAATATCAGGCATTTAAGAGTGTTTAATATCATTGCGCAACACGATTTTATATTTTACATGTTAAAAATAAAAAAATTTAATTATATCATTAGTAGACCAAAACCACTGAAGTATTTTCAAAATTTAGCTCGAGTTTTTTTTTATGGCCCACTGAAGTTTTTAAATTTTTTTTAAAGGCGTTTTGAGTAAGTCAAAAAAAATGAATTAAATCTAATACAAGGCTAATAGATGATTTTAATAAAATTTGATGACGGTTCTTTTCATAGAACTAATTAACCCTCTATCTGCCATTTTTAGGGGTCATTTCTGCCCCTCCTCATGGAACACCACTAACACGTTTAACATTTAAGATAAACTCGGAGACCCAAAATTTGTTGCACAGTGTATGCAAATGTAGCTTTATGTTTTGTAAAATATCTCATTAATAATTAGTTAGATCCAATTAAACTATAAATTAGATTCTGTTTCATATTTAAATTACTATTTTAAAGTGTAAGTTGCGATTGACTTCGATTTTGAAGTTTTTTTTGTTTCATATTTTTGTTTTAGATGATAGCGTGACACATTTGTTTTTAAATTACAATACACGCGTGTGATAGTAACTATATTCCAGCAGCGCTAATACGACCATATATTAAATTTTCGGAAATGCGAGAGAAATTTTTATTTTCTATAAAAGTTTCAATTGTATAAAAACCGTAAGTGTTACAAATTTAATTGCCTTTAACATAAGTGATCGTGAGTGCTAGTGGATGAAAATACTAACGGGTCCATCTCTATTTGTAATGTAAACAAGGTTTAAAAAATAAATTTATAAATTAATGTAACTAATCTGTGGTGATGGCAAATATTTAAAAAAATTCCGATATAATTGATTGTTGGATAGCAGCATCCTCAAACAATAAAATATCAGAGGTGTATAAATATGTAAAACATAAGATAGGCGATTCATATTTTAACAAAAAAAACTTAATACAAAGTATTCAGTTTTTTAATAGTAAAGTGAATAAGTTATGGAAAGAAAGCAGATATAACTTTAATTTTTTTATCAAAATATATCGCACTTAATCAACAGGAGGGTATTAACTCAAAATGTTCAGTAGAAGCAAAACAATTTTAAATTTAATATTAAAGGCACATGAAAAAGAATTTTTAAACCAAACATTTCATTATCAAAAAGTAGGCAAAATAGCACGATATTTTTACAGCGGATATGAATACTACTCGTCAATTTTTTTCGAAAAGTGGAAAAATAAAAATTTTGATGGAAGTGCGATATGAGTTTTTCATAATTTTTTAATGACGTTTACATTGCTAGTTTTCCTCTTTAATTTTTTCATTTATGTTATCTTTCAAATATCCTTATAGTTTTATTTTTGCAAGAGCATTTTAACCGGTTTATCCTATTTTTCAATAAATGATGTTTTTGTATTTTCCACATTGATAATCCGATTCCACCCAAATTTGGCACAAATATATATCTTGCAAATATCAATTTACATACCAAAATTTATTACGATCAGACAATTTTTTTAGGAACGGTAGCGTTTTTAAGAAAAAGGATATATAGCAGGACCTTGAGTCCTTAGTCCGATTTAAATAAAAATTTACACACACGTTGCTAGTTGCATGTGTATCAGCATGACCACTCTTTGTAATTTTGTGGGCATTATTGAAGCTAAAATTATATTTTTCAATTTCAGGACACATGGGAGGTAGGCGTGTCCTAGGGCCGATTTTTCCAAAAATTCTTATTTTTCTTAACTAAGCTATTTTATGCTAGTGTAACAAATTTCAAAAATATCTGACTACTCCTTCTATTTTTGTCCCTTCGTTATATGGGAACGAAGCATAGTGCGACGCCGTGGAGGGAGGTTAGAGTGGTCTTTATACCGAAGGCGGGGAAGAAGTCTGAACAACTGCCCAAATCCTTTAGACCAATTAGCCTGAGTTCGTTTCTCCTTAAAACAATGGAGAAAGTATTGGACCAGTACATTAGGGATACTTACCTAAGGCGAAATCCGATACACAAATTAGTTTGCGTATCAACGAGGTAAATCTACTGAGACTGCTGTCCATCATGTTGTCACTACAATAGAACGGGCACTAGAGGCAAAGAATATTGCCCTTTGTGCCTTTATTGATATACAGGGCGCTTTTGACAACACGTCCTACGAGGCAATTAGGGTGTCCATGGTTAGAAAGGACATCTCTCCAATTATCATCAATTGGACTTTGGAGATGCTACGCTCTAGAATAATCACGTTCGGCATAGGGACTACTAGTAGGACCGTAAATGCGACTAGGGGCTGTCCACAGGGGGGTGTTTTGTCGCTGTTACTCTGGACGCTGGTCATTGATGAACTACTCGAAGGTTTGAACGACCTGGGTTTCAGGACTTATGGATACGCGGATGATCTTGTCATTTCTGTAGTGGGATTTGATGATATGACCATATCCGAACGTATGCAGCAGGCTCTGAACTATACTCTTTCTTGGTGCCGGGAAAAGGGCTTGTCTGTCAACCCGTCGAAGACAATCCTGGTACCATTTACGAATAGGAGGAAACTTAACCTGACAATGCCTGCCCTTGATGGGGCCACGGTGGGCTTTTCCAGTAGTGTTAAGTACCTCGGCGTGACTCTTGACAGATCCCTTACCTGGAATGAACATCTTGACTATGTCTCCAAGAAGGCCACAAGGGCATATTATGCCTGCCAAAGGCTTTTTGGTAAGACATGGGGTCTAAGGCCGCAGATGGTCTACTGGTCGTTTAACACCATTGTTAAACCTATGATCACCTATGCTGCCCTGGCATGGTGGCCAAAGGTTGAACAGGTAGGGGCAAGGGATGCTCTCAAGAGGATCTACCGTCTTATGTGTATTGGCATAACGGGGGCAGGCGGAACCTGCCCGACGGATGCCATGGGGGTTATGTTGGGGATACCACCATTGCATATTTCTGTAATGGAGGCTGCCTTCATAGGATCCTCCAGACTTAGAGAATTCGGTGACATGAGGGGAGGTGATCTAAGGGGTCACATGAGGATCGCTAGAATCCTAATTGATGACCCGGTTACAAAGGTTACGGATAGGAGGTCACCGGAGTACATCTTTGATAGGAACTTTAAAGTGATGCTGTTCGACAGGGCCATGTGGACCAACAGATCCTGGGAGCCAGAGCGGGGTTCTCAGATATGGTTCACAGATGGCTCAAAGCATGCGAATGGTGACACTGGTGCGGGTGTCTATGGACCAGGTTTCCAACGAGCCTTACCCATGGGTAGATACCCCTCCATTTTTCAGGCAGAGATTTTTGCAATCTGTGTCTGCGCGGAGGAGTGTCTACGAAGGGGCACTATTAGATCTCGCATCTAATGGCTTTAATGTCCTATGAGGTGTCATCTGGTCTGGTCATGGAATGCATTCTGGCTCTTAACCGACTTGGCAGGCGCAACTCGCTTACCTTAGGGTGGGTTCCTGGTCACGAGGGGCATGAGGGCAACGAGAGGGCAGATTGTCTTGCTAATTGCGGGGCCCGAAGGGCCTTTATTGGCCCTGAACCATTCTGTGGTATACCTTTGGGGTATGTTAGGGAGAAGCTCGGGTCGTGGAGGGAGTCAGAATTCTCTCTCTATTGGGAAAACTCTCTTGGCCAACGACAGGCTAAGAGATTAATTTCTTTTTCCAGTGCAGGATCGAGGAGACTCTTGTCCCTCGGGAGGGGTGACTTGAGAACCCTGGTGTCCTACCTGACTGGACACTGCAATCTCAGATACCACCTGCGCAAAAGGGGTCTTTCGGACACGGATGAGTGTAGGTTTTGCGAACTGGTAGCTGAGACATCAGAGCATGTTCTTTGCGAATGTCCGAGGCTATGTGAAAGGCGTGCCAAGTTTCTTGGCAATCGCTTTGTCTCCCCTTCGGACATTATGAAGATTTTGCCTAATAGGATTATTGGCTTTATAGGTAGCTTGAATCTTTAGGGTAACTTTAGGCAGCACAAAAGACCTAAGTTGGTCGCGGTGCATGGTGCCATATAATCTAATCTAATTGCTGCTTCTCAGTATGATGTAATAGTAAGCACTTATATCAACGCATTTGTTTTATCCGGCTTCTAAAACCACGATATCATTTTACTGGGTTGTTTCATTACATCAACAAGAAGTGGTCTATATAAAAATATGCCAATCAGGAGTTCCTTTTCACGGGTGACAAGATGTTAATATATGGCGGTTGCATTGAAGCGTGCTGTTCTAGCAATAAGAGGGTTTCGGCTTCGAATCCCGGAACCGATAATGATTTTTTGTTGTTGTTTTTTGTACTATTAATTACTTGTTTTTATTTTAAAATAAACATTTAACGATCGACTAAATATAAACTTCATAAATTTTAAATATTATTTTAATTTTATTTAAAAATTTAAATTAAAGAGATTTTTTATATGCTTTAGAAAGAAAAATCCAAGTGTTAATTTTTCAATATTTTAAATCATTTAGCTTCAAACGCACTGACAAAGGAGTGATATTCCACGTTTTTGATTCTTTCTTAATCAGCAATTTTTCTTGAATGCGATTTTTTTTGCCCCAATGTTCACTAGAACAACTCTAATGAAAATCGGAAGACCATTGGTTAGACTTTCGACGATTTCGTATGTAATGAATAAAATATAGGTACAAAGATTTGTTTTTAATGCTTTTATGGTGGATGTAATATAATTTTTTCATATTTTTTTTGTGAGTTTTTTCTTTATGAAATAAAACACAATTTATTTTTTAGGTGTCATTTCACTTAGTTCGGGAGTAATTTAATTTTTTTCCCTCGGATATTATATAATTTTCTTTGGGTTTAATTTCATTGGGATTGTTTAATTTTTCTGCTTAGGGGTTACTTCTTTCGGGCTAATTTCGCAGCGCCTCTTAGAACTAGATATTTTAATTTGCAAAACTGGTTCCCAACCCAAAAAAATATTTTTTATTGAAACATAAAATTGTTCTACATATAAAGGGTTGTCCCAAGAAGAGCGCAATTTTTAAATTTTAAATAAAACACAGATATTTTAAACACAAATCGTGAAACTTTATTATATCGTAAAGTAGACAGAATGAGGTTATGTATGGAACAATATATCGTGCAGATGGCCGCCGCGGCTTTGCTGGCATGCACGCGATCTTTTAATGAAATTTTCAATGACCGTTTTGCATGAATGCTGCGGTATTTCATTAATGCAGTGTCTAATTTCCTCGTTTAAGGCTTGAGTCGTCGTCGGCTTATTCGCGTAAAACATCGACTTCAAAAAACCCCAAAGAAAAAAATCTAATGGTTTTAAATCGCACGATCTAGGCGGCCAATACTGATCTCCAAAACACGAAATAACACGACCGGGAAATGACTGATGCAGCAATTGAATGGTTTCTCTGGCTGTATGACATGTGGCGCCGTCTTGTTGGAACCACATGCCCTCCACATTCATTTATTCAATTCTAGGCAAGAAAAAACTGGTTATCATTTCACGATACCGAACACCATTGTCAAGCGCACACAACCTGCCTCATTTTCATAAAAAAAAGGTCCAATGATTCCTCCAGCCCAAAAACCACACCACACAGTGACACGTTGAGGATGCATTTGCTTCTCGTGAATCACTCGAGGATTTTCCTCACCCCAAATGCGACAATTCTACCTATTGACGAAGCCATCAAGATGAAAATGGGCCTCGTCACTGACGATGATTTTATCGGCAAAATCAGCATTTTCATGTTGTCATGTTGGTAAAACAATTTCACAATGAGAATGCGTTGTTCATTCATGTAGCGCTCCATTTTTACTAACCTCGTACCGTCTACTAGCAAACAATAACAATTGTTCAAATGTCAAACAATGACACTTCGAATGTTGCCAAATTTAAAAATTGCGCTCTTCTTCTAAATAAAAAGAAGTAGAATCATTAAAGTCCGACGTATCGAATTTGGTATAAAAATGATAAAATCTGGCTGTGCCGAATTTTTGGATACCCTACATCTCGGTGCGCAAACAATAAATATATACATTAGGGCGGGTCGATTTAAAAATCGCTCAACGTTCAAGGAAAATCGTATTCTAGGGATCAAAATAAGAAACTTTGCCGAAGGAACCATACCTCTAAAACGAATTATGATGTCCCGACTTTTGAAAAAGCCCACATTGATATTTCAGAAAGTAGGTGGAATCTCTCCAAGATTATGGGAGCTACTTCTTCTCCGGGAGACTCGCTAGCAGATTAATGCATAAATCATCATTTTAGGTGACCGTTAAGGGGTTAAAATTTAAGTTGAAAGAGGGCCTTTTAGCCGTGTTTTTGTAGCAAAATGTACAAATCTCGGGATAGAGATATTTCAGAAAGTAGGAGGAGTCTTTCCAAGATTAGGGTCTCTATTTCTTCTCCGGATGACGCTCTAGCAGATGAATGTATAAATTATATTCGATTAGGTTGCATTCGATTGGGGCACTCTAAATGGGTCAAGTGGTATTTTTCAAAATTTCACCCTACGGGTCAAAAATCGGGTATGGATTCTTCGGCAAAGTTTCTTATTTTGATCCCTAGAATACGATTTTCCTTGAACGTTGAGTGATTTTTTTGCCTCCATACAAATCGACCCGGCCTAATATACATATATCTATATTCTTTGTAAAAATAACAATAAGAATGTTGTTATTATAAGTAGAATAAAATATGACTGATTGATTAATGTATTTGGTAGAGTTGTGCCGTTCATAAACGAACTAGTTTAATTAAGCGATTCACTCAATTGAACGATATGAATCGTTCACAAATATTCGATCTGTCGTTCAATCGTTCATTTCGTTCTTTTTAATCATAGAACAATTGCATCTCTATTCAATCAAGTTACTTGCTAGAGCAATTAAAGTCACACAAAAATAATGTTTTTTATACAAAATAAATAAATTTTTGGTAGAAAAGTTGAAATTTTATAACGCTTTTAGTCTATGAACAGTAAACTTTGAGAAAAAACATGAATAGTGCGTAATAATTGTCAAACGAACGACACAGTCCAAGTTAAAAATATGTTTGATTTTAAGACTTTGAATTTGTGCCTGTCATGGCAAAATTTTCAACTAGTCATATAATATAAGGCTCTAAAAGCTCCAAAATAGCAAATTTGTCTCGCTCGCTACCAATGCATTTCATTGTGTTGATATCAGGAAAATAGGTTATGGGGATTACTAAAGAGGGAGTAGTGTTTGTAGATATTTGAATTAACGTTTTCTATATTGTAAGTGGCAGAGAACACTTCCACAGGGAGACGATTCAACATAAACAACAAACAGATCAGATCAACTATAAACAACAAACAGATCAGATCTACTTGACAAGCGAGTAGTACTAATAGAAACACGGGGCGTCGGGATGAGTTGCCTTATCTCAGCAGAACACTTCCCTTGGTAGTATCTATGGAACAAAGCTACCCAACCCACATTCTGAAGATGAAGACATACAATAGCTGGTAAGCATTAACGCCCTCCGTTGCACACTATGCAGAAGCCCCAAAATAGACTTTGAAGCACATGACCATATATGGGAGTTGTATTCCATCTTCCGCCAGATGTAGATGGTATATATAGTAACGAGATCGGATGGAGTGGAGTATTTCCTATACTGATCTAGAAAACCAAGACACGTGAAGGCTTCTTTTGATACTTGAATGATACAATCTGTCCAACGGATATCACACTGTATTCTCATGCAAAAAACAGCAAGAGTATTCGTATCCTCAATAACGATACCATACATATATACAGAAAACATAGTTGAATCCACGTTTCCACGGGTCAACATTAAAAGCGACCCTGATCGCACGATCCCACTCAGAAATTGAATTTAATAAGACGATCGAATATACTAAGATTTTTAAATGCTTTGTCCAAAAATGTTTTCTTTACCCCTCGTATGTATGTATATAGATATAGGGAATAACTTAATGAAAATAAAATCCATGAAAACCACAAGCGAACCCACACAAAGACACAAAAAATTTGTGTAAGTGTTTAACAAAAACATACAAATCCCACATAAAAGAAAACCAAAGCCATCTAATAAATTATTCCAATGGCAAACAATTTGTAAAAGTTGAACTAAATGAGAAAGGACAAATAAAACGCCAAAAAAATATTTATGAATGAAGAATGTACGTGTATGCATGTATAAACTAGTGAATATATATAAACATATAAATACATGAACAAAACAAAAAAAAAAAAAACAATACTAAAACAAAAACATCATCAACCCAAAGTTAAACAACACAACAAAAAGGAAAGGAAAATGGAAAACGAAAAAAGTTCTACAATAAAAAAACCATAGCCAAAGGAAGAACAAGTGCTCAAAAAAAAAACAGAGAGCTCTTAAACTTAAGCGAAAATAAATAAGAAAAAACGTAAACAAACTGTACATCTTAAGTGCCATTTCACACAAATACTTTTCATAATACAGTAAAACCCGGATAATACGCTTCCCTAAAATTGTTTTTAATTTACTTCATTATACAGGGTGGGCTAAAAGTCACGCCTGTGTCTAAAAATTAAATAAACTTCTTGTTTACTATTATTTTTTATTCTCATGCAAAATACACGAACAAGCAACGGACCAAAGTGGTTGAATTTTAATTTTACAATGGGCATACAATTTTATTGACGCAAAATTCACGATAAATTCAAAATTCAGGAATCCAGATTAAACTGCACCCGATTATTTCCTAGGGGGGTTTTCTCTAACAACGAGTCTATGTAAGTAATCTTCACACCGTATAGCAGCAATATATCTTGATATTGCGTTCTATTGGCATCTATCTGTTATTCTTTTTCATACCCTGTTAAAAACTGATATACAGTGGGCAGCACTCATGAGTACATTTAAGTACATGTTACACCTTAAGATTCAGGCCGAAAAATATTTGATACTAGAACTAAAGTATACTTTTCTAAAGCCATAAGGTACAGTGAATCCAAATCCGATCCCAGAATCAATTGCCTACATCAGAAGTTCGAGCTAAATAGTTTCGTTTTTGATCAAAATGTTCCGATTTTTCGCCTATCTAGAAATACATGCTACTCTTATCCTTTTTTCAGTTTTTGAATTTTGAAGATAAATTAATTCCTTACGAAAATATTGTAAATTGAGTTTATAACTGCAATTTAAAAGGCCCGCAGTGTAAAATTTAAAAAATGCAAATTTATTATCAAGCTCAACCGACGATAATTTCAAATAAAAATAAGATATTTAAAAATTTGAAAGTCGAGAATAGAGAATATAGAAAGAGTAGTTTGTTCAGTATTATAAAAAAGTATTATAAAAAATATATTTCCGGGAAGGTAAAATATTGGAATATTTTTATAAAAAACTACACTTTTCCATTAATAAAGCTCGAACACCTGATGTCGGAGAGTGATTCTTTCTGAGACCAAATTTCGATTCAGCATACTATATACCTTTAGAAAAGTATACTTTAGTTCTTGTCTCAAATATTTTCCGGCCTGAATCTTTAGTTGTAAAAAGTACTTACATGTACCCTCTAGTGCTCCGTATATGGATCCATACTATATATTCTGTAGACTTGGGATATCTAGTTCATTTGAGTGAGCACTCTTTCTAGTTCAATTGAACTGAATGAACAAAGTCGCTCTAGTTAAATCAATCATTGAGAATTTCGTTCAAACGTTCGTTAGATCGTTTGTTTGATAATTTTTGAGAAAACTATTAATACTAGACACTTTTTTCACTGCTATTAAGTAATAATGATAAAAAATTCAATAAAACTAAATATTTTAATAATATAACTATATAAAACTACAACTAAAATATATTTTAATAAAAATATAGAAACAGAAGTGTGGTAAAAAAAATAATTTTTATGCATTTCTATCATTTGAATTTAAAATATTACTTTAAAAATCAGGTATCTGTTGAGAAAAAACTCTTAAAAAGAGATACAATTGTGACCGGAACGAAATAAATGATTGAACTAGAAGAGCGTTAGTAATAGTGAACTAGGTCAATCGAGTGAGTAGTTCAATTGAACTAGATCTTTCACGAACTGCACAAGTCTAATATTCTGAGTTGTAATGAATTCAGGTATAAAAGCTGGCCGTTACATTTAAGTGAACAGCCCTCTAGCATGTGTTGGATTTTAATGAATTGTTAAAATTTAATTTTAGAGACATTTCATTAAAACAAATTAAGCAAAAATGTATATCCAATACGCAATATGTATAATATTGAAGATGATGACAGCCGTGCTTTTTTAATTGGTGGTTTAGTAGCATGATGTTTTTGAGTGGAAACCATTGAAGCGCCGTCAATTCTCTAAGTTTGATATCCTGTATGGATTTTACTAATTCTTACTGCAGGAAAGGCTTTCTTATTTTTTATTGTGATTCCGATAATGTAATGTAATGTTCAAATAAATTAATATATGTATAGACGTTTATATCAATATTTATTTATAGAAAAGGATTTTAGTATCAGTTTCAGTTTATTTTTATGATGATAACAGAAAATTCTTGACAAATTCTCAATTACAGAAAATTCAAATTAAAATTATTTCTAAAATTTCTCTTAAACAAGAATTCATTTTGGCAAAGTCTAGACATTACGCCCACATCTAGTAATGTCATATAACTGAAAACCTAACTATATTAATATGTTGATTACAATTTTCAATAAAATACGGTTTTAGTCTATCTATAGAAATATTTTTGGCTTTGTTGTGTATTTCCAAAGTATAAAATTTGCTTTGTCTTCAAGAGGTCCTTGATAAGGTGGTTCTAGATTTAGATGAATAGCATCAGTGCCGTAAATCCTTGAAATCCATAAAATGGTTAGTGCCAGATATAGGTTTGAGTGTTCCGAATTTCTCTTAAGATTGTTCATAAAATCGGAATGCGATAAGTTTAAAGTTGAATTTGCTGAAAAATTGACCATGTAAGTTTATAGTTGTTCCATAAACCAATTCTGCGCTACATAACCCGATATCTTCTTTTACAGTTGATCTTAAACCAAGAAGAATTGTTGGACTACTCTCGACCCAATTTTCATGTGCAGTCTTTAAACTCCTTCTAATACGTTCAGCCATTCCGTTTGATGAAGGGTGGTATTCAGGGGTTCGTATGTGTTTGAATCCTACAAACTAGAACTAGAACACCGAATCTGCAAATCCAATTTTCACTTAGTGCTTTGGCCACAGTATCCGCTTTTATATTTTTGAAATACATCACTTCCGGCCATCTTGAGAACCGATATATACAAGTAAGACAATAACTATAAAGGTTTGATGGTGGCAATGGGCCAATCAAATCAATATGCCCAAAACTGTTTTCAGTCTCATCGAAAGATCCGACAATAGGTTTGTTATGTCTCTGAATCTTAGGTTTTTGAAAATTTAAAAAACTTCGTGCCCATGAACGAATATCGTTGCTTATTTTGGGCCAAACTACTTTTGACCCGATTAGTATTAATGTAGCGCGAATTTCAGGATGCGATAAATTATGAAATAATATATTTGTAATGTAACATAATAATATATTTTGAATGTAATATTTTACGGAATCCAGATATCCAGATATGTGACAAATTTTTGTTGAAAGATGTGCAAGCATTAATCTTTTTCTGAAACAAAATTGTAAGAGGTTTATGGTCCGTCATTATAGTAATAAATTTATCTTGCATATATCTACAATGTTAAATGCTAAATGTTCCCCGCCGTAAGCACTGTATATATATTGTGGAGTGGAGAGCGTTTTTGTAAAAAAAAACAAAAAGGTTTTCTGAATTGTTGGTGGTATTTCTCTAATGTAAAATCGCACCAATAGCAGTGTTGAAAGCCTCCACATACAAATAAAGTTCATCCTCAGGAGACAGTCATAAAAATGTTGCATTTGAAAGAGATTTCTTTAAATTTTCAAAAGCATGAATTTAGTCCTCCGATCAGATTACTACCTGATTAATTTTTATTTAATCCTCTAACTGGCAAACGATGTTTTGCAACGAAATTCGTACCATGTGCTCCACTCGAAAAACAAATAATAAGTTCTTCAACAAAATTGTTTATCGTTGCCTAATATAGGCGATATGAGCCAAAATATTTTAATGTGCATTTTAAAAACTAAAACATATAAAAGAGAAGTTTTGGCCAAAAAGTATTTCTCTTACCAAGATAGAGACACGCTCAAAAAACTATTTTTTTTCTGTTCCTATTTAAGAAGATATCGGAATTTTCCCTTTTTGTAAAAAGCAAAATTAGGCGAAAAAGTATCTTAACTTCAATTTATATTGTTCAAACTTCAACGCTTTGATATTAGTACTTAATGTCTTCTTACTGCAACATTTCATAAAAATCCGTCTATTAGTTTATAAGTTAAGACGATGTACTTTAGAGGAATCCTGATAAAATCCTGTGAGACCTTAGACTAAAGTAAGGACTTATTATTAAAGATAAAGCTTCAATCTTATATTTTATTATAACTTATATTTTATTATAAAGAGATGTTAGTCACCTTGGTTTTTTAGATTTTACGAAATTTTGATTTCGAAGCTTTCTCGCTTCCAAACCGTAGACGGCACACGAAAAATTTCTTCGCAAAATATTTATCAAATTTAGTTTTCTATCGGAATATATTAATTTCTAAGTAGAAAACTATCATTTGACGCATTTGTGGTAAATTTTATGAAGGCTACCCTGAGGCAGCCTTACCAGTTAGAGGGTTAATTCTTAAGGTACGTTCACATTGTGTCAAATAAAAAATTATTTTATGTTCAAACTATGATCAAATATTTGATGGTTTTTGTTTGTTCAAACAGTTCTCAAATAGTGTCAAATAAAATAAACCAAAAAATATTTGTCGTGCGTTCAGATTAAAACAAATATTTGCATTAAATATTTATTTAATCAAAGTGTCAAAAAACATAGATTAATTTAATCGAAAAGTTAAAAGAAAAATGATGAACGAAGAAGAACATTTATTTATTTTATGTTGTGGTGCAGCTTCTCTTGTGGCTTTAGAGAAAGAGAAGGTAAAAACAAAACTTTTTAAAAAAATAATTTCACTTACATTTTTCTTTGCTAAATATGTACATATAAAGTAAATGTAGATTTTTTATCAGCTGCTTTAATGTTAGTGTAGCAACCTTGGCGCTTTTTTAACGATGATATAAGAAGGTAAGCGCTTAAAAGTTAAAACACAATCATGACGAAAGCGTCTGTCGAATTTTTGGCTAAAGTTTACTTTTTCGGGCACAACTTAAAATTTTTTTTAAAAAATATGTTAAGGAGGCCGGTGCTTCGTTTGACCCCCAGACCCTAAAAACTGATACTTCAACAAACATACAAGTATGGGTACTAAAATTAAAGGAAACTTTATCAGCAGTCCAAAAATCACTTTTGTTTCGGGATCCGGAAAGTTTGGACCCTACTAGGTTCATTTAAAAAATAATTTGTTTCTTAAAAAACTACCAAAAATTAAAAAAATGTTGTGCAATTCGGTCCGAAATTAAAAAAAAGATATATATTTTCATATGACATTAAGGGCGCTGAGGCCCCGTTTGGCCCGCAGATCCTAAAAGCTGGTATGCTTACAAATATACAAATTAGGTACTCAAATCAAATGAAATTTTGTCGGGATTTCGAAAATGACTTTAGTTTTGTGATCTGGACCACACTTTTTCAATTTTGAACAAAAAATGTTCACCTCCAACGCTATGTTTCGCCTGCGGCGCTGGCAACATAAACAAACATTTAATTATTAATGTTTTTCAATAACTAACAAGTTAGGTACACTTAATTGCTATTTTGATTGTATAAAAATTACCCATATTATTTGCCACCTAAATTAGTTAAAAACAATAAAGAATGAAGTTTTTTAAATAATCGCTTGATTTTTTGTTCAGAGTGGAAAAAGTGTGGTCCAGATCACAAAACTTAAGTGATTGTTGAAGTCCCGACAAAATTTTATTTTTATCCCGACCTATTTGTATATTTGTAAGCATTCCAGTATCTAGGGTCTGCGGGCGAACCGAGGCATCAGCCCCCTTAATGTAATATAACCACAATATTCCTTTTTTTTAATTTCCGACCGAATCGCACCACATTTTTTAATTTTTTACTAGTTTTTTACTTTATTTGCTAAAGGGGTCTAGTAGACTCCAAACTTTTCGGATTCCGAAACAAATGTGATTTTTTGACTCCTGATAAAATTCCCTTTAATTTAATTTAAAACTGCATATTTTTTCCATTTAACAATATTTTATTAATAAAAATTTCTTAAAATATTGTATCATCAAATTTCGCTTTTTAATATCTATTTACATTTCAGTTTTTTTTATAAAGCCTTTTATTAATAAATTAAATATTTAAAATTTTATTGATTACTTTCAATTTTATAAATACTTTCAAGAATAATGACGCCGCATTGTTAAGCACGCTAAACAATAGCATTGAGATTCTGTAGTAATTTATTCAAACAAAATTTTTATTATTTATATTTTCTAATATTATTATTACAACAAATTTATTGTTTTCTTCTCACATTATAATAATTGACGATTTTAGAATAACTTAAGTTTCAAGCGTTGACAACACTGTATGTACCACCTGTTATTTGCCATTGTTTCTTCTTACATTTTTTTAAGATCAAATAAATATTTGCTCAAATCAGAAGAAAATATTTGATAGCTAGTGTTCACACTATGGTTATGTTTGTCAAATATTTATTTGAATGCAAATAATTTCGTTTGACCAAAATCAGCTGATTTGCTGTTTGACACACAAAAATATTTGGTGTTCAGATTACGGCAAAGAAATATTTCATGTTTTTTGTCAAATATTTGACTAATCTGAACGTACCTTTACACTAAGTAAATTTTATTAAAATGTAAAAAACCAAATGTAATAAAAATGTAAATACAGAAATTAAATTTAGCCAATTCCAAAGATACATTTATAAAATAAGTAAATCTGTTTTGGATTTATTTCTATATTTTCGTTTTCGCAAAATTTTATTTTGCATTATATTTGAAAACAAATATTAAACTTCGATAAAAAAAAAATATTTTTTTTAATCTTTAACCCAAAATATTAATCCAAAAATAGATCCGGTAATTTTGTAAGAATGACAAATAGATATGTTTTGCTGATAGCCCAGGTGAAAATGATAATATATGGTAATATATGAAGCATATATTGTGTCATATATCAGTATGTATGAAGATGAATGCTAAGTATGGGTTTATATATGGAGTCATACATGCAAACAAAAAGTTCATATATGGTAATGTATGATACCATGTATTGAAATATATGCTAACTATTTTGCCACATTTGATATTGATTTTATTATATCAATTCGTATGTGATTATATATAAACTTATATATCGTTGACTTCGAAATAAAAATATCTGTTTATTAAAGTTGTTCAAAGTCAGATTTTTAAGTCGCAGAATCTGAAACTGATTTTATTTTTAAAAAGTCTTATAACTCTAAATAGAACCGACAATAAAACATTTAAGAATTCTTTCAAATTATGATTTATTTATATTTAAAATAGTGTTTTAATGTTCTAATATTTTAGAGAGATATTTTCCAATTTACATTACATAATCATTAATTATTCTGTTTAATTTTTGCAAATTTTTTTTTGTTTTAATTTAATGGGATCACAAAAATATAAAAACTTAATATATGAACTATAATATATGGCCATGTATGAGCCATATATGATCATATACCCATAATTCTCGGATGCGAACATATATGACACTTCACATATGCTCAGAACTTTTTATTTGCTTTCAATAATTAAGCTTAAATGTCTATACTTTATAATGTAAAAGCATTTTTCATTTTTCTCATTTTCCGAAAAAAACAATTTTTTCTGAGCCTTTTTGCGATTTATATAAATTTTTTTTATGTGTGCTAAGAGTATTTAAAGTAATATTATTTTTATACCCTCCATCCCATAGTGCAGGAGGGTATATATCACTTTGTCAAATGTTTGTAATTCTTTTAAAAAAAACCTGGGACCCCATAAACTATATATATTCTTGATCAGCATGAATAGAGAAGTCGATATAGCCATGTCCGTCTGTCCGTCTGTCCGTCTGTCTGTGTTAATACAAAATACTCCGCTAATACAGAAGAGGTGTTGCTAATTTTCAGTCAAATTGTTTGTTGATATCATGAGCAGTTTTCTAATGAAAATGATCAAAATTGGTTAACGCGTTCAAAAGTTATGAGTGAAAATGTGGGAATACCTCTTAAAATTTTGAATCAAATTTTAAAATATTCTATTTATTTCATCATACATATGTATGTATGTACAATGCTTATACACAAGAATATACGCAATCAGGGATGGCAGTCAATATCGCTAAATTACTGTAACCGATTCAAACCCCTTCCAACTGACCATCGTTAACCCAAAAATACCGTTACCGAATTAATTGAAATACCGTTATCCGTAAAATACCGTTACCGATATAAATAAAATATCAATATCTTAAAATACCGTTACCGAAATAATTGAAACACCGTTATCCGTAAAATACCGTTACCGATATAATTAAAATTTCAATACCA
The DNA here is from genome assembly GCA_021234595.1 of Delia radicum. Lineage (NCBI taxonomy): Eukaryota > Metazoa > Arthropoda > Insecta > Diptera > Anthomyiidae > Delia > Delia radicum. The sequence goes on along the minus strand of CM037851.1, from coordinate 104,094,908 downwards.
TAAAAATACCGTTACCGAAATAATCTACCAAGATCTGAAAAACTTCTTTAAATATATATATTTTCCCAAAGTATGATCATAAGCAAGAAAGTAATCAAAACTCGGGCATAATGGGGCTAAAAATTGTGGTGTGCATTAACATTACCTGAATATCTAAAATAACGTTACCCTTAAAATGCCGTTACCAAAATAACTGAAAAATCTTTCCCTAAAATAAAGTTACCGAAATAACTAAAATGTAACGTTATTTTATATCTAAAATACCGCTAGCGAAATAACTTAAATATAGTTACCCCTAAAATAACGTTACCGAAATAAAAGAAAATAGCATTAAGGAAGCCAATAACCACATAGAATCGGTTACCATCCGTGGTCATAATCAACACGTACAATAACAAAAAAAAACCACAAAACATTGTTGTTGTTTTTTTGTTTTGTAATACAGTGTGGCTGATAAATGCCACTACAAAACAAATACGTAATAACTTTTTTTCTGAGTTATTATTCGGTTCCATTTTTTGTGTTTTTTTTGTTTCATTGCTTCGTCTTTCAATTTAAGGAAAATGAACGATCGGCGTAATCTTACTAAAATTTATTGCTTTTCAAATGAAAGAATAAAAAAATATTTATATGTATTGAAAAAAAGTAATTTGATTTTCTTAATGTACCAATAATTATCAGCCACCCTGTATCTATGTAGGTTTTATAACTGGTATGTATGTATGTATGTTTAATAGCAATCGCATGCAGTGTTGCCAGGTTTGACGATTTATCGTCATTTTGACGATATTTTATACCCAAAATAACTAAATGATGATTTTATGATTTTTGCTGCCAACAAAATTACGAATTTTTGCCAAAAGTTTAATATATCACCAAAGCATATTTATTTGTCACTGGATCTATTTTTCGATTTATATTATTATCGATTAATATTATTTGAAAAAATACCACATTCATCCTTTTTTGTGTCTCGAAAACACTCTAAACGCATAAAATATTTTCTTTTTTAATTTTTTGACAAACTTAATTTTATTACACTTTTTGTTTGATTTATGTGATGTATAGTATAAACATATGTGTCGTAATGTAAATGGGTATTTAATAATTATTTCATTATGTATGTCTCCGCAAGCGTGTTTGTAAAAGTAATTCTCCATCCCATAGTGCGGAGGGTATACACACTTTGTAAAAGTAGTTGTAGTTCTTTTTAAAAAAAATCTGGGAAAAACCCACAAAATATTGTTGTTGTTTTTTTGTTTTGTAATACAGGGTGGCTGATAAATGTCTCTACAAATGAAAACGTAATAACTTTTTTTCTGAGTTATTAATCGGTTCGATTTATTTTTTTTGTTTGGTTTCATTGAGTCGTCTTTCAATTCAAGGAAATGAACGAATGGGGTAATGAAACTAACATTTTGATTGTGCGCCACTGCAATGCTTTGGGGGCTGGCATTTCCGCATAAACAAACTTAACGGGCACATTAGGCGGCACTCCTCCGAGCAGATTGGGCTCGTAAATTATTTTGTCAATCGTGGAACAATCATTAGGACGCCTTTTAATCAAAATTTCTCAGTTCGAATGTAAGAAACAATTGTTGCCATAGTTGCTGCAATACAAGTCAATTCTAGAGTTTCGACATGGAATATTTTTGCTCATATATGTATCACCAGACAGTCAATACGGACAGTTCTCCTTAAGGATTTTCATTTCACTCCTTTAAAAAAAATCAAACAACAAGCAATTGAACGCAGTAGACTTGCCCCTTAGCTTGGAATTTTCTCTGTAATTTGCACGGAATTTCGCTTGCATTTGATGTCATCAGGCGTGTTAGTCATTTTAAATAAATTGTTTCTTAAAAGCCATTAAAAATGCTTATTAAAAATGTATGGCTTTTCAAATGTAAAAACAAAGAAATAAAAATAAAAAAATTATTTAAATTTCTTATTGTAACAATATGCATCAGCCACCCTGTATGTATGTATGTATGTATGTATGTATGTATGTATGAAGGTTTTTATAACTGGTATGTATGCAGGCACGTAGCTAGGGGGGGTTTTAATTAAAATATTTGTTGATTCAGCAAAAGTTTAACTAAATTCGGTCGTGTTGATGCAATTGTAGTAACAACTAAAATAATTTCTATCTATTTAATTAATATTATTTTCAATTACATATAGTTTTATTCACATCTATTAAAAATTTAATTGAATATTGTTTACTATTGGGAAAAATTAGACCATTTGAAAAATCGCAAAATTTGAAAAAAAAAATTGCCAAAACAATCCTCAAAATTGCAGAAATTTAAAAAACTCCCAAAATAAACGCCAAAATTCACAAAAATATTTAAAAAAAAATGTCCAAAATTAAAGAAACGCGAATTTTCAACTTTTAAACGATTTTTTTTTAATTTTGGCGACTTTTTAAAATTTTTGCATTTGTTTCAATGTTGTTCAACGTTATAAAAACTGAGAATTTTTTTTTATACCAAATTCATTTTCAATTAAACAGTTAATTGAAAGTAAGTTTGAAATCGAACAAAAGTTTAATTGAATTTATTTTTGACAATGATTTTTTCTGTGTATTTTGATATAATCTTTTAAAATGGAGCTACCACTAAGACTCAAAATTAAGTTTACTTGTGCCGTAAAAGTCGTTACTTTACTTACAGTGCAATCTTTTTGGTAAATTTGGTTTGCTACGCACGCATCTGGTAACATAGTTTTCAGTATCTTTTTTACGATATATATTTCGATATCTCATATTTTTTTAATTTTTTGAAACAAATTTAAGCCTCAAACTTTGATCGATATGCATAACATGTTAACGTGGTCCAATGGGACTCAAATTTTCTCAATTTCTTTTTAGACTAAATGTAAACAAATTTCTATCGGAGCTCCTTGAAATGCGACATTTTAAAATTAAGCAGCTAAACCAGTAATAACGATGTAGTTTTTTTTTAGACATTTTAAAGGGTTTTTATTTAAAAAATTGATTAAAGACAATTTGAAAAGCGTTTGAAATTGTCCAAAATATAAATCAAAGTGAATTGGAAATACGAAATAAATAAGACCTAGGCGATGGAAATAAGACCTAGGCGATGTAAGGTATATTTTTAAATTTTCCAATTTTATATTTTTTCTTTATTATTTCTTTCAGACTACAATCACGCTTGCTTGTAAAATTTACGATTTTTTTAATACAATACATGAAGTCGGATATATGAAAAAGGGGAAAAAATAGTGAATAATTTGTTAAAATAATTCAAATAAGTGGCAGCCGGGGTCCACGACATAGTGTCAAAATGGTTTTCAAAATCTGTGTTTTCTCGAGGATTTGAACGCTGTTTTTAAATAAGTCTAAATTTTCTAAACTTTAAACATATTTTCATACAAAAATGTGTTAATTTTCACCACCAATTTTAAAAATAGATACGTTTTTCATATATCTTTGCTGCTTTATCACCTATCCGAATTTAATTTCAAAGGAAACCCATCGGAAAAGCTTCCTTATAAGTGGCAGGCAAATTTTATAGGGTATTTGCTTTTAATTTGTTTTTTGGACAGTTATAATTCTTTAATTTCCCGAGTTAAAACGTTTGCATAAAATAATACATTATTTTATATGCACTTATAAGGTTTTGTCTGCCAGTGCACTTAACCGGACATAATTATATAAATTCATATATAAAATTAATTTCGTAGAAAAAATTTAATATGATGTCATATATAGTTGCGTATAATTGTATATTGCATTTAGAATACGCTAAAACTAATCCAATTAATAATTACGTTATATTTATATACCTAGACATTGCAAAATAATATATATTTTGATATTATATCATATTTTAAAAAACACAATTTTATTTTAGATAAAATTGTATATTACCCCATGCAGAGTCACACTAGAAAATTTGTCCATTATATTATGGATGTAAATGTGTATTACATCAATACAATACAATTAATTGCATCATTTTGTGTATAATTTTATACACAAAATTTACCCCAATTTTTGTCTTTTGAATTGATTTCTTTCTGGTTCTTAACCCTAAAAAAAGAATTTGTTTCATTTGTAACATTATGAGTTCTTAATTTAGTCTAAGATTTTTTTCAATCTAAAACTCTAAATTTAGTTTCAACGTTTTTTCCGTCTTTGTTATTCAATGGTGTAAGTTAATAAATACCACAAAATCTTCATTTATATTTTTTTATTTCTGAATATAATAAAATTTCCAAATGCTATGGAATTTGTTACAAATTATAAAGTTGTAAACCTTTTGCAAGTGGCTAAAGTCTAAAAGGATTAATAGATATTTTGGATTTTCATGAAGTTTTAAAATCAAAAACCGGACACAACTATAGCTTATTTTGTATATTTCAGTATCAGTTCACATATAAATTTATACCGCTGTATAAAATCGTATTAAATTGTATCGCGTCATTATTCGGATGTTATTTAATCTGATATTATCAAATTAAAACTAAACTAATGCAAATATAATTATTATGCCCATTTCTCGGATAAAACTTTATTAAGACTCATATTAAAGCATCATATTAATTTTAATCGGGTTATTAGAAGTTGAAACTTTTTTACTTTTTTTTACATTTATCAAGTTTTAGCTACCCTAGACGTATATGAGCACATAAAAATATAAAGTAACGCAATTTTATTTTTCGTGGTTTTCAAAAAGTTTTCCGCATAATCCTTTTTTTATTTAATTAAACTAAAAATTAATATTTAGCTAAAAATTTAACGTAATTAGACAATAACGATGCATATCCAACTTAAAGTACACAAACATTTTCAAATTTGTGATCAAACAGATTAAAGCGTTGTTTCGCAATATAGACATCAAAATTCGCAAAATAATGAACACAATAAGTAATAAATGAAAAAATGCATTTTAAGGAAATGCACTTTATGCAGGAGGTTTTTGTTTCAAAATGAAATCAGAAAGCTATTTCTATTATTAATACATGATTGCCCATTACGTGTAGGTAAAAATTTAGCAAAAATTTAGCAAACAAAAGAAAAAGCTGTGACTTTAGTGTGCAAAAAAAAAATATATAATCAAAAAAAAAAATCGAAAAGCCCCCCCCCCACCCCCCGGAAACAAATTCCTAGCTACGTGCCTGTATGTATGTATGTATGCATTAGAAGCAATCACATGCAGTGTTGCCAGGTTTGACGATTTATAGTCATTTTGACGATATTTAATACCCAAAATAACTAAATGACTATTGGACGATTTTTGCTTTCAAAAAATTTACGAATTTTTGACAAAAGTTTAATATGTCAGCAAAACATGTTAATTTGTCACCGGATCAATTTTTTAATTTATATAATCTGAAAAAATACCAGTTTCTTTAATTTTTTGTGTCACGAAAACACTCTAAACACACACAGTATTTTCTTTTTTAATTTTTTGACAAACTTAATATTATCACACTTTCCGTTTGACTTATGTGATGTATAGTATAAACACGTGTGTTGTAATGTAAACGGGTATTTAATAATTATTTCATTATGTATGTCTCAGCAAGCGCATTTTTTTTTAAATCTTTTTTTTTAATTCGCGTATGCTTTTTAAACCCTAAATTCACTAAAACTAATTCACTAATGTCCCTCTGAAATTCAATAACAATAAAAATTGCAATATGGATCTTTGTTATAAAGAATTCATTTTATTTAAATTGTTTGTCTCGTCAACAAGACTCTGTACAAATGATGTCTGATATAACGGACTTCTTATATCCACAGATTTCATAAATACTTCAATTTGCATTTCTGTCCAATTCAACTGAATATATGTAACTGAAACGATTGCCACTTAAACTATGTTAATATAGTATTTACAAAACAGTTCAAAAGTTTCTACGTAATCACCTTCTTGGACCCCTAAATGCTTTTTTAAAAGTCCATGTGAAAAAAGCATAACTTTGCTTAAAATGTAATATTAAATTCCTGTCAGTGCATGCAAACGATTTCTCAACTCTTTCCACAGTTTTTATCAATTCTGTAAATTGTCACTACTGATTTTAAAACCAACTATTATTTCAAAAAAAAAAATTGCTTCATTGAGAACAAACCTGCAGAATAACTTTGAACATTATTTTGTGTTTCAGTGAAACATAAGATGAAAAACATTTAAAGTTTTTATTAATATTATTAAAATATAATATTCCTAGCATGTTTAGATCAAATCGGTATGTTTTTCGCTAAAATTAAAGTGTTTTTGTATTTAATACAATTCATTTTCCTTACATTGATAAAAGCCTATTTTGTGGCTTTTTTCTACTAAAATCACGGGTTTTGTTTTATAGAAAAATAATTATTTCAGTGCTACATTATATGTAAATATTTCATGTATGGATAATATTATTTTCTACAAATATTGATTACTTTGAGACATCGATTTGTGCTTTTCCCCTATTTCAAGTGTTATAAGCAAACTGCATTTAATTATTGCAATAAACTGAGTTTATTTTTGACCACATAACCCTCGTTAATCGAGTGTTAGATTTTTTTCTACTAAATTCGTTTCATTTACAAAACAAAAGTTTTTTTCCTAAGAATATTTTTTTTCTATTTTTTTTTTTTTTATAAACTTCCCTTTACAATTTAAATGGAGGAGCCAGTTATTCTTCCAATTAGGTCCTTTCTCAGTTACAATTAGATATTAAATTAAATTACTAATTCTCAATATTTATTTTATTTATTAATTAATAATCACATAATTACAAATTATATAAATATTACCCTAACCGAGCACTAGCTACTATGGCCTTCGGCGCGTTGTAGCGAAAACAGACCAGTGCCTCTGGTGGGAATCGAACCCACGACCCCCGCACTGATAAGCCAGCACGCTACCAACTAGCCTACCGGGGCGCACAATTCACAATATATTTATTATTTTTAAAACAATTTTTTTCTTATTACTGTCCCTTTAAACCTATCGCTTTATAACTTAATAGATGGCGCTATTGACAATTTTCCCAATTGCAATTGGATTCTTAAAAGAATATTAATTGGATTTTAACTCCCAATTCAAATATATATTTAATATCATAGAAATTAAACATAGCGATTTCAGCGCCTGAATATCGACGATTTTTTTATAGCAAAGACACAAACCATATATATTGAATTGTGTAAATCTTTATCTGTATTTATATACAGTGCAGTTCGCTTTTAACGATAATTGATACAACATTTTTTTCTTCACCCCAAATACATTAATTAATCATATTTTATTTTACTTATAAAAACAACATTGTTATTGTTATTTTTACAAGGAATATAGATATATATATATATTATTTGCACTTGCACTGGTTAATTCAAACAATGAGATGGAGGGTATCCAAAAATTCGGCACAGCCGAATTTAATCTTTTTTATACCAAATTCGGCACATCGGACTTTAATGCTTCCACTTGTTGTTTTTGTAATCGTTTTTATCAATTATCAATGTGCAAGGAAAAACATCGACAGAACAAATTGAGGGGTTCTTCAACTGAACTGGCTGATCTGTGTCAGAATGTTCGAAGTATTAAAGGGATTAGAAGCCAAATTTAGTGTGTTTTGTTCTCTTCGAAAAAACTGTCACGTCCGTCTTGTCACGTCCGTATTTGTACTTTACCCAATTAAAAAAATTAAAAGAAAATTTTCATATTTTATAAATCCACACATAAAATTTGTCCCTTCACCTTAATTTCCACATTAAAAAAACAATTTTTTTTTCACAAATTTCGCTGACTTAATCATATTTCTATAAGTGCATCAAAATAACGTCTATATATGTCGCGTCCGTTTCTCGCTGATATTTGATTATATCTTGTTACTAAATTATTGATTCTGCCCAATGTTTATCCTCGAATTTAGTACTCTTCCTTGCTTCAATACAATGAGCATATATACCGCATCTTTCCGTTCCTTCATTGTTTTTGGCTTAAATAAAAGTGGGCGGATGTCGCGTTCGTCGCCCAGAAATTGCCCATATAATAATCATATGATAACCATAATAACCATATGATTTCCACATGGGATATTAAATTATTGTTAAAAAATCGTCATTTCGAAAGCCAAAATCATCCAATTGTGATTTCGTTTTTTGGGTGCTAACAATTATCAAACCTGGCAACACTGGCTGTCCGACCATATTTTGGCGGCTACGGCTACGATTAAGTGGTCGCCGCCGACGTTTTGCCACTTACTTGATTTTAACGAAAGTTAAATTATGTGATAATTAAAGTAATTTCAATATTGTAGCCACTGTACATTTTTTTTGTTTTTTTTTTTCTCAAATAGCTTAACGAGGTTTTACTGTACAAAAATTGAAAAGCCGAAACCAAAACAAAAACAGAACTCTAACCAAATAAGATAACAATGAACTGAATAAGAAAATTAACAAAAAAAATTTATATTAAATTATTTGTTCGAATTTATGAATGAAAGCTTAAAATATTTGGTATGCCACGAATATATTAAGCTACTATAAAATCCCAAATATATCGAACATAAACGTACACAAAAAAAAAAAAATACTAATAAAACCGACTACAGCAAGCGAATTCAAAATGGGTGTAAAATACAACACCATAGATAAATTTTTTTTGTTTGAAAATAAAGCACTATAGCGCACTTACTTATCCGTATTTTGGTGCAACTACTATATACACTAGGATGTGCGAGGCGCACCTCATCGTGCAAAAATGTCGCTATTTGGGCGGTGTAATTTTAAGACTGTGGTTTTATTCAACCGCTCCTAATATAATTTATTTATTTATTTTTATGAGTTTTAAAGCTATTTCAATTTATAATTAGAATATAATAAAAAAAAATGATTTTACAACTCTTTTGAAAATTAATTGACCGATTTAGGTGTAGTTTAAAAATTTTGTTATTTTTCGATTTCTTAAATCAAAATTTTACCAATATTTTTAATACATGACGTAATCTTGCTTATACTGGTTTTATTTACAACCCTTTTATGAAATTAAAGTATCAATAGAAATGGTTTTGCCACATACAAACACAACTCCACCCACCGACACAACATTTAAAGATTTTGTAAATCATGAATTAAGGCAATTGAGTCAAGAAAATCCACTTATTGTTATTCAAGAAATTAGCGAAATATTTTTGACTACTTCTCTCAACAAACCCAAACACTAATACATAATTTTATTTACCCAGGTGAAAATGTTCATATATTGTCATATATGGCCACATATATGAGTTCATATATGAATCCATATATGTTCGGAATCCATATATGTTCCGGAATTTGAGGGTATATGACATATATGCTCATATATGGACATATATGAATGTTCATATATGATCATATATGAATGTTCATATATTGTCATATATTATTACTTTTCCTATATTCTCGTATATAAAAAAGCTTTTTTTATTTTTTTTCAAAAATATTCTGTTTATTAAAAAATACAGCTATTATAATTCTATAAACATGTTACTAAATACAGAAATTTTTTTAAAAACAAAATATACTTCAATATTAGAATATTCTACACCATTTTTAATTGTATCTTAACCCTCTAACCGGCAAGCCCGTCTCTAGACGGGGTATTTTCAATTGGCCATAAGTTCGTCAACAAAGTGTTTTATTATAAAAATGTAAGCTATATCGATAGAGAACGAAGTTAGACACATATTTTGCGAAGTAATGTTTTGTGTACATGTCACGGTTTGGAAGCGAGAAAGCGTTATAGTTAAAGTTTTCGGTAATTTCAAAAAATAAATATTTTGAAATAACCACAATTTTGAAAAGTCCTTAAAACACATTTCTGTTAACATAAAACCATTCATATTCCACACAAAGAAAGATTTAAGCTTAAACTTTTGGAAAATGCTCTAAGTTTGGTCCAAGGACATACAGGATTGTAAAAGGATACCTCTAAAGGACATCATCTTAACTTGAAAACGAGTTGACGGATTTTTATGAAATTTGGCAGAAATATTATATTTGGTAACACTATCAAATCTTCAAAGTTTCGTCAATATATATTAAAGTTAAGGTGCGTTTTCGCTCAATTTCGCGTTTTTCGAAAAACGAAAATCGCCATATCTTTTTATCTAAAAGCACAAAAGGGCTAATTTTTGAATTGTTGTTATATCTTTGTAAGAAGAATAATTCATGCCTTAAATTTTTAAATTTAATAGCTTAGTTTATGAGATAGCTTCTAAACCTATTTTGATCCATATCGCCTAAAATAGGCGACGAAAAAAATTTCGCTAGAACAAAATATTCTTTATTTCTCGTGCCGAACAAGCGATATAAATTTTAGTCCAAAAAAGCTTAGGCCGGTTAGAGGGTTAAGATTTAAATAGTTATGTTTAGTTTTTCAATTATTCTGAAACACAACTAAAAATTAATGTGGGAAAATATCTTATTTTTTAAATACAAGATATAACAAAATAAATAAATCAAATTAATTCATCTGGTTTAACCAGTTTTTGAATACTGAGATCAAAAACTTTGGCTTAAATAAAGTTTAGCCGCATGTTTCCAAAATTGATGAAACTTTTCCACGCTGAATCTGCCGATGGTAAAATCTTTTGGAGGACCTTATTCTGGCGGAAGGGGTTCAAATTTGAAGTTTTGTTTTGCGATTTTATACAAAAGTTGTAAATGGATCGGCATCAGTTAGGCATCATCGGAAAGGTGTTTTAAATATCTTTCCAAAGATTAATATGTCTCCATTCATTAACCCATTACGAATCAGTTTAACATTTGGTATTTTTTTTAATTTTTTCCTGTTTCCATTCACAACTTTTGGATAAAATCGCAAAGGGGATGCGTCCGTCAACAAATTTTACCAATGGTATATTTAGCGTGATAATATAATTGATGGACCAAGTTTCATCAATTTTGAAGCATGCGGCCAAAATATTTCTTCCAAAACTTATATAAAAATAAAAACTATTAAAAAAGTAATTAGGATTAATTAACAATTTAATTTAGACATCGTGACTTTTTGGAGTCGTTTAAATTTGATTAGTTTTTGGCTTAGAGCTCTATTGATATCATAGGTACTCTGTTGTACCCATCCTCTTTGTTGGCCATATTCTAACGAAAACTCTGAAAAAATACAGATATGATAATTGATGATAATGGTTCAAGTCGACAATTTATTGTTGCTTGTACTCACCAACAATGGCTCTTTTTGCTTTGACATTCAAGCATTCATACTTTTCCATTTGCCGCTCTCGACCTTGGGATTTTGGAGACTGGCCTGTTAGTGTACTAGCCATCTAAGAGTCTTCTTGCGACGTGTGAGGGTTTGAATGATCACCCCGTAGCCATATCATAAATTTATTTTCGGCAATATATCTCATGTTTTAAATGAATCATCTAAAAAACATGATAAAAAGTTTTTAAATTAAAATAAACTTTAAATCAGGGATTAAGTGAAAGTATGGAAGAGTTACATATTGTACAACATACACTTCAAAGAGCTTCAATTACAAAGTTTAACTGGTCCTAACTTACCTCTTCGTCTGTATTGTTTTTGCCAAAAAGCTGTTTGTTTCTTTGGATTTCCTCTTCATTACTTTCTGCTGCAGCTCCTTTTTGACACTTTTCAATTTCGGCAACATCATGTTCTTGATCTTTCTTATCAACTTGATCCTATTGTTGTTGCAGTTTTGCCAGTTGGCGACGTAATTCAGCTGCCGATTCACTTTTTACCTTTAGTAATGATTAAACTATTATTTTGAAAATATCAAAGAAACTCTAATTACTTACGTTTTCTTTACCAAATCCTTTAAATGAATCGCATGATGATGATGATGGCGTTGGCGAACGTTGGCGTTTTATTTTATTAACCAATATGTTTGTCTGCATTTGCAGGAGATTCTTTTTTCCTTTCTTCTCTTTTTTACTAAAATAGAAAAAGCTTGAAATACATAATAAATATTCAATAAAAGTATATTTACTTACCGTCTTTAGGCATGGTTATTTAATATTTATTTAATTTACCGAAATTTAGCGTCCTTTTTTGCATTTTATTTATTGCTTTTAGTTAGTGATGAGATACTTTAAAGTAGTGTTTTTGAGTACCGGGTATTTTGAAAAAACATATTTAGCATTATTTTTTTGATCAGTTATGCAAAAACTTTTTAAATTTTACCAAGCTTTTGGCTGAAAATAATAAATACTTCCGCAATTTATATAAAAAAGTCTTGGCTAAAGTGCACTTTATGGGCGTAACGAAATTAAAAAAAAAAATTACATGGACCCCCTCCGGAATAAAAAAAAAAATTTTTTTGTTCTGGAGTTAAGGGGGCCGGGGCCCCTTTGGCCCCCAGGCCCTAAAAACTGATACAACCACCGAATATACAAGTATGGGTATTCAAATCAAAGGAAATTTTCTCCCGGTTCCAAAAATAGTATTATTTTTTGGATAAGTGAACCAGGGCGGCAACCAGAGCCATTTTAAACCCCCAAAAGGGGGTAAAAAAAAAATAAATGCAAATGTTAATGTTAATGAAAAAAAATATGACCCCCTATGGAATAAAAAAAGAAAATTTTTTTGTTCTGGAGTTAAGGGGGGCGGGGCCATCTTTGGCGCCCAGACAATAAAAAGTGATACTCGAACGAATATGCAAGTATGGGTACTCAAATCAAACGAAATTTTCTCCCGATTTCAAAAATGATATTATTTTTACTCAATTTATTCAAAAATATAAAATTTTTTTTGAAAAAAATCGCGCTATTTTAGGGCCTGGGGGCCTCGTTTGGCCCCCAGGCCCTAAAAACTGATCACTTTTTAATTATTTAAAACAAAAAATTAAAATTTTTTGAAAAAAATCGCGCGTCTCATTATCTTCCCTAGTGTGACGCGCGCAGGGAAACTTTATTCAGCGAAGCCACCTGCCGCGTCCTATGGAGGAGAAAACCCCTAAGAGCGGCCGCAGGCCGCCACGCAGAAAAACTTTATAAAGCAAGGATTTTCAATATTGTTGCAGTTAAATTAATATTTGCAAAAATGTGTAATGATTAAAGTAATTTTTTTTTTTCATTTTAGGGCCTGGGGGCCAAACGTTACATTTCAAATTTCAAAAAAAAAACCCTAAAGAAATGTATCACTTCATACAGCAGGAGGGGGTCATATTTTTTTTCATTAACATTTGCATTTTTTTTTACCCTCTTTTGGGGGCTTAAAATGGCTCTGGTTGCCGCCCTGGTTCACTTATCCAAAAAATAATACTATTTTTGGAATCGGGAGAAAATTTCCTTTGAATTTGAATTTGAATACCCATACTTGTATATTCGGTGGTGTATCAGTTTTTAGGGCCTGGGGGCCAAAGGGGGCCCCGGCCCCCTTAACTCCAGAACAAAAAAAATTTTTTTTTTTATTCCGGAGGGGGTCATATTTTTTTTTTTTTTTTTTCGTCACGCCCCATAAACTGCACTTTTGCCAAAGTCTTAGATAGATTTTTTTGCAAATTAATTGAAAAACATTAGTTTGCATATACACGCAAAAAATCGTTGCAAAGTAATTAGGAGCATTTCAACTAATTAAGTTTATTTTCAAGTTATGCGAAAACTAGAGACACTTTACCAAGTTTTTACTTGATTCTACTTAAATATTGAATAATTTATGTAAAAAAACTTTATTAGTTGAAATGCTCCTAGTTACTTGGAAACGGTATTTTTGTGTGTAGACTTCCAAAGTTGGAAAATTAATTTCCGAAAGTTTTTATAAACATCTTTGAAAAATCGTTGATATAAATTCTAAAATTTAGTTATCTGTTTATTTATTGCAAGCTATTTCCGACGGTTACTTTTTCAAAGTTTCACTATTGAAATGTACCGGAAAATAAGTTGCTTTTCTATTATATATATGTATATAAATACATACATACATTAAGTTGTAATGACAAAAATTACCAATGTAATTTTTGCCAACATAAACAAATATTTTCTATCATATTTCTATCATATTAGCTTTATTGAAGTTATTGTCTAGTTCCCATTTTTTTTATATAAACAACACATCAATTTTATTAGTTTAGTTTTCTTCCCTATAAGTTACTGTTATCCTAAAAAGAAATAATGTAATAAGTTTATTTAATGTAGATTTAGCGTCATCTAGTATTCAATAGTATAGTTAAAGGTAGTAGCCGTACAAAAATACGACACTGTTGAAATGTATAATTAGTGTCATACGTTGCAGCTGTCTACGCCACGTCATCTGTATGTTTTGTTTATCTTGTTTAGTTGGTATGTACGAGTGTGTATAGTATACACTGTATGTCGCTAGCAAAATCATATAAAAGCCGGTGTTGTGACGAGAAGAAATTAGTTAGCCAGTAGACGCCCACGAGGTAAGAACAATTATTGGAGGAGTTTAAAAATTCCCTAAATAAATAAATTCAGATTTGGTGGTCATTTATCGGTTTGCTATTATTTATGTTGGAGTTACCGAATTCCAACAATAAATTTTTAGTAAGGAGTTGATAAATTCCCTAAATGGACAACAAAATCTGTTTTTATGTAACATTCTGTCATCTTTGTGTGTAATCGTATTTTTTTCCCTCTTTCTTCGAGTTTTTACTCTAGAGAAACCTGAGGTAAAAACCTTAGATCTTTCTCCATAGTAGTTTTATTATACCGTGATTAAATTTAGTCCCTTCGGGTCGACTCGTGAGAGAGCCGAAGTTGCAACTTTGAACTTTTGGTTCTCGGGTTCGTAATTTCGTCGAGTTTTACTCTAGAGAAACCCGAGGTAAAAACTTTAGATCTTTCTCCAATCGCGTTTACTGTAGCCCTCGCGTTTATTTCGGAAAAAATAAATCGTAGATCGGGATGTCTGTTTATTTTATAAGAGAGGTAACGTGAATCTTGACCGGACATCGGAACTCGGCTGCGACCTAGGGAGTTTAGAAACATTACCTACTACACATTCATTATCCAACTCTACTGGCTAAAATTTACCGGAACTCGTGATTCGTGTGTTGTTTGTCGTCGTGAATAACTTGTCGTCACATGAAATTAAGTGTATAGAATAAGAAACAAACAAAATGTTACGAAGTTAAGTCTTAAATAAAGCACAATACATAATAAAAACATAGACAAAACAAAATAATCAAACAAATTTGTGTTCTCTCTTCAAAAGAAAAAAAAAATAGTTTGTAACGAAACATGTACGACGCTAAGTTACCCCAGCTTCTTGCGTAAAAACGTGTCGTTACAAAGTATTTAAAACGCATATTTTAAGTATTTAAAACGGCCTTATATATTATTTACATATTAATTTAATAATTATAATCGAAGAAGTAAAAGTAACCACTTTTATTGAGTATTAAAAAGTAACCCTAGCGTACAGCACTATTTTGTTTCTGTGTGTGAATAGGTCCATTCGTTTACACCAAAATTTGCACAAATTTGTACTGGATTTTACTGAAATGCGTTCGCGTACACATAAATTTGCAAAAGAGAGCATCTACTAAGAGAGTAAAGTGACAGTTGTCAGCAAAAAACCTGCAAATTTTTACTGGACAAATTTTTGCCAGTAAAATCCAGTAGAAAACAAAAACATATGATTCAATTAAGTAAACAAACAAAAATAAGCATACATTTAGTAATAAAAACATTTAAAAGATTAAAAGCTGAATTAAAAGTGCGGCAAAAACTAAAAATAATTATTTTCAACCTAAAACAAATTAAAGTAGTCAGTTACAATTATTATAGTAACAATTTATCAGTTTTCTAATATCTCTGTTAATTGTTTTTATTTACATTAATATATTAGAGATGTAAAGCCAATGAATATATGAATACTTCTTACTGCATATTATTCGGGGTACCGAATATCAAAAATAAAGTATTCATGTATTTTCGTATGTTATTTAAATAGAAAAAAAATTAACAAGTCATGTACAAACTAAACAAGTCTAAAAGCTTCCACAAAAGTTTATTTAATAAATACAATTGCTACGAATTTATGATTATTAAAATGCAATGGATCATGTACCAAAAACAATATATACTGGGTAGTCTAAATAACACATATTTTACAACACTAAGCTTTTTAGCGCTCATATGTTTGAATTAACCTGCAAGTTTTTGCAATTTTTCCGTTCGTTTACTTTTTTGTGCAAGAGCCAGTTCTGAGAGTAAAATTTTCATTTTGCCCAAAATTTACTCATCTACTGGATTTTACTGGAAAAGTAAACGAATGGACCTAATGTGTAGATCAACAAGTTATACTTTTTAAGTGTTACCAACAGTTCTATCCAGAAATATAATTAAAAACGCTTATAAAATTACACCCGTTTTAAAAATAAGTTTCATATTTTTTCAACTGCATATCTGTGCCAACACTGCATACGGGCTTTTTTAAAAGGAGTTTTGCAAAATAAGTTTTATGATAATAAGGGGATTGAATAAAACGGCTAAAATAAAAGCAAATTTTAAGCACCGAATAATCTTCCAATATTATTGTACAACTTTCCAATTTGTTCTCTATTCTATGACCATATGTGGTAATAGCTTAAAGACCAAAATCGGGATATTGGGCAATAATATTAATAATATTTAAGCTTACGGTATAATAATAATTTCTTATTTAAGTAAAAATTTTAAGAAGTACCCTACGAAGATGTACCTACTACAAATTAAAAAAAAACAATATGTATTTAATTTTGGAAAGACGATCATGTAACATAAAAACGATCGAATGTAAAACAATAACGTTAAAAAATAGTGTTTTTTTAAACGATGTCTGCGTTTCTATGCAGCCTTTCTGTTTTTTTTGTTGGCAACATTGAAAAGTAAGTTACAAAATAGTAGTTAACCACATCGAAAGCAGCAGCGACGAGCTGCAAACATAATTTTGATTTTCATATAAGTTATATGTAAAAAGTGTGTTTTGTTGCTTGCTGTTTCGGATGTGTTCATAGTTTCAATTCAAAATGTATTAATAAATATAAACATTTCAAACCGCCATTTTTTAAGAAAATGCAATATGGGAAATAATTTAAAAAAAAATAATAAGAATATGGATACAGAAAAATCAACTTGTTCCAAAAAAAAGAAAAATAGATTATTTAAAAAACGATGATGACGATACCAAGACTAGTAATCAAGGCAACCGACAAAAGAAGTCCCCAAACAACATTTGGTATTTATAAATTAATAAAACATTAACTTATATATTTTTGTCAAGAATTCGTAGACCGGCATAGTAAGGGTTAAAAATAAAAAAAAAATCATCCTCATATATGGTCATATCTGATCAAAAATTAAAACATATTAACCATATATGGAATAATATATGAATTCATATATGGAGATATATGGCATATATGAACCAATATATGAACCAATATATGCAAAATATTATCATATATGGTGTCATACATATCCATATATGAACTTTTAATTTAAATGTATTTACCCATATATGCTCCCATACATTACATATATGTTCATATATGCTCATATATGGAAAAATATATGCTCATACATGAAACCATATATGGCAATATATGATCATATATGAACTTTTTCACCTGGGTAGTTTAATATATTAATTTCATTTAGTAAAACTTATATTTTAATAAAATAATATTATTTATTTTTATATTTATATGAATTAAAATTTGAAAATGAAAATTATTTAAGTTCGAGGCCATTCTCTATATTTCTTTATTAGAATATTGTCCTAACAAATAATCTATAGAGTTTTTTGTTTTCAAATTTATTATTTGACCCTTTCAGGAATGTGTTTATAGATATATTTGGGGAATTTTCTAGGTTCCCATCATCAGAACACATTTTGAAAGATTAAAAATCCCATGCCAAGCATCAAACATTCATATAAACTAGTTTACTCACTACATGAGAACTAATATATATATGAGCTCGAAGTAAAAGATTATCCCCATTGATCAAAAAATAAATTGAAAAATTCCCGAAATAGATCTATCAACACATTCCTGAACGGTCAAATAATAAATTTAAAAACAAAAAACTCTATAGATTATTTGTAAGGACAATATCCTAATAAAGAAATATAGAGTATGGCCTCCAACTTGAATAATTTTCATTTTCATTGCAAAATTAAAGGTCGAAAAAAACATAAATTTTATTTTTAATAAAAATTATAACAAACTTTAATTAAAATTTCCTAATTGAAAATATTAGTAAAATGTTGATTTAAAAAGTAGAAAAAACTACAAAATTTTCAACCTACACCACTTCTTTTGTAAGCGAGAAGGTAATGATCACCCATTAATTTTGGGTCATAGGGAAGTAATCAAGCGAGTAAATAGCCTGGTAACTAGTGAATCCCTTTGTGCGCTACTTACACGCTTAATTACTTGGTAATGTGTGTTGTTTTACTAAAATATGTGGTTAATTATTTTTTGTTAGTGATTTTTTGAACAGTAAAAACAAAAGACAAATGTAAGTTGATTTTAATGAAATGTTAGTCGTCCTTTCTTCGCGCGAAATTTCATTTGTTTACAGTCGTCTTTACCTACATAATATCGTTAGTGTATATATATCTGTATATTGTTGTTCGATTATCTCGTCAACGACTAATAAATTTATAATTTTTGGCAAAAACGCAATTTTATTAAGAATTTAAAAATGCAGATACTTACCCAGCAAAAACAGACATTACCAAGTAATTACGCGTGTAAGTAGTGCAAAAGGGATTTTATAGTTACCACACTATTTACTCGCTGGAATACTTTTGTTCGGGATGACCAAAAACTCATGGGAGGCATTACCCTCTCGCTTATAAAATAAAGAGAATGAGTTACATTAGTGGTTATTCACAGTGAAATAATATGTAATTACTTTTGTATTAGGAATAAGCGGTCACTCAGAATGATAGAATAGGTGGTTACCAAGGAGTTACAACATAAGTGGTTATCTTTAAATAATTTTTTTTTAAAGAAATATTGAAAAAAAAAATTTAAATAACTTTGGCTTTGAAAATTTGTAAAACAAATTAATACAATGTTAGTATCAACAAGTGGAAGCATTAAAGATTAAATTCGGCTGTGCCGAATTTTTGGATACCCTCCATCTCGGTGTTTTCATTAACCAGGGAAAGTGCAAACAATATAAATATCTATATTCTTTGTAAAAATAACAAAAATAATGTTGTTTTTATAAGTAAAACAAAATATGACTGATTGATTCATGTATTTGGGATGTTTCAGAAGAAAAAAATATTTAATTAAAGTTTACTAAAATGAATCTGTGCATGCTTATAACAGTGGGTCTTCAAAGGTGAAATGGTTATTCTGATTACCTAAAGAAGAACGTGACGTGAAAAATATATATATTTTTAAAGTTCCTTATGATGTTAAAAAAACTGTTGTAAAATTCGCCTGTTGTTTGTCTCTTTGCCTATATAATAATGAAAGAAAGTTACTAAAATATATTTTTGGATCGTTAGAAGAGATGCAATGAACACAAACGCATAAAAACAGTTTCAAATAATCAGAATTTTAGATAAATTTAAGGAAACAAAAATACGCTAGCGGAAACATACATAATGAAATAATTATGAAATGCCAGTTTACATTATAACACATGTGTTTATAATATTCATCACATAAGTAAAACGGAAAGTGTGATGAAATTAAGTTTGTCAAAAATTATAAAAGAAAATCTTTCGAGTGTTTAGGGTGTTTTCGAGACACAAAAAATTAAAGAAACTGGTATTTCAAATTATTGTTTTTCAGCTCAGTTGCTTGTGCAATTCTCGTTTACGACTCCTAGAATAAGAACCCTAAGAAATTTTCCCAAAATTCGATTGGTTTTTACACATCAATACTTTAATTTAGATTATTTTTGTATGTATCAAATAAAAATTAGGGTTTTTAACCCTTTTCTTATATGTCTTAAATAAAAAAGTTCTGAAAGTGAATGTCCTTTAAATTTAATGGGGTTTTTAATAAATGTAATTAGAGTGTAAGAGTTTCCTTGCAAATTTATTAAAGGTTGAGAATGAAAATAAGTAAAAATAGTGTACGAAAAAAAGTTATGAATTTACATTGTTGGATTCGGGGATTTTGTTCCTGGATATTTTTTTGATCTGATAACGATTAATGTGTCTGGCAACTCCGGTTAATGCCGTCAAATAAATAAAGAATTTTAACTCAACTATTTTGTTCTACCTTTTTTCTAATTGGTGATTTTTTGATTTGATGGGGTTAACAAAAAAAGGTATATGGCAAGCCTGGTATATGGAAAACAAAAGAATACTTTACAAATACGCTTAACAATTTTTCGAGGGCTTCTCACATTTGCACTCATAACCAGTGTTGCCAGGTTTGCAGAGCATAAAAACGACAAATTTTCTAGAAAAAATCGTCAAAATCGTCATCATATTTTGAAAAAATCGTCAAAATAAAATATATTTGTTAGAAGAGGGATAAAGTTTTAATAAAAAATAAAATACAATAATGTTATTCACATTTCAAATGTTAACGTGTTATCGTTGTAATATAACACGATTTTTGACACTTCTCTTTGGTTTAAACTTCGAAAATCATTATATTTTACAACGATATTCATATTTATAAAATGTTGAAACAGTGTGCCCCAGTAGGCTAGTTGGTAGCGTGCTGGCTTATCAGTGCGGGGGTCGTGGGTTCGATTCCCACCAGAGGCACTGATCTGTTTTCGCTACAACGCGCCGAAGGCCATAGTAGCTAGTGCTCGGTTAGGGTAATAGTATATAACTTGTAATTATATGATTATTAATTAATAAAATAACAAAAATATAATGTTGAAAGATCAAATAAATACAACTTTAAATTAAACAAATTTTACCACTTGAACTGTTAATCACTTATATCTGCATAATTCTGTGAACAACATTTCAGTGGCACAACTTTTTAAATATTAAATTCTATTACAAAATTTGGAAATTTCGATTACTTTTCCTGTAAAGTTCAGTAAAAACTACTCAGTAACAAAATTACAAATAGTAAGACAAATTTACAAAAAAGTAAACGAACAGAAAATTTGTAGGAATTATTAAATTAGATAAAATAGCTTGTTTTAAATATTAAAAAAAAATCAACTGGTCATTATGGAAAAGGAAAAAGTTAATTGAAATTATCGACCAAAAATAATTTAAATGTTTTTTAACTTCTTCCATAGTTAATTATTTAATATTTTTCACTTTAAATCCATAAACAATTAAAATTTAGTTTGATATTTGTTTTTGTTTACTGCAAATACAAGCATATTTTTTTAGTCATATGTTTTTATCATCTTACAAATTCTTACTGGCAAAAATGTATCCAGTAAAAACTTGTAAGTTCTTTGTCATCAAACTGGCACTTTACTCTCTCTTTTTTACTAGTTTTTACTGCGTATTTGTCTAAACGAACACCTTCCAGTAAAAACATGTACAAATTTTTGTGTTATCGAACAAACGAAATGTTATATTTTTTAATTATTAAATTTTGGCACTTTATAAATTAGGCCTGTTTTTTAAGCACCGGATTTATTTTTGGATTTATTTTGTTTCATTTAAAGTTGTATATATATCATCTTTCAACATGAAATATATTCGGGCTAGAGATCTGTTTGTTTCGCCAAAAAAGTCCATGCCTTGTGTTTTAACATGAAAATTTTTTATTTTTATTTAAATCTAGCTCCAATTAAATTTTATAAAAATTTAAAAAAATGTTCTAAACATATAAACTCAGAAACTAAATTAAGCTAAACCCTTAATGAATTTATAAAAAAATAAATGCGGTTTGGATTATGTTTTATTCAATTCTAGGATTTGCATTTTTGCAAAATTGTATTTCACATCATATTAGCATATAAAAGCTAGCTATCGATCAAAAAACAATGTTTTTGCTTTCAATTTTTAACGAAATAATATAAATTTAATAATCGAGCCGGCGATTTTATGAGAATGATAAATAAGTAGATCTTGCTGACATATTAAATTATTGTCAAAAAATCGTCATTTTGGAAGCAAAAGTCGTCAAATAGTCATTTAGTTATTTTGGGTATTAAAAATCATCAAAATGACGACAAATCGTCAGACCTGGCAACTCTGCATGCGATTGCTACTAATTCATACGTACATTCATACTGTATACAAAACAAAACAAAAAAACAACAACAATATTTTGTGGGTTTTTTTTTTGTTTTTAAGTGTTGATCATGACCATGGATGGTAACCGATTCTATGTGGTTATTCGTCGCAGTAACGCTATTTTCTTTTATTTCGGTAACGGTATTTTAGGGGAAACTGTACTTCTGTTATTTCGGTAACGGGATTTTAGCGTTAACGGTATTTTATTTATTTCGCTAACGGTATTTTAGCGGTAACGATATTTTAGATATTTCGGTAACTTTATTTTAGGGAAAAAGATTTTTCAATTATTTTGGTAACGGCATTTTAAGGATAACGTTATTTTAGTTATTCAGGTAATGTTAATGCACACCACAATTTTTAACCGCATTATGAACGAGTTTAAATGACTGTCTAGTTTATGATCATACTTTGGGAAAATATATCTATTTACAGACATTTTTTGTTCAGATCTTGTTTGATTATTTCGGTAACGGTATTTTAAGGTAACGGTATTTTACGGATAACGGTATTTCAAGAATATCGGTAACGGTATTTAAGCGATAACGATAGTCAGTTGAAAGGTGTTAGAATAGGGGACGGTATTTCAGCGATATTGACAGCCATCCCTGCTTGCGTATATTCTTGTGTATAAGCATTGAATGTACGTATGTATGTACATATGTATGATGAAATAAATAGTATAATTTAAAATTTGCTTCAAAATTTTTAGAGGTCTTCCCACATTTTCACTCATAGCTTTTGAACGCGTTAACCGATTTTGATCATTTTCACTAGAAAACTGCTCATGATATCAACAAACAATTTGACTGAAAATTAGCAGTACCTCTTCTGTATTGTCGGAGTATTTTGTGTTTCCACAGACAGACGGACGGACATGGCTATATCGACTTCTCTATTCATGCTGATCAAGAATATATATAGTTTATGGGGTCCCAGAATTTTTTTAAAAGAATTACAAACATTTGACAAAGTGAATATACAATCCTGCACTATGGGATGGAGGGTCTAAAAATATGAAATCGATACTTATGTAACCAATTACCTATTAATACTTGGTAATATATACGGTAATGACCAGTCATTACCATGTTTTTTAAGTGCCCTATAATTTTAAGCATAATAACAAATGACTTTTGCTATTTTTTCTAATATTACAAATATTTTTTGAAAACAGTGAACTGTTTTTAAGTGTGTGATAACTGGGTAAAATTTAAGAGATCACTTAATTGATTTAAGGGAAAAATTGTTTAATAATATTTTTTTGGTGTTTCAGAACTATAATCACATATAAGAATTTGCAATACTACCGAGTGGTTCATATCTAAGTGATTTTGAAAAAGGAGACATTTCTGCTTACACTGAGAGAATGATCTTTACTTCAGTAATTAATTTCGTCATAGCTTTAATAAAAATTGTCACTGGAACTAGTCCATTGAAACTTTTCATAGAATCTATAAAACACAAACAGAAGAGAATTTATGAAACAGTTTCATAAAGTTTTTTAATATTAAGAAGTTCTTTGAATTAATAAAACTCTTCATCTCCAGAAAAATGCATTGGAAATAATCCAATGGACCGTTTCACATGATTTTTAAAACAAATTCATAGAAAAATAAACATGGAAATAATAAAGTTTAAAATTTAAGATATGTAATGAAATAATGTAATTTTATGAAAAAAAAAAAAATTAAGTCTTTGAAATAATTTCATAGATATAAAGAAAATTTTATTTATATGAAATTGTTTCATTAATATCATGAAGTATAATTCTCTCAGTGTATGGCTTAAGTCTTGGGGAAATTTCTATAAAAATAAAACGTTCACATGTGGTTGTCACAAATAAAAGCCTTCTGATCGGGAGAAAAAAGCTTTCGGATCGGTACCGGCGAAAAAATAATCAAGTTTGCCAGCAACACAATGAAGTCTCAATCAGATAATCGATGCATATAGTGTAAATGTGTCTAAATCCACCATATGTAAGGTCTTAAAGGATTCCCAAAGAATTACTCGCCACAAGCTGATGTATGTGACAGGGTTATTACCCCGCCACAAAACTACTCGACTTAAATTCGCTAAAAGGAATTTACAAACCAACTGGAGCAATGTAAGACAATAATCGCTGTTGCTGGTAGGACTGTTTAAACATAGATTTCTTTTCAAGGTGATGTTTTAGGTTGACAAAACATTCTCAATGTTGATTTTCAAGACAGATTTAACAGCTTTTGAAGAGAACTCGTAAGAAACCGCGAAATTTCTCAAAAAAAATTTTGGAGGCGGATCCTTAATGCTTTGGGGCGCTTTTTTGTTTCGACGGTGTGCTTGATTTGGCATTTCCAAGCACCAGAATGCCTTCTTTGGAGTACATTACAGTGTAGTGCAAATGCATCACCCATTATCTAATTACTTTATCTACTTACTAAATCTACTTATAACATATATCTAACCTACTTACTCTAAGTATACTACGTTAAGTTATCTATATTCTAGCTACTTACTCTCTTTAGTTACTAACCTACTTATTTATAATTACACACATACATGTAACACATAGATCTAAGAATTAGGTTAAATGATGCCCAATAAAGAAGACAGACGGGCAGTCTGCATAAATCGTTAAATCGAACAAGTGTCTTTTTTAATTTCGCGATGCCATCCGCTACATGGCGACCGTGACATTGGTTCTGGAAAAGTTCCAATGGAAAAAACTTAAAAAAAAAAATTAAATTAAAATGGAAAAAAAACTAAAAATAATTAACCTAATAAAGTGAATTGGTGAAAAACTAAATTAAAAGCTGCGCGTGTGAATTAAATTTTTTAGTTTTTACAATAAAAAGTTTTGTCTTAAAAATGATTAAATCTTAAAAACACACAAAAAAAAAAAAAATCAAAATCAAAAACGGTTAATAAAAACACACTACCTTTGAAAAATCACAAAAATAAGAGGATTATTCTTCCAAAAATATGTAAATCTAAAGTGACAATAATTTTTAATACCTATATAAAAATTATATACATTAAACATTAAAAAAACATTAAACTATTCATACCAAAATTTAAAGTTTAACCTGTGTCAAATAAGAAAACAAACAATGTTAATAATATTGGAATAACAATTCTAACAAGGAAATTTTTTTTTTGTTTGCAAAAATGTTGTGTCGTAGTCGAAAATATTGGCATTGGATAAAAAAAGAAACAAAAAAAGTACAGTCGGTTCGTTAAAAATATAGAAACGAACAAAAATTTTGAACTGTAAAATAATACATTCTTGGAAAATAGTAGAAACGGTAATCTCTGCAAAAGTACCGTTTGCTGTGAAGTGGTGCGATTTTGGAAAAAGGTACAGTTGTGTCAAAAGTAGAGTGGAAAAAAAAAAACAGAAAATTAAAGTTTTAAATTTAGGAAACAAATGGTGCAAAAATGATATGAAAAAAAATCAATCGGCAATTAACAAACAAAAATATAACAATTTTTTTTTTTTTAAAATGTATAAACAACAAAAAATCAGATGAAAAAAGTAAGAATTCAAAAAAAAAGAAGAAATTTCAACAAATGACAAAATAATAAGAAAACAATGTAAAAATTCTACAAAGTAAAAAAAATTACTATTGAGCAGCAATAATAACATCAACAAGTGCCGTATATAATTTTCAACAGCTACACGACCTACAACAACAAAAAGAACATCATGATCTTCAAACATCATCATCATTAGCCATCACCATCAGCCATCATCAACAACTCTACAAACAACCCCTCTAATTCATCTTTAAAATAGAAAAATTTCTTTGTTTCTACGCGGGAAAAATGTGAAAATTTAGAAATCAAATTAAAAATTTAAAAAACTAAACAGGAAATAAAATAAAAACTTAAAAAAAAAAAACCAAAAAAAAAAAACAAAAAGAATATAAATTAAAACAAAAAGTTAATTTAGTGAATTTTGAATACTAAAAGTAAAATTTCGAAAAAAAACAATACAAAAACAAAATTTTCAAAATGTTGAAAATAACTGTAGAATAGAAAAAAAATAAACAAAAAAAAAAAGTGCAAAATAAAATTCAATTTAAAACAAGTGGAAGCATTAAAGTCCGATGTGCCGAATTTGGTATTAAAAAAGATTAAATTCGGCTGTGACGAATTTTTGGATACCCTCCATCTCGGTGTTTTCATAAACCAGGGAAAGTGCAAACAATATTAATATCTATATTCTTTGTAAAAATAACAAAAATAATGTTGTTTTTATAAGTAAAACAAAATATGACTGATTGATTAATGTATTTGGGATGTTACAAAAGAAAAAATGTTTAATTAAAGTTTACTAAAATGAATCTGAAATTCTGCATGCTTATAACAGTGGGTATTCAAAGGTTATTCTGATTACCTAAAGAAGAACGTGTAGTGAAAAATATATATATTTGTATAGTTCCTTATGATGATAAAAAAAACTGTTGTAAAATTCGCCTGTTGTTTGTCTCTTTGCCTATATAATAATGAAAGAAAGTTACTAAAATATATTTTTGGATCGTTAGAAGAGATGCAATGAATACAAACGCATAAAAACAGTTTCGAATAATCAGAATTTTAGATAAATTTAAGGGAACAAAAATACACTTGCGGAGACATACATAATGAAATAATTATGAAATGCCAGTTTACATTACAACACATGTGTTTATACTATACATCACATAAGTAAAACGGAAAGTGTGATGAAACTAAGTTTGTCAAAAATTATAAAAGAAAATCTTTCGACTGTTTAGGGTGTTTTCGAGATACAAAAAATTAAAGAAACTGGTATTTCAAATTATTGTTTTTCAGCTCAGTTGCTTGTGCAATTCTCGTTTACGACTCCTAGAATAAGAACCCTAAGAAATTTTCCCAAAATTCGATTGGTTTTTACACATCAATACTTTAATTTAGATTATTTTTGTATGTATCAAATAAAAATTAGGGCTTTTAAGGAAAACAAATGCATATAATCAAAAGATTTTAAGATGAAGTATGCACCTTATATGTCTTAAATAATGTGAATGTCCTTTAAATTGAATGGGGTTTTTAATAAATGTAATTAAAATGTAAGAGTTTCCTTGCAAATTTATTAAAGGTTGAGAATGAAAATAAGTAAAAAAAAAAAATAGTGTACGAAAAAAAGTTATGAATTTACATTGTTGGATTCGGGGATTTTGTTGCTGGATATTTTTTTGAACTGATAACGATTAATGTGTCTGGCAACTCCGGTTAATGCAGTCAAATAAATAAAGAATTTTAACTAAACTATTTTGTTCTACCTTTTTTCTAATTGGTGATTTTTTGATTTGTTGGGGTTAACAAAAAAAGGTATATGGCAAGCCTGGTATATGGAAAGCAAAAGCATACTTTATAAATTAGCTTAACAATTTTTCGAGGGCTTCTCGCATTTGCACTTATAACCAGTGTTGCCAGGTTTGCAAAGCATAAAAACGACAAACTTTCTAGAAAAAATCGTCAAAATCGTCATCATATTTTGAAAAATCGTCAAAATAAAATATAATTGTTAGAAGAGGGATAAAGTTTTAATAAAAAATAAAATACAATAATGTTATTCACATTTCAAATGTTAACGTGTTATCGTTGTAATATAACACGATTTTTGACACTTCTCTTTGGTTTAAACTTCGAAAATCATTATATTTTACAACGATATTCATATTTATAAAATGTTGAAACAGTGTGCCCCAGTAGGCTAGTTGGTAGCGTGCTGGCTTATCAGTGCGGGGGTCGTGGGTTCGATTCCCACCAGAGGCACATTATATTTTTGTTAATAAAATAACAAAAATATAATGTTGAAAGATCAAATAAATACAACTTTAAATCAAACTAATTTTACCACTTGAACTGTTAAACACTGTTAAACACACACTGCATAATTCTGTGAACAACATTTCAGTGGCACAACTTTTTAAATATTAAATTATTTTACAAAATTTGGAAATTCTTTAACAATAAGTCTGTTCGATTACTTTTCCTGTAAAGTTCAGTAAAAACTACTCAGTAACAAAATTACAAATAGTAAGACAAATTTACAAAGAAGTAAACGAACAGAAAATTTGTAGGAATTATTAAATTAGATAAAGCAGCTTGTTTTAAATATTAAAAAAAAATCAACTGGTCATTATGGAAAAGGAAAAAATTAATTGAAATTATCGACCAAAAATAATTTAAATGTTTTTTAACTTCTTCCATAGTTAATTATTTAATCATTTTCACTTTCAATCCATAAACAATTAAAATTTAATTTAATTTTTGTTTACTAAAAATACAAGCATATTTTTTTATTTTTTAGTCATATGTTTTTTTCATCTTACAAATTCTTTCTGGCAAAAATGTATAGAGTAAAAACTTGTAAGTTCTTTCGCATCAAACTGTCACTTTACTCTCTCTTTTTACCAGTTTTTACTGCGTATTTGTCTAAACGAACACCTTCCAGTAAAAACTTGTACAAATTTTTGTGTTATCGAACAAACTTAATGTTATATTTTTAATTATTAAATTTTGGCACTTTATTTATATTATAAGGCCTGTTTTTTAAGCACCGGATTTAGTTTTGGATGTATTTTGTTTCATTTAAAGTTGTATATATATCATCTTTCAACATGAAATATATTCGGGCTAGAGATCTGTTTGTTTTGCAAAAAAAAGTCCATGCCTTGTGTTTTAACATGAAAATTTTTTTATTTTTATTTAAATCTAACTCCAATTAAATTTTATAAAAATTTAAAGAAATGTTCTAAACATATAAACACAGAAACTAAATTAAGCTAAACCCGTAATGAATTTATAAAAAAATAAATGCGGTTTGGATTAAGTTTTATTCAATTCTAGGATTTGCATTTTTGCAAAATTTTATTTCACATCATATTAGCATATAAAAGCTAGCTATCGATCAAAAAACAATGTTTTTGCTTTCAATTTTTAACGAAATAATATAAATTTAATGATCGAGCCGGCGATTTTATGAGAATGATAAATAAGTAGATCTTGCTGACATATTAAATTATTGTCAAAAAATCGTCATTTTGGAAGCAAAAGTCGTCAAATAGTCATTTAGTTATTTTGGGTATTAAATATCATCAAAATGACTACAAATCGTCAAACCTGGCAACTCTGCATGCGATTGCTACTAATTCATACGTACATACATACTGTATACAAAACAAAACAAAAAAACAACAACAATATTTTGTGAGTTTTTTTTTTGTTTTTAAGTGTTGATCATGACCATGGATGGTAACCGATTCTATGTGGTTATAGGTCGTAGTAACGCTATTTTCTTTTATTTCGGTAACGGTATTTTAGGGGAAACTATACTTCAGTTATTTCGGTAACGGGATTTTAGCGTTAACGGTATTTTAGCGTTAACGGTATTTTATTTATTTCGCTAACGGTATTTTAGCGGTAACGATATTTTAGATATTTCGGTAACTTTATTTTAGGGAAAAAGATTTTTCAATTATTTTGGTAACGGCATATTAAGGATAACGTTATTTTAGTTATACAGGTAATGTTAATGCACACCACAATTTTTAATCGCATTATGCCCGAGTTTAAATGACTGTCTAGTTTATGATCATACTTTGGGAAAATATATCTATTTACAGAATTTTTTTTGTTCAGATCTTGTTAGATTATTGCGGTAACGGTATTTTAAGGTAACGGTATTTTACGGATAACGGTATTTCAAGAATATCGGTAACGGTATTTAAGCGATAACGATAGTCAGTTGAAAGGTGTTAGAATCGGGGACGGTAATTCAGCGATATTGACAGCCATCCCTGCTTGCGTATATTCTTGTGTATAAGCATTGAATGTGCGTATGTATGTATGTATGATGAAATAAAAAAAAAAAATTTTTAGTGGTCTTCCCACATTTTCACTCATAACTTTTGAACGCGTTAACCGATTTTGATCATTTTCACTAGAAAACTGCTCATGATATCAACAAACAATTTGACTGAAAATTAGCAGTACCTCTTCTGTATTGGAGGAGTATTTTGTGTTTCCACAGACAGACGGACGGACAGACGGACAGACGGACATGGCTATATCGACTTCTCTATCCATGCTGATCAAGAATATATATAGTTTATGGGGTCCCAGAATTTTTTTAAAAGAATTACAAACATTTGACAAAGTGAATATACCCTCCTGCACTATGGGATGGAGGGTATAAAGAACTGCATAATAAATAAGGAAAAAAGTAAAGTGAAAAATAATGGAAAAAGAAGAAAAAAAACAACAAAACGAAATTAAATAGAAAAAATACATGCAATACAAAAACTGATCCACAATTTTGAAAAACTACAAGTATAACAATATAAACCAATTCTCTTTGGTATAAAACAAAATTTTTACAACAACCACAAAAATGACAAAGAGAAAATAATAACATGAAATCAGCACAAAATATTTACAACAACAAGAAAAACGGCAACCAAACAAATTCTACAAACATTGAGTGACTCTGACGCTAGCAGCAACGCATGTACAGCAACTTTAATGACGATGGTAACAATAATATCAACAACGACGTTAGCAGCATTTTTTGTCATCATTGTGAGCTGGTTGGTGCGTAGGTATATAGTAGTGATCATAATTATAGGTCCAGTGTAATTATTTTTTAATTATATGCTATTTGCATATCACTTATATGTATTTGAAATTTTATTAATATATTATTTTTTTTCTATTTTATAAAAAAAAAAATATTAAAACAATATTTTATGTACTGGTATATAAAAACTCTTTAATTTAAAAATTTTTTTTAATTTAGTATTTAAAAACTCTTCAATTTAAAATTTTTTAATTTGAAAATAAATAAAATAAAAACAATTATTTGATAAAAATTAAAATCATTGACTTGAAAATCATTAACTTAACAAAAAAAAAAAAAAAACAAGAAAAAAAAGAGAATTGCAGTTAAAATGTTTAAATTTTATCTAAAATTTAAACATTTATTTCAGACAATATTTTTACAATAGATGTCTACCAATTCTGAGTTTCAAATTCAAACATTTAACGAATTAATTTCAAATTTTTATAAAATCAAAAAAAGAATATTGCAAAATCGTCCAATTTCAACTGATCAAAATAAAATTGACGAATATATAAACTTTCTTGTCAAAACGTACAACGATATTTTGTCATATGCGGAATTATATAATGATAGATTATCCAATGAGTTTAAATTGTTAGTTCACAATAAGATCTTACGCTGCAGGGAGTTATTAGTGAGATGTTTTTGTAAATTAGAATACAAAACTAGAGAGCCATTTGGTGTAAATTTGTTTGAAAAAGTACAACAGGAGGTTATGACAGATTCAGGCTCTGAAACAGAAATAGGAAAAGTTAAAGACGATAAGAAAACATTAAACGAGGATATAAAAACAGGTACTGTGGAAAATCCTATTGCTCTAGAGAATCAAAATATTAACAGCGTAAATTTTCCTAAAATGGCTTCAATTGAGGAAAAAACTAAATTTATCTCGTTGTGTTCCAGCATTATTAGGGAGAATTACGATGGAAATCCCCTAACGCTGAATTCTTTTCTAGATAAAATAAATTTAATTGAAGAACTCATTTCACCCAATTTAAATAATTGTTTCATCTCCTTTTTAAAATCAAAATTAGACGGAAGAGCGAGAGATATTCTTCCAGAACAGATAAATAATATAGACCAAATTAAAAATGTTCTTAAAAGTAGAATTAAACCAGATAGTTCAAAAGTCGTAGCCGGTAGATTCGCAGCTTTACATGTCAAAAACAATAATTATGAAGATTTTTCCAAGAACGTGGAAGATTTAGCTGATGCTTTAATGCGCTCACTTGTAATAGAGGGAATAACTAAAGAAAAAGCTGAGGAAATGACAATAGAGCAGACAGTAAGCATTTGCATAAATAATGCTAAATCTGATATGGTTAAAGCAATTTTAGCATCTTCGGTTTTCAAAGAACCTAAGGATGTCGTTGCGAAATTGATAGTAGAAGAAACAACATTTGGAAAGGATTTTCAAGTTTTGACAACGCGTAGTAGTAAATCATTTCACGAACGTTCTCATAGAAAGAGACAGCGATTCCCTAGAGGTAATTTTAACAACTCTTACGAAAATACTTTGAACAACAATTATCGTGGTAACAATAATTACAACCAACCTCGTAATCACAATAACTTTCGTTGTCAAAACAATTCACGTGGAGGAAACAATAACAATTTCAATCGAGGACATAGGTCACAAGGCAATTTTAGTGGTCAGGGTGCTTCCGTTCGTACTTTAAACGCGGAAGGCCCTCAGCAGGAAATGTTGGGGGAAGACGAAAATTAAATTTAATCAAGGAAAATATCGTTAAATCAGTATATAGTTTCAATTTAAATTACTCAGATTTTATAAATATAAACTGTTCAGCATCGTATAAAACTAATTCATTTTTAGTTGATTCACAAGCTGATATATCAATTCTAAAAGTTTCCTGTTTGAAAAATAATTTAAAAATAAATCAACAAAACATTGTTAATATAGTTGGTATAACAACAAATACTACAAAGTCCCTAGGTACATTAGATACAGAATTAATCGTTTCTAACGTTGCAATACCCCAAGTTTTACATATCGTTTCTGATAATTTTAATGTGCCATCCGATGGAATATTGGGAAAAGATTTTTTAAAAGCCAATAAGTGCCAAATTGATTATAACACAATGACAGTTTCATTTTACGTTCCTCATATACACAAAAGAGTAATTGTTCCAATTTTTCATGGAATATCGAAAAATTCGTTTTTTCTGCCACCAAGATGCGAAGTGTTTAGAGAATTTCAGTTGGATAACATAACTGAACCAGTTTTTATCGATAGTCAGGAAATTTCTAAGGGCGTACTTATCAGCAAATGTATTGTAAATTCCAAAAATCCTACGCTACGTATTCTAAATACAACTGATGAAATGAAACTTGTACATAACTATAATGTTAAAACCGAAAAACTTTCAGATTTTCATATTTATTCAATTAATGAAAATGTTCCTTGTAACAAACGTGCTCAAAATTTAAAAACAATTTTAAATGACAAAATGCCAGAATATGTCAAAAGTGATTTAATACCTTTATGCGAAAAATACGCGGATATTTTTACTTTAAAAGACGATAAAATGTCGATAAATAACTTTTATGAGCAAAAGCTAAGGCTTAGTGATAGAGAACCGGTTTACATAAAAAATTACCGACTTCCTTATACACAGAGAAATGAAATAAAACGTCAAGTTGAAAATCTACTTGAAAATGATTTGATAGAACCAAGCACTTCTAATTACAATAGCCCGTTAATTTTAGTGCCAAAGAAAAGTCCAGATAATACAAAATCATATCGCATGTGTGTCGATTTTAGAGCTATCAATAGAAAGTTAATTGCGGATAAATTTCCGTTACCAAGAATTGACGACATACTGGATAATCTTGGTCGAGCCAAACATTTTTCTATTATTGATTTGTTTTCAGGTTTCATCAAATTCCACTTCATGAAAATTCAAGAGATATAACATCATTTAGTACAGACCAGGGTGCATACCGCTGGAAAGTCTTACCATTTGGATTGAATGTAGCCCCAAACTCATTTTCAAGAATGATGTCTATAGCGTTTTCAGGTTTAGAACCAAACAAGGCATTTTTATACATAGATGACATCATCGTAACAGGATGTAGCAAACAGCATCATTTGAAAAATTTAACAGACGTTTTTGATATTCTTAGAAAATTTAATTTAAAAATTAATCCTTACAAATGTAATTTCTTTAGACCAGAAGTAACATTCCTCGGTCATCGTTGTACGTCAAAAGGACTTTTACCGGATAACACTAAAACATTGGCCATAGAAAAGTATACAGTTCCCACAGACAAAGATGCTGTAAAACGTTTTGTCGCGTTTGCAAATTACTACAGGAGGTTTATTCCTAATTTTGCTACTCTAGCAGCTCCTCTTAATTTTATAACAAGAAAAAAAGTAAATTTCATATGGGATCAAAAATGTCAAGAATCATTTGAAAATATAAAAGCAGAACTAATTTCCCCAAAAATCCTACAATATCCTGATTTTACAAAACAATTCATAATCACAGTTGATGCCTCAAAGGTTGGTTGCGGTGCAATTTTAAGCCAGAATTTTAAGGGACATGATTTACCGATATATTATGCATCTAAATCATTTAATAAAGCAGATCAAAAGAAACCTACAATAGAGCAAGAATTAATCGCAATATATTTCGCTATAAATCATTTCAGACCATATGTTTATGGGACAGAATTCGTTGTTAGAACCGATCATAGACCCCTAGTGTATCTCTTTAACATGAAAGATCCATCTTCTAAATTAACCAGGATCAAACTAAAATTATCAGATACAATTTTTCCATCGAATATTTAAAAGGCAAAAACAATGTCGGAGCAGATGCCCTATCTCGCATTTCAGTTGACGAATTGAAATCGGGAACGAGTGAAGAAAGTGTTTTAGCTATGACAACTCGAGCTATGTCTAGGCAAAACAAAATAGATAAAATACCAATAGAAATTTCTGATACTGTTAAACCAAAAATTATGATAAATTCACGCATTTGTTCAATCGAAAAGTTTCAAAAATAAAATCCGAAATATTTTACAAAAATGAGAAAATAAATAACATACGTTTAAAAATGTATAACAAATTTAAATTTAAATTCCTCATAGACGTTGAAATTGTTAACGAAACATTGAATTTCGAGGATATGCTTTCGAGGCTGGAAAAGGAAGCCAACAATAACAACATTTATGTCGCGGAATGGGCGAAAGATGATTCGTTTTTTACAATATATACTATTCAAGAATTAAAAAACCATGGTAATAAAATATTGAAAACTTTTGAAATTATGTTAGTGGAACCAATTGAGGAAATTTTTGATGAGAATAAGAAGAAACAAATGTTAGAAATTTACCATAGAGATCCGATTTTAGGGGGACACTGCGGACGCAAAAGATTATATGCGAAATTAAGAACAAAGTTCTATTGGAAGAATATGACTAGGGATATTGCTTCATTTGTTAAAGAATGTAAAGAATGCGATTTGAATAAAGTGAAAACAGGGACAAGAGAGCAACTTACATTAACACCAACTCCTATTAAACCGTTTCAAGTGGTAGTCTTAGGTACAATTGGTCCATTACCAACTTCGGAATATGGCAATAAATACGCTTTAACGTTAATTTGTGACTTTACAAAATATCTAGTCACTATTGCTATACCTGATAAAAGTGCAAAGATAGTTGCACAAGCGATTTTTGAGAAATTTGTTTTAATTTATGGTAGAATGGATAGTATAAAGTCAGATCTAGGTACTGAATTTAAGAATGAAGTATTTTGTGAACTTTGCAAACTTTTAGACATTCAGATAAACTTTTCAACAGCTTATCATCATCAGACTGTAGGGACTGTTGAACGAAGTCATCGTGTCTTTAATGAATATATAAGAGCGTATATTACCGAAAACATTACAGACTGGGACAAATATTTAAAATATTTTACATTTTTTCACAATACGACTGAAAGTTCAGTATTTGACAACAAATATACACCATTTGAACTAGTTTTTGGAAGAAGAGCGATTATGCCAAAAGATTTAAATTTTGAAAAAGTAGATCCTATTTATAACGTAGAAAATTACTCTAAAGAAGTTAAACATCGGTTACAAAATCCCACAGTATTATTAAAGATCTTATAGAAAAGCATAAGAAACGAAATAAGGAATCGTATGACAAAAAAGCAAAAACATTTAATGCACAAATTAATGATAAAGTTTTGTTAAAGAAGGAACCATACGATAAGTTTAAAAACATATACGATGGTCCATATATTGTTAAAGTAATAGATGGAGTAAATGTAACAATTTATGATGAAGTTTCAAAAAAAGAGAAAAAAGTACATAAAGATAGGTTAAGAATAGCTAACTAAAATAAAGTTATTACTTTCGAAATGATAAATTGTTCAAACACATTTTTAATTAAACAAAAATTTAAACTAAACAAATTTAATAAGGAAAAGTTTTGATAATTAGTTATTTTTTTTTGCTAAAATAACATTCATTTACAATAGTAAAACTGCTTTTAAGTATTGTAAAAACTTCTTAAATTACAACGAATTCAAAATTATATTAATAATCTTGTAAATTTACGGAAAAGAAATACAAAAGAAAATTATACATTTTATAAATGTAAATATGAAAATTAATACTATGATATTAATAAATGCAGATATAATAATAATAAAAAAAAAAAAAAAAAAAAAAAAAATATTGAATCAAACAGATTGATCACCTGATTTGATTCAACATTTTTTTTTTTTTTTTTTCCTTCAGAAGGGAGGTGTAGTGCAAATGCATCACCCATTATCTAATTACTTTATCTACTTACTAAATCTACTTATAACATATATCTAACCTACTTACTCTAAGTATACTACGTTAAGTTATCTATATTCTAGCTACTTACTCTCTTTAGTTACTAACCTACTTATTTATAATTACACACATACATGTAACACATAGATCTAAGAATTAGGTTAAATGATGCCCAATAAAGAAGACAGACGGGCAGTCTGCATAAATCGTTAAATCGAACAAGTGTCTTTTTTAATTTCGCGATGCCATCCGCTACAACAGTATAAGAAGAGAAATTGGTGCGATTTATTGAAAATTGCAACGAATTCATTTTCCAACAAGACAATGCCTCAGTATATGTAAGTCTTCAGACGGTGAAATGGCTATCATCAAAAAATATAAGAATGTCCGCATGTTCTCCGGATAAAACGACCATGGAGAATATTTCGGTAGTATTAACCCGTCGAATTTACGCAGAAAAAACAGCTATTGATGCGTGGAGATCTGTAACGGAAGAACTTCGAATAAGTCTGGAAGACACTATGCCTGGTAAACAGTATGTCAGATCAAATTTTCGAGTTAATTCAAAAAAGTTAGGCCTCACGCATTACTTAAACTGCTGCCTTAAAATATTTTTCTCAAATTTTTTTATAAATTTTGATGTATTAAGTTAAGTGTATTTATAGTTATGAAACACTAATTGATTTTGTTATTCTTTTTTAAATAATGAAATAAATGAATTGTGTATGAATTGTTAATGAATATTATTAATTTTACATTGGCTTTACATTTATGCTGGTTAAACTCTTCTACTTTTTTTTTAACTTATATCGAATATGTTTGTAGCATTTCTCTTAGCTCGAAATACTTTTTCCCAATGTGTGCTAAAGAAATATTTTTATTATTATTTTCAAAATTGATACCTTCATAACTTTTAAGCGTGTCGTAATTTTTTTTTTCATTTAACATTTTAAGCGTAGAATAGAATGTCGAATTCAAATTTCATATTTTTTGCTCTGATTTGGACTCTAAATCAGCGTATTTGGCCACCAAGCGCTTGCGGAAAGAGTTGAAATTTTAAAAACATGCGGCATTTTTTTATTGATGCCAAAACTGTAAAAAAGTGATGATATTCCAAAATAAAATTTTCGTGACGAATTGTAATAAGTTATGAGTATAATATAGGGTGACCATTCGTACACTCACAATATATTTTCCGTTACCGATTGTAGTTTATTTAAAAAGTAATCCGTAAAGTTTGTTTTTAACTGAATAAACTATTAAAATACAAAGAAACATATTTTTTCAACTTTTTATCTGTTATTTAAAAAACAAACTATGAATTAATACGGATTTTCTGTAGCAGTTAATATTTTCGTTTAAAATCTACCTACATTTTAAAAAAAAAAAGTCTACATATTTAAAAAATAACACAAAAATCACAGTAATCTTTTTAAAAGTTCTCTCAAACGTTTTTCATATGCATAAACTGGGGATGGTAAATAAATTACTTATTTACATTTTCAGTCCAAAAAGTACCAAAGTGGCCCAGCTGACGATTAAGCGCTTTGTTTCAGTAAATTTTGTTTTACTTTTTTTTTGTCGAGCAGTATTGACGGTGCATAATGTGCATATTAGAACAGAGATGGAGTTCCCCCATTGTTCCAAATTTATATGTTAAAGCACATCTTGTAGATGACATCTTGGAGATGGTAAAAGTCAAGTGTTTTTTAGGTAAACAAGATTGAGCGCATCAATGTTTATTGTAAAGTTAAAATTAAGATATATTCTTGTGCATATGTCATACCAGTGCATATGTCATATTGGAAGGTTAGAAAAAATGAAAAAGGTTTTGATTCTTATTGGAGACACAAATGTGAAAAATATTTAACATTGAGTTGGCTACATTGAATGATAATAAAATTGGCAGTAATATGTGCATTAATATTGCAAAGGTACCTTATCAATTAAATTAAATCAAAAAGTACCAAAATTTTTACAAAAGTGCTTTTTACTTTAGTACTAAACCAAATATTTTATTTACCATCACTATAGTCTTTCTTTAGATTTTAATTGTCTTTTATTTTGTGCAAAACAAGAGTCTGTCAAGTGGGTTTGCTAAAAGTTGCAAAAAAAAATATTTTTACAATCAAAATTGGTAAGTGAAAACAAAATTATTGTAATTTATAATATTTACACATATGTACATATGTTTATTCCAGATGTTAATTTAAAAAGCTGATCGTGCTTTTCATCTGGTAAAATCTGGAATGTTAAGGAGTAAGAAGTTGGCTTCCTGTGGTTTTTTTTGTACAATAAGATAAATATCCCATTACGTTTTTTAATGATATAATTGCATTTCCTTTTAATATTACTAATTTACATAATGGTGAAAAAGCTATTAGAGTTACAAAATTTACTTCTAATTAACTATATTCAAAATTATTCCGCCATTCAATGGATTCAAACCGTCAACCTGAGTTATTCCAACCAACCAACGTGAAATTAGCAATCAATAACCGCCAATCAACTTGCAAAGTCCTTTAAACTTTCAACATGAATTAAGCAGTCAACCTCAAATTGTCTATCAACAACTGGCACTCAGCAATCAAAGTGCTTTAAACCCCCAACATGAGTTAAGTAACCTACATCAGATAAATAATGCGGCAATTAATACTCAAACTGGATTTACAGCGCATGAAAATGAACTGTTCGCTTTTTTAAAGGAAATTGACAACGAAAATGCCACTCATACAAGGTAAAATATGAGAAAAAATCAAACTAAAGTTAACATAAAAGAGCTCAATTAAACGCTATCCAAAATGGTTCCTGTAAAAGACCAAATTCGATACGAAAAATTCATTTTTAATTAAAATAAAATTCAGATGAGATAGCCGACCATAATTAAACTTATATCTTTCGCGGCGAAACATTAAAATATAAATTTAATAAATTTTTTTTTAAGCATAGACTCCATTGTTTAATAAAGACTAATTTCCATTTTTACAATAACTGATAGTTCTTGACTCGATAATAGCTCCAAATATAATCCAGTTTTTAACGAAATCAGCAAATCTTCCTCATATATTTAAATTTTTTAAATTATTTTTATAGAACACCTTTTATTAGAAGTCATAAGCTCTTAGAAATAGACGAGTCTTTAGGCGCACTTTAGTAAAAAATTCGTAAGGACCTACAAAGTTGCCTCAAAATAATCAATGTTAAATGGTAGTTCTTAACTGTGGTTATTTTTGCTCAGTTACCTTCCCTGACACAGAAGTACAAATTTTTCTCGAGATTTTATAGTGTTTTGAGCATTACTTACTAACGATTAAGATACATATTCTAAGACCAGCCAGATTAAAAATTCTTTAACAATTTTACTTAAAATGCCTTTATACTACACTTATGTTTAAAAACTTTTTAGTATAGACTTTAAAACTGACCCTTAAACTCTTCGATTTTGATAATAATTTTCTAGTTCCTAAAATCGGATCTTTAGGGTATCTCGATTATATTTCCTTTATATAGATTTTCATACAATGTAATTTAATACTTTATTTCTGTTTTTAAATAACTTTATATTTTACAGAGCAGAACATAACGTTAAATCAAGTAAAAATCTTTGATCGATATCATTTAGAAAAATTGTTTGAAATAGGAAGTTTTCAGCACATTTGACAACTTGGAAGAGAAGTCGAATTTATTGGAAAATTTACTGT
Source organism: Delia radicum (assembly GCA_021234595.1). Classification (NCBI taxonomy): domain Eukaryota; kingdom Metazoa; phylum Arthropoda; class Insecta; order Diptera; family Anthomyiidae; genus Delia; species Delia radicum. Next base: position 104,054,628 of record CM037851.1, on the reverse strand, counting down.
TTGGAAATCTTCTCAAAACTTAAACAATGTTTGTGGTAGTTTACCTAATGACGCATATGCCCACTTGCCTCGCTTAAGAAATTATACTATTTCCAACTATGTACGTTATACTATAGAGCAATTCCATATGAAAGCGATCACCTTTTGGACGACCCCTCTCCGATTTTAAAATAAATAGTCTCAATCGATTGCCCAGCAAAAAATAATGTACCTACATATTTTTTTTTTTTTATAGTGACTGGTTTAGTGGTGGTGTGCACCACTGTCATGTGACAAAATTTAAGAATTCTTCATACGGGACCTCATTGAAAGTTGTTTTTAAAACTACTAAAGCTATCGCAACGAGTGATAGTTTGTTGGAAAGGTATTGAATCAGGCTTTAATTGAAAAATAATATTTTCCTAATTTTTCTCAGAAATTTACCTTTTTTCCCATGAAAATTAAATTTTCCCATGAAAATTAAATTTTCCGATTTTCCACAGAAGCTCCTAAATTTTCCGCCTAATTTTATTTTTTTTGGATTCCTCATAATTTTTGCTTTAAGAATCAGCAATAAAAAAATGGGCCCCGACTCCTTGTTTGGACAGGAGAAGAGCATTTAAGAGACCACCTTGTTCTCATTGTTTTTATATTTTTTATAATTGAATTATTTTTAATTATTTAACAAGAAAAATTAGGAAAATTTTATTTTTCAATTAAAGCCTGATTCAATACCTTTCCAAGGAGCTATCACTCGTTGCGATCGCTTTAGTAGTTAAACAACTTTCAATGAGGTCCCTTATGAAGAATTCTTCAATTTTGTCACATGACAGTGGTGCACACCACCACTAAACCAGTCACTATAAAAAAAAAAAAATATGTAGGTACATTATTTTTGCTGGGCAATCGATTGAGACTATTTATTTTAAAATCGGAGAGGGGTCGTCCAAAAATTTGCCAATTTTGATCGTTTTCATATGGAATTGCTCTATATATAAATTATTTTTGATCTCTATTAACAAAGCAACTTATGTTTATTTTTAGACTTTAAATCACGTTTTCGAAAATAATCCAATTTTGAATAATCTTAAAACCTTTTACGATAAGTATGGGGGTCTAGGCAATACCGAGCAAAATAAGCTAACAAGAGCAATTATTGATTTTTATGTATCAAAAAATGTAAAACTATAGTCAATTAGTATGGAAAATCTGGCTTGTCAAATAGTGGCATTATTTCCCAATGAATGGGCAGAAATTTACTTTGAGAAACAAAAAAGCAAAAAGGCAAAAGGAAAACTATTTAATAGATACCAAAATATGATAAAGTTAACGTCCAAAGGAAGAACGATTGAAACGTCCCATCAATATATAGAAAAAAATGTCTGTTTTCTTGGAAAAGGTAAAAACCTTTTAATATTTATTTTAATAGTATTTATGCATATGTTATATTTCTAACAGACCAAGATGCTTCCGCAATGAAATCGTTCCTTAAATATAACTTTACAGTTAAGGAAGGAACATGCCAACGTTGGAAGCAGTGCGTTGAATACAGATTAAAGCAATTGACTGAATGTAGTGATGCTAATATTGCAAACATTATTGACAATTGGCCTGCATATAAGCAAAGTTTTGGATCCGAGCTGGTAAATAAAATATTGATATTCATATTTTTCAATCTTTTATTTCTCCAGAGATTAAAAAAATTAATGCGAAATACTTTGGATACAATAATTCTTTGAAAAATTGCACTTAAAGATTTTTTGTATCCCAGGATTTCAGATTTCATAATGTTTTTTTCTCTAAATAAATAAAGAATCTAATATGACCTTTTTACATTAAGAGCGTACCAATTATTGATTGATTACGTAATAAATTACCTGAAAATTAAAAATCTTTGGGATAATTTAGTACAGAAATACATAAAAGTTTGTTTAAAGTTTAAACTTTAAACCAGTGATGTACTTCCTCTCAATTTCCAACCACACGGGGTTACAGAAGAAAATGCTGCTTACGCTGCGTCAACACACGTACACTATAAACATCTTCGTATGGCTTTCGATGTGCATATTCGGCTTTTGCTTTGTTCTCACTGAGTTAAAAGAAAACAAATCAATTGTAGTTGAACCATTGTTGAAGCAACACCACGCTGCGGAACACAAATAAAAATACACGTAGAAATATGTTTGATGATGAATGGGAAAATACTTTTTTTTTTATAGAGAATATGGATGACGATGCACAATGCTTAATTTGTAATAAATTATAAGTGAAAAATTTTTATTTATTTATTTTTTTATTTAAAAACCCTAAACAAACACCAGTGAAATATTCTTATTTTAAATAAAAATATTAATTGACCCAGCAATATCTTTACTTATAGAAATAAGTCTGTAGAAAAAGCATAAAAAGTAACTAAAAACTAGTTAAAAATGACCCCGCAGAAAAAAACCAGTTGAATTAACAGATTTTTAAACTAAATATTTGTAGACTTAAAATAGCAAAAATAAACCTGATGAATAACCAATAATTGAAAGTAACAAAAACACCTGCTAACATTAGCAAAACTAATTACTAAATATCTGTACCCAAATAAAATCATAAACATTTTGAAAATTTTAAGTTTTTTTTAATGCAATTAAAAATTTTCCGTTATTAAATCAGAAATTTACAATTATTTAGCAAAAATTTCAGTTGGTTTAACAATTTAACCTGTTATTTGCATTTTACAAAAATTCGGGCTAAATTAACAAAAAAAAAATGTTAACACAACAGTTTTTGTTTGATATTTTAAGTCTGCAAATATTTAGTTAAAAAATCTCTTAATTCAACTGGTTTTTTTCTGCAGAGTCACTTTTATCTAATTTTTAGTACCTTTTTTTGCTATTTCTACAGACTTATTTCTAGGAGTGTACCAAATTATATTTGAAATTAATTCTTGTACAGTCATAGAAATGAAAGCTATACTCATAGAAATAAGTCTGTAGAAATAGCAAAAAAAAGTTACTAAAAATTAGTTAAAAATGCCCTGCTAATTTTAGCCCGAATTTTGTAAAATTTCTATGAGCGCATTTGTACAGCTTTATTTCTATGAGTGTAGTTTTCTTTCTATGCAAAAAATCTATTTTTTTAAATTGTAACAAAATTGTTTTCACTTGAGTACACACACTAATATGATACAACGCTAAACTGTTTCTGAGCCATGGTGGTTCCCAGGAGCCCTTGTCCGCTTAAGCCGAAATAGAAAAAAATATATATTTTTTAGTTTCAAAGGGGTTCATATATTAAAAAATATATTTTTATGAAATTCACTTTTTTCAAAAAAAAATCTTTTTTCTGCAATTGAAATTTATTATCAGTGTACCGTAGAATAAACTTCGTTTTTTCGCTGCTACACACACAAGTATAAATGCAATAGTGTGCGTAAAGTACATCACTGCTTTAAACCATCATGTGATTTTTTTAATGAAACACAACCATGCCAAAAACCACAATCTCTTATTTACAAATTACAACTGTAAGCGTTTGTAAATATTTAAGCCTTTGACGATCGAACTTAAACGGCTGAAGATTTTTTGACAAAACTTCGTGGAGCCTTAGGCCAATGACTAAAAATAAAATTTGTGCTGCTCTTGGAGCTTTACTGTACATCCTATCGGAAAAATATACTCTAATGGACTGGCGATCCATAATGGGTTAAGATTTTGTCCATGTTTTAATTTTGTATTTTGCTTTAAGTTTTGCAAAATTCAAAATAGAAACCATTTTGTATAAACTTAAAACTGAATTTTATCATTATAAAAATCAAAAACGTAAAATAACATAAAAAAAACAAAAAAAAAAAAAACAAATTTTTGACTTTGGTTTCACATTGTAAGGCTATATAGACTTCTGTCTAGTGTCGATCATAAGTTTTGTTAAAATCGTCTTGCATGTTTTCGTAAAATGGCAAAAGGTGAAAATGGAACATTAATAATTTTAATATTTTTATATATAAAAAATTTAAATTCGCAAATTGTGGGAAAATCTTTTTAATTTGAACCCGTTAATGTAATAGGGATTATTTGTAATAGGGATTATTTGGGTATGTTTACATGATTATGATTAATGACTTATTGTTCAAGTACACTCATAGAAATAAACCTGTAAAAATAACATAAAAACTACTAAAAATTAGTTAAAAATGACGTTGCAGAAAAAACTGCAAATTTTTTTGCTAAATACGAATAAAATAAGATCAGTGAAAATAAACCAGTTAACTTTACAAAATTTTATTTACATTCGAGCCGAATTTTAGTTAACTGAAAATACCAATTTAATCTGCTATAATAAGCAAAAACCTTTACTAAATGTTTGTAGACTAAAAAAAGCAAACAAAAGCTGTAATATCAACACAATTTTTGCTATATTTGTCTTAAATTTTGTAAAATGATAATAAAAACATATTTTGCTAAAAAAATGTAAACTGCTAACTGAAGTCAGATATTTATTGAAATTGAAAAAATAATATAAAAAAAACTTTAAATTTTTAAGTTTTCACTAATATTTAGTAATTTTTTTGATTTTACCAGATTGATTTGCTACTTTCAATTAACAAAAATTCAGCTCAAATATAATTAAATATTTGTGCATGCAACAGATTTATTTTTTCTATTCTTATCTTACTAATATTCATATTAATTTTTGCAAAAATGTTACTAAATTTTTATATATATCTATTATGGCGTTTCAACATTTCCACTTTCTTGGATTTTTACAACTCTTGAAACGGAATATAAAAGCTTATTGCACATAAGATTTTTATGAATTTTTTTAAGAGGTATAAGGTGCCGCTGAAATGTAGTTTTTTTTCAAAAACTACATAAACCACTACTTAAGAAAAAATATTTGGAGTACAAACTATTAGTTTAAGGGACACTCTGATGTCTTTTAATGTGAAAATTGCAAATTTTGTTCATGAAATGTAGACGAAAGGTATGTAAATTTGTGTATAACTGAAGTTTGTATCAATTAAAAGGTATTAAAAAGACCTATCGTGCAAAAACGATGCCTATTTTTGTAGTTATTGAGGTTTTAAAATTCTGAATTTTTAATTGTGAGGTCATATGAGTGTACCTTAAACTAATAATTTGTACTTCAACATTTTTTTATTGTTGTCTGAAACTCTTTAGTAGTGAAATCAAACCGCAAGAGAAAAAATATTTTTTTTTTTGTTTCATGACCTCTTTTTTGCACAACCATTCATTCTAGCGACCTCTTCAAAAATTTCTAAAAAATCATGAAAAATCTATTTCCTTTCAAGAGTTTCAAAAATCCAAAAAAGTGGAAGGGTTGAAATGTCCTAATATCCACGAATTGGCTAACATGAATCTTCCTATGTTTTGTGCTGCTTTATACACAGATTTCCATTGAATTCAATATGGTGCGAAGCTCAAGAAAAATGGCCAAAACTGGATCATTAAAAATGATTAAAATGATTTTTTTTTTTTGTTTTCAGACTCTAAAGATGCAGTATTTGTATTTGTACTTCATGGTGTTTTGAAGCCGGAACGGCATTTCAAAAACACTGGAAAGCCAACTATCGCCGACTCTCAAATATCTACAATTAAAATTATTGATACCGATATTGAACTTGATTTGTACAGCGGACATCCACCATTTCTTCTAATAAACAAAAATGTTTTTAATGTTGAAGGCATATTTGTTGTAATTGACCAAATAGTCTTCAAAATGGATTCAGTGGCCGCACCATTAGCGTTATGCTTTAAAGCATACCAAGTCTTTAATTTCAACTACAGCACTAACAGCCTCACCTTTTGGTTATTTGTTCAAAAAGTTTTATGCGGAATAGACCTAAAATCTGATTGTATAGGCAGTAGTTTACGATGCATATCATCGTTTTTTAAAGGATATGATAAGCTATTGTAAATACACTTTTTTATAAAGCCTACTATATTCAGTTTTAATGGTATTACACATAAACAGCATTAGGTACCACCAATGGAATTTGTAAATACAATTTCAAATTCAAATTTATTTCCAAAAAATTCTTTAAGTCTTTGTAAATTGTGGTTTTTTATATGAAAATTCTTCAAAAAGAACAATTCTAGATTAAAAACAAATCAACAAATGAATGTTTTTATGTGTACATAGCTTTCCTATAAGTTAGTTTTTTCGTTTGTTTTAATTTACTATACAGCGCTTCAAAAGTGACCCCTAAAATCGAAAACAACAGTACCTACCATTGATCCTAAATATTTCGGTCTCGCTAATTTAATTGGCGTAACCAGTTTTTTAACGAAGTTTTTTTACATACAACTTTAAAATTTTAATTTTTTCTGCTAAATACTGATAAGACCTTCACCAAGATTTGGGTATTAAATTTGTTTAATAACTAAACAACATTAACAAGTAAATCTGTGGGTTTTTTCATATTTTACTAGATTTTACTATTTTTGCACAATTAACCATAATATTTCGCAAAGCATGAAATCATTATTATGCATAAGCAAGAAGACAAATCTGAATAATTATTTCGTATAAAAAGATAAAAAAAGAAAGTACTCTTTATGGGAAAAGCGCGCCTAACATTTATATGGCAGCATAACAAAAAAGGATGACCTATGATAATACGTAAATAACTTAAAATTCGCTTAAATTACGTGTATAAAAATTCATTCACAAAAGCTTTTGTTAAACTAACCCTCGCAAAAATTAACTTTTCTGGCTGAATATTCGTACACATAGTTTTTTAAGCTATTTACATATTATACTAAAAGATGAATTTAAAGGTCATCCTTTTTCGTTATGCTGCCATATAAATGTTAGGCGCCATTCGCTCTTTGTGCATGAAGTGTATTTTTTTCGTTTATTTTTGTATTTTTTATTTTTTCACGAAATAACTGTTCAGATTTGTCTTTTTGCTTATGCACAATAATGATTTGGAACTTTTCGAAGTGAGATGATAAATTGTTCAAAAATAGTTAAATATAGTAAAACCTAAAAACCCCGCGAATTAACTTGCTTAATGGTGCGTATTTATTAAACAAATTGGATACCCAAATGTTGCTGAGGGTCTTATCAGTAATTAACTGAAAAAAATTAAGAGAAAATATCATATTTTTAAAATTTGATGTAGTAAAAACTTCGTTAAAACATGCAGATCTTTAATCTTGTGAAAAATCTAGTCCATAAGTGTAAAAACTGGTTTTTAGCGTGGTCGAAATATTTAGGATCAATCTGCAAGGTCAGTAAGCTTGGTTTAGTAGTATTATCTAATTTATTAACTTATTCTTTTTATATATAACGTCTTATCTTTTTATTGTATATATCCTTTTGTCGTATTATTAAATATAACTTAAAATTTTTTAATATTCAATTAATCTTATTATTTAGTTTTAAAAATAAATCCTAACATATATTATTATGTAAATAATACATTATAAAAAAAATTTTGTTTTAAATAAAAAATATAACCAAAAACATAAACAAATACGAACTCGTGTTTTTATTTCTTTTAAATTAAATTTGGTGATAGCTAAAATAAACGACAATCGTTTATTTTTACGTTTTTGGGGGTAAATTTTTGATAGTTAAAATAAAGGAAAATCGTTTATTTTTAAGTTTCGGTAGTTAAATTTTTAATGGTCAAAATAATGGAAAATCTTTTATTTTTATGGATTTTCGGTAATTTTTTGATAGTCAAAAAAAAACGAATGTCGTTTATTTTAACGGACTTAGCAATTATTATTTAATAGTTAAAAAAAAACGAAAGTACTTTCTTTTTATCGATATTTTTAGTTAATTTTTTAACAATTAAAAATAATTGGAAATTACTATTGTTTTAAACGAAAAATCAGTAGTCCTGTTTTTAACAACTTTTTCTATAGTTTTAATGTACAAATTCGTTTGTTTCTAACTATAAAATATTGTGAGTGTACTGATTTGATCAGTACATGTACTGATTTTTAGTTTCGTGTACTGATGAAAATATTGTGAACTGATTTGTATGGATTTTTATAAATTTATACTGTTTGTACTGATTTTTTCATTTTCAGAAAAAAAATGTTTTTTCATATGGAAACTCAAGTTTCGATACATTTAGTATAAAGGTTTCAGAATTTGCTAGCTTTTCTACAACAGAAAACATTCTTAATGTGTTTTACGAGTACACATTTTTGAATCTTATTTAAACTGTAAAAAACAAATCTTGAAAACAAAAAGTATTTAAATGAGAAACACGTTTAAAATCTGTGATAAGTTTGCAAAAGTGTGCCTAGAATCCAAAATCATAATTATTTTAAAATCGAGGTGAACAAATCGTCAGTCTGCATATTTTTCAAAAACCAACATATTTTTAAATCGAAAACTTTTTCTTATGATAATTTCTAAAAATTTAAGTGTGCTTTAATAAAACAGTTTTTTGAATTAATTTTTTTAACGCCATTTTATAAAAAAGCTTAATTTCTTTTAAACTATTTTTAGAGAAACTTTTTCATTAGGCGCATGAACTTTTCAATAACTTTTCTAACATCTTATTAAAAACTGCATCATTTCTAAAAAATATTTCTGGTTGCTGGTTGGTCTCTATATTTAAGTGAAAATCTAATCCTGTAAATAAAATCTAATTAAAAACAAGTGGAAGCATTAAAGTCCGATGTGCCGAATTTGGTATTAAAAAAGATTAAATTCGGCTGTGACGAATTTTTGGATACCCTCCATCTCGGTGTTTTCATAAACCAGGGAAAGTGCAAACAATATTAATATCTATATTCTTTGTAAAAATAACAAAAATAATGTTGTTTTTATAAGTAAAACAAAATATGACTGATTGATTAATGTATTTGGGATGTTACAAAAGAAAAAATGTTTAATTAAAGTTTACTAAAATGAATCTGAAATTCTGCATGCTTATAACAGTGGGTATTCAAAGGTTATTCTGATTACCTAAAGAAGAACGTGTAGTGAAAAATATATATATTTGTATAGTTCCTTATGATGATAAAAAAAACTGTTGTAAAATTCGCCTGTTGTTTGTCTCTTTGCCTATATAATAATGAAAGAAAGTTACTAAAATATATTTTTGGATCGTTAGAAGAGATGCAATGAATACAAACGCATAAAAACAGTTTCGAATAATCAGAATTTTAGATAAATTTAAGGGAACAAAAATACACTTGCGGAGACATACATAATGAAATAATTATGAAATGCCAGTTTACATTACAACACATGTGTTTATACTATACATCACATAAGTAAAACGGAAAGTGTGATGAAACTAAGTTTGTCAAAAATTATAAAAGAAAATCTTTCGACTGTTTAGGGTGTTTTCGAGATACAAAAAATTAAAGAAACTGGTATTTCAAATTATTGTTTTTCAGCTCAGTTGCTTGTGCAATTCTCGTTTACGACTCCTAGAATAAGAACCCTAAGAAATTTTCCCAAAATTCGATTGGTTTTTACACATCAATACTTTAATTTAGATTATTTTTGTATGTATCAAATAAAAATTAGGGCTTTTAAGGAAAACAAATGCATATAATCAAAAGATTTTAAGATGAAGTATGCACCTTATATGTCTTAAATAATGTGAATGTCCTTTAAATTGAATGGGGTTTTTAATAAATGTAATTAAAATGTAAGAGTTTCCTTGCAAATTTATTAAAGGTTGAGAATGAAAATAAGTAAAAAAAAAAAATAGTGTACGAAAAAAAGTTATGAATTTACATTGTTGGATTCGGGGCTTTTGTTGCTGGATATTTTTTTGAACTGATAACGATTAATGTGTCTGGCAACTCCGGTTAATGCAGTCAAATAAATAAAGAATTTTAACTAAACTATTTTGTTCTACCTTTTTTCTAATTGGTGATTTTTTGATTTGTTGGGGTTAACAAAAAAAGGTATATGGCAAGCCTGGTATATGGAAAACAAAAGCATACTTTATAAATTAGCTTAACAATTTTTCGAGGGCTTCTCGCATTTGCACTTATAACCAGTGTTGCCAGGTTTGCAAAGCATAAAAACGACAAACTTTCTAGAAAAAATCGTCAAAATCGTCATCATATTTTGAAAAATCGTCAAAATAAAATATAATTGTTAGAAGAGGGATAAAGTTTTAATAAAAAATAAAATACAATAATGTTATTCACATTTCAAATGTTAACGTGTTATCGTTGTAATATAACACGATTTTTGACACTTCTCTTTGGTTTAAACTTCGAAAATCATTATATTTTACAACGATATTCATATTTATAAAATGTTGAAACAGTGTGCCCCAGTAGGCTAGTTGGTAGCGTGCTGGCTTATCAGTGCGGGGGTCGTGGGTTCGATTCCCACCAGAGGCACATTATATTTTTGTTAATAAAATAACAAAAATATAATGTTGAAAGATCAAATAAATACAACTTTAAATCAAACTAATTTTACCACTTGAACTGTTAAACACTGTTAAACACACACTGCATAATTCTGTGAACAACATTTCAGTGGCACAACTTTTTAAATATTAAATTATTTTACAAAATTTGGAAATTCTTTAACAATAAGTCTGTTCGATTACTTTTCCTGTAAAGTTCAGTAAAAACTACTCAGTAACAAAATTACAAATAGTAAGACAAATTTACAAAGAAGTAAACGAACAGAAAATTTGTAGGAATTATTAAATTAGATAAAGCAGCTTGTTTTAAATATTAAAAAAAAAATCAACTGGTCATTATGGAAAAGGAAAAAATTAATTGAAATTATCGACCAAAAATAATTTAAATGTTTTTTAACTTCTTCCATAGTTAATTATTTAATCATTTTCACTTTCAATCCATAAACAATTAAAATTTAATTTAATTTTTGTTTACTAAAAATACAAGCATATTTTTTATTTTTTAGTCATATGTTTTTTTCATCTTACAAATTCTTTCTGGCAAAAATGTATAGAGTAAAAACTTGTAAGTTCTTTCGCATCAAACTGTCACTTTACTCTCTCTTTTTACCAGTTTTTACTGCGTATTTGTCTAAACGAACACCTTCCAGTAAAAACTTGTACAAATTTTTGTGTTATCGAACAAACTTAATGTTATATTTTTAATTATTAAATTTTGGCACTTTATTTATATTATAAGGCCTGTTTTTTAAGCACCGGATTTAGTTTTGGATGTATTTTGTTTCATTTAAAGTTGTATATATATCATCTTTCAACATGAAATATATTCGGGCTAGAGATCTGTTTGTTTTGCAAAAAAAAGTCCATGCCTTGTGTTTTAACATGAAAATTTTTTTATTTTTATTTAAATCTAACTCCAATTAAATTTTATAAAAATTTAAAGAAATGTTCTAAACATATAAACACAGAAACTAAATTAAGCTAAACCCGTAATGAATTTATAAAAAAATAAATGCGGTTTGGATTAAGTTTTATTCAATTCTAGGATTTGCATTTTTGCAAAATTTTATTTCACATCATATTAGCATATAAAAGCTAGCTATCGATCAAAAAACAATGTTTTTGCTTTCAATTTTTAACGAAATAATATAAATTTAATGATCGAGCCGGCGATTTTATGAGAATGATAAATAAGTAGATCTTGCTGACATATTAAATTATTGTCAAAAAATCGTCATTTTGGAAGCAAAAGTCGTCAAATAGTCATTTAGTTATTTTGGGTATTAAATATCATCAAAATGACTACAAATCGTCAAACCTGGCAACTCTGCATGCGATTGCTACTAATTCATACGTACATACATACTGTATACAAAACAAAACAAAAAAACAACAACAATATTTTGTGAGTTTTTTTTTGTTTTTAAGTGTTGATCATGACCATGGATGGTAACCGATTCTATGTGGTTATAGGTCGTAGTAACGCTATTTTCTTTTATTTCGGTAACGGTATTTTAGGGGAAACTATACTTCAGTTATTTCGGTAACGGGATTTTAGCGTTAACGGTATTTTAGCGTTAACGGTATTTTATTTATTTCGCTAACGGTATTTTAGCGGTAACGATATTTTAGATATTTCGGTAACTTTATTTTAGGGAAAAAGATTTTTCAATTATTTTGGCAACGGCATTTTAAGGATAACGTTATTTTAGTTATACAGGTAATGTTAATGCACACCACAATTTTTAATCGCATTATGCCCGAGTTTAAATGACTGTCTAGTTTATGATCATACTTTGGGAAAATATATCTATTTACAGAATTTTTTTTGTTCAGATCTTGTTAGATTATTGCGGTAACGGTATTTTAAGGTAACGGTATTTTACGGATAACGGTATTTCAAGAATATCGGTAACGGTATTTAAGCGATAACGATAGTCAGTTGAAAGGTGTTAGAATCGGGGACGGTAATTCAGCGATATTGACAGCCATCCCTGCTTGCGTATATTCTTGTGTATAAGCATTGAATGTGCGTATGTATGTATGTATGATGAAATAAAAAAAAAAAATTTTTAGTGGTCTTCCCACATTTTCACTCATAACTTTTGAACGCGTTAACCGATTTTGATCATTTTCACTAGAAAACTGCTCATGATATCAACAAACAATTTGACTGAAAATTAGCAGTACCTCTTCTGTATTGGAGGAGTATTTTGTGTTTCCACAGACAGACGGACGGACAGACGGACAGACGGACAGACGGACATGGCTATATCGACTTCTCTATCCATGCTGATCAAGAATATATATAGTTTATGGGGTCCCAGAATTTTTTTAAAAGAATTACAAACATTTGACAAAGTGAATATACCCTCCTGCACTATGGGATGGAGGGTATAAAAAATATTGAAATTCTTTGGTGTTTTCAATTAATCCTGGCCCGACTGGAACTACCCTGGAAATCAACGTTATACTGGCATGTGATGAAAAGCAATCGTTTTCAAATCGATTGTTTTTGAAGTTATAATCCCGAATATTTCATATTGTTTTAAATTTTAAAAGAATAAAAGATGCACACAGAGAAAAATTTAGCTATTTGCCAACTGAAATTCATTTACTACGTCTCAAATTCGGTTATTACACATTTCAGACGGTTGGCCCAACTTAACATTAGTTTTCACAGCAAAGTGCCGTTAATCAACTGAATTTTAGTTGCAACACGCAAAATATTCAGCAATCTAATGAAAATATCGTTATACTAACTCAATTTATAAGTTGATAACATTAATATACACTTTTCAATTCGGTTGGCATTTTATTTCTCTGTGTGTGTAAATCGATATTATTCAATTAAGGCATTTCAAAATAATTTCACTTCCTCTTTATTCACTATTAAAATTTTTATCGAAATCGAAACCGAAAAGTTTTTTTCACATGCCGGTTTAAAGCGAATACCGGATTTTTCATTCATGCTCACATATATTTTATATAAAAACACACTGTCTTCAGATATAGACGAAATTAAACTGAACCATAATAGTTGGTAACCCTTTGACGACTGAACTTAAAGCGCTAAAGATTTTTTGACAAAAGTTCGTGGAGATTTGGGCCAATGACTAAAAATAAATTGTGTGCTGCTTTTGGCGCTTTACTTTATCAGAGAAATATAGTACTAAATCTAAATCATTTATGGGTTGTCGCCCTTAATGGGTTAAGATTTTATCTAAGTTTTAATATTGTGTGTTGCTTTAAGTTATGCCTATAATTTGTAATCATTTTGTATATACTTCAACCTGAATTTAACAAAAAACAAAAACGTAATAAAATCATAAAAACCAAACTTTTTGACAGTTATATTAGTTTTTTGTTTTTATATACATCGAGATTATTTTTTTGTTATTTTCAATTTATAACGAGCTTTCAACCTCCGTATATTTACAAAAATAAAGCAAATCAAACATATTAGCTAGGTTGATACTAGTATTTCGATCTGGCTAAAGATCTCATCAGAACCCGAAGTTTTAGAAAAGTTGGAGCCTCCATAATAGGCAGAACTTTAACAAAAAACCTATTAATATCAATTTTGCTCCATTCTTGTCTTCTTAGTAATCAAGCACGTGGTTAGGTCTTTTCCTAACAAGCATCATGACGTTACTAAACTTTGAAGACCAAAATGTTCTATTTATATAAAAAAATTTAGTATGTACTCTGGCTCAAGTAATATTTTTTACAGTTATATTAGTTTTTTGTTTTTATATACATCGAGATTATTTTTTTGTTATTTTCAATTTATAACGAGCTTTCAACCTCCGTATATTTACAAAAATAAAGCAAATCAAACTGACTTTGGGTTGACTTTGAAGGCTTTGATACTATTAGGCTACAATATATAGGTATCGATAAAAAGACACATCTGTCTATTGTCGACCACAACAAGTTAAAATCGTCCTGTAGGTTTTCCTAAAATGGCGAAAAGTAAATATGGGACATATATCAACCCTTCGTTAACCCTAACCCAAAGGGTTACTCTCCCGATTCAAAGAATTTGCAACAAAATGGCATCGATTTGTTGTTGCATATTTTTGCATGTTTTGTTATAAATGAATATTTTGTTATAAATGCATATATTTTTGCTCTAATTGCATATTTTATTTCATATTTTTGCATTTTTGGTTGCATACTTTGCATATTTTTAATTTAATTGCATATTTTTTTAAAATTTAAAATTAAAATAATAAACCAAAGAAAACATTTCTAACCCTGAAAATAGCATCTAGTTTTCATTTGTAAGACATGGACGTTAGAGCGGCATTTTTTTGTAAGAAGAAAAACTATTTTTGTAAAATTTCAATTTATTGTTCAGATTGGTGTAGTATTAGGTCTAAAGATGTATTGTACTATTAGGTATAAAGGTGTATGGGACACATTATTGTCATTTTGGCCTACACAGTGCAATAAGATGTACAATACTTTTGCACAAAATATGGCATCACTTTTTGTGCTGTTGTGGAGTGATATAAAAATTGCACAATGTGGCCAACACACTATAAAATATTTTTCCACTTCTTGATTGCGCAATAAGGATCAAAATCTTTTAGATTTTTTCCAATATATTGTACAACCTTCCAATATGACATAGTGCGGATGTCATGGTAATATTTTGCGCAATAGCAAAAGTTACACGAGAATTTTGCTTAGTGTATAGGTACCTTAAAAGTTATTTGGTGCAAATTTGAAAAAAATCGGATAGCTTTAATAAAAATATGTCTTGCGACACATACTTTTTAAAAGCCGTTAGTACGATTTAAATGTTTTTTAAATATTCGTACCTGAATATTAGTTGGCAGGAAAAACTTAAAAATTTGTAGAAAAATTATACTTTGGTTAATTTATATGCTGAAAAAATTGTGATTCTTTAAAAAAAATTGACAATACAACAAAAAATATAAAAATGTCCCACAATGACGACATGAATTAATTTAATATCTGAAATTATATAGAAATAATTATATATAACATGAACAAAAATATATTTCAACTACTTACATCCATGGTTGTTTAAATGATGACAATTTGAACTGACGCTAAATAAACCTTTAGTCCGATTTAAAATGTTTTTAAATATTCGTACATATTTAGCATACAAATATTAATTAAAAACAGTGTGTCGCAAGACATATTTTTTTTTAAAGCAGTTAAAGAAAAATTTTTTAGACTCGAAAAATCCGATCTATAATCCGTTTTCTCTTAAATTCGCAACATCTAACATGTAGTCCTAGTTCTACAATAATAGCAACAATAATTTATACAAATTAAAGATGAAAAAATGCCGCACAAATGAACATGGAATGCTTTTTAAAATCCAATATGTTATTTAGGACTTTGTGCGTTTGAAATTTAAATGCATATATTAAGTGCATATTTTGCATATCATTTACTGCATATTTTAAATCATATTTTAGTTTTTTAGCTGCATGAAATTCCTTGCCCTAATGATGCCATTATGTGCTAAGTTTAGATCTGATCTAAATGGCCAGCATTAAATGAGAAAAATCAGTGTACACTCAAAAAACTGACAGTTAAGTCAGCAACATTTTTGCTGGGAGGGTCCTTGCAGAAAAATTACTAATATTAGCAAAAATATTTGTAAATTCAGCAAAAATGTTGCTAAATTTAGCTAAAGTTTTTACTGATATTAGCAATTTTTCTGCAAGGATCTTCCCAGCAAACATGCTGCTGACCTTACTGACTTTTATGCATGTATTGACTACTTTGTGTGTAATGAAAAAGATGTTTCTTTTGAATAGAGTTTGCTAAAAACCGATAAATTTCAAAACCGCAGTTGCAGTTTTTGAAAATTAGTTATTTTTCGGTTTTTGTAATATTAAAAAATGTCTTAAAACAATTAAATATGCATAAAAATTAACTAATTTTAAGAAAATATTTTTGAAACTCAATTGATGGCATTATGTAGATTTTATTATCTTTACAGAAGGCGAGGAAAACCTTTATAAATCAATAGTTTTTATTATTTTTCATACAATTTGTTAATTGGAGTATAGTTACACTCATACAGAAATCTTACCAACACAGTGCAGAGAAGCATTACCATATAAGTGGTTATATAAGTACATATTTGGTAATGGCAAGTACTTATAATTGTGATTACAAATCTCATGACATACATAGCATTACTAAGCACCTTGCAAAAAAATAGAAAAATATGTGGTTACCTATATGCTGTACAAAAATAACACAGTACAACACATGATTTCGCGTCTCAATTCTGATAATTTTTTGTGAAAGTATCCCCCAAAAATAAGAACTTCTGCATCATTCGTTTGGTCAAGTTACATCAAATAAAATATTAATAATTTTTTGAAGTTAGTAAGTATTGCATAGGGGAATTTGTCACGTTTTAGGCTCTTTTGTTTGACATAACTCGAGAACCGCTAGTCGGATTTTGCTGCAAAAAATTTAGAAAAATCAAGAATTACAATTACTTTCATCTGTTCATAAATAAATGTATGAAGAAAAAAAAATATTTTTTGCCTAAAAAATTAATTTTTTTTTTTTAATTCATTAAAAATCCAAAACGGTGTCAAGGACTATTACTTTCACGAAAAGTCACATTACCTATGAACAAAATGAGACATAAATCATGAAAATCGATAAACCCGTTTCGCTTTTATTCACAATTAAGTGAAGGTATGAATTTCAAAAATTTTTTATGATTCTCAGAATTAAAAAAAAAAGTAATAAACAAAAGGTTATTTGGTTTTTATGATTGCGGTAGCAAAGTAATAAACGCTAATAAATGTGCGTGGACAAAAATGAAAAAAGTAATGTGCACTTTTTTAATTACGTGTTTTTCAGTTGGCTGACTGTATGATTTTTTTTACAGAAATTCCACCCACATTTATTAGTGCTCATGTTTCTGAACGTTTCGAAAAATTTAAAACACATACGTACTGATTTTTTTCCATTTTTTTTATACCATTTTTCCCCCATTTTCACCTTTTTTTCTCAATAACTGGATTACAAATCCACAAATATGCTGTTTTTTTTCCTTTATAAACTTTATTTTGCATGAAAATAAACATTCCGATTCATATTACAGCTATTGTTACACAGAAAATATGAAATTTTTATATGTTATCTATGCATGGAAACAAAATTTAGAACATTTTCAATTATTGTCACTATCCATCCTCGTTGAAGTTGACGCTTGTGGTTCTGATGACCTTGTTTTTTTTCGTAGGTTCTTCATATTCATATTCATGTTCTGAATCTGTATCATCATCCGAGTTAGACATAATATTCAATGGCATGTTTTGTTTAGTGTGTCCACCAATTTCAGAGTCATCTTCGGTGCTTTCATCTTCAAACTGCATAATTTTAGAACTCCACCAACAAACCTCCGCAAGCAATGCATCCAATTTTTTGCCTTTGAATCGCTTTTTCATTGGCATGGTCACCTGGTTGAACATCTCTCCTTGTTCGTCAGATTCCTGTACATTCGCTGTACACGGTTCTTTCCTAAAACGCCTTCGATGACTTGTTTCAATGCGTCCCATGCACATAGGTGGTTATAATGGTTTGAAAGCATATTTGTGAAAGATTCGGTTTTCATTAATTTTCGTATATCCGGTCCATTGAGAGTACCTGTTTGAAATATAAAAACAACATTTACGAAAAAATTATTGGTAATACGAATATATCGAAGTGAACAAATTTAGATATGACAACATTTAAATACAGAATACGTACATTTTCTAATTTTAGCTTCACTGAGTTTTGGAAAGATGGATTTCAAACAGTCATAGGCGGCGTCATCAATATCTTTGACTAAAACTTCGACGAATTTCCCAGCTATTCCTAATTTCATGTGGAGCGATGGCAACATAATATCATCTAGATAATTTATCAAAGGTTCATTACGTAATTTTAATTGTTTCTCGAGCTCGGGAGTTCTTGTTTCCCAATCTTTACATTGATATTGATTCTCTGTGTATCGCGAATCCCAATTACAAAGGAAGCAGAAGTATTTTGGAAAACCGGCCTTTAATATAATGCCTTGTATTCTGTTGACAACCTTTAGATCGCAACAAATCTTCCATTTGTCTACATTGTATTTGATTTTCTCCAAAATTTCGCCCAATGTTTCATACGTTTTCCTTCATAGTTGTGCTGTATCCCAATGGAATATACGGTTTTTTGTTTGTTTTGTGCAACAGCACGCCTTCAAACTTGAAACTGAACCATCGATGAATAAACGCCAGTCGCCAGCGATATATGTATATATAATCCTTTAAATTCCTAGGAGGAACATAGGGCCACAACAAATTTTTTCCATTCCGCTCTGTCTTCGGCTATGTGTTTGATTTGGTTCCAGGAATACCCTGCATCTTGAATTTCCCTTGGCGTATTTCGTCTCCAGGTGTTGCTCGGACGACCAATTCTTCTACTACCCTGGGGGTTGAACTGAAGCACCTTCCTTGTGATGTAATTTTTTGGTTTACGGAAAGTGTGACCGAGCCATCTGTATATTCGGATTTTTATGGTTTCAGCGATTTGTGGTTGTTGAGTTTTATACCACAGTTCTTCGTTGCTGATGATATTCGGCCAGAACACCTTCAGGATACGTCGAAGACATCTATTTACAAACGACTGTATTTTCTTAGATTCTTTTATTGGCAGGTTCCAGGTCTCGCATCCATATAACAAGGTTGATTTTACATTTGAATTAAAGATGTTTACTTTCGTTCTTATGGATATATTTGAGGATGACCAAACTTTGCCGAGCGAACCAAAAGTTTGTCGAGCTTTATTCAGTCGGTATTCGATGTCGGCAGCACTACCTCCAGATTTATCAATTATAGAGCCTAAGTAGAGATATTCCTTTACATCATCTAAATCTGGATCAAAAAGTTTAAATTGACGAGTGTTATCGGTGTTTAGACGTAGCGATTTTGTTTTAGATGAGTTTATTTTAAGACCAACTGTGTCAGCATATGAGCTAATTAGGTCAAGCTTACGTTGCATTTCGCTGAAGTTATGGGAAATAAGACAAATGTCATCTGCATAGTCTAAATCGTTTAGTTTGGCATTGATATCCAAGTTTACACACCGCCCTCGTTCGGAATGGACTGTCTCATTACAAGATCAAGGACAACATTGAAAAGTAAGGGGGAAAGAACGCAGCCTTGTCTGACACCCACGCTGATGTCAATGCAATTACTCTTTAGGCCTTCGTGGAGAACTATGCATCGGGCGTCGCTGTAAAGAGCTTTTATTAAGCTGCTGATTTTAAAGGGTACACCTTTACACTTCAAGGCTTCCCAGATGGCAGATTGATTGATGGAGTCGAAAGCACGTTTGAAGTCCACAAAAACAAGATACAGAGGGACTCTTAATTCGGCAGATTGCTCTACTATAATACGCACGATCTGTTTGGCCGGAAACCAGCTTGCTCGGGTCGCAAGTTTAATTCCAAAGCGTTAAAGATTCGACGATGTAGAATTTGAGCAATGATTTTATTTATAATATTAAGAAGAGTTATCGCTCTCCAGTTTGAGCATTCCATCAAGTTTCATTTTTTTGGTAGCTTTATAATAAGCCCATCCTTAATATCATCTGGTAGGTTTTAAGTGTCCCAGAAACGTTTGATGACGGGGTGAGTAAGCGTTGCTGTCAGTGTGCTGTTAACTTTAAAAAGTTCTGGAGGAAGGTTGTCTAACCCACTTGATTTATTGACTTTCAATGCGTTTATTGCACCTGCGATTTCATCTGTATTAGGGTATTTACGTCAATAGGATATAATCCATTCCCAATTTGTTCACTAAACCTGGGATATCATGGCAGTAAGTGAACGTATTTGCTTCGTCAATTGAATAAATGTTCTGAAATTCAGCTTGGCGTTTTCGGTATAATGTTACGCTGCCATTTTGCTGTGTGAGTTTTCTGCTCTTCAAAAATGATGTCAACATTTCGGATTTTTGTTGTGATAGTCCCATCTTGGCCACAATGTAATACATTTCGATTTGTGTTCGCGGTTGTGGTGCATTATTTTCAATATCGGGTGTCCAATCTGCAAAATTTACATTGGTCGGATTGGTGAAAACGGTTTCGGCTTCCAGACTCGGATGTTTAGGTGTATCGGTATCAGCAGCGCGTTTAACTGGAAGTGTGGCAGTAAAAGCAGCAATGTATACTTTTGTTTTCAATTGTTTTCTGTTTATTCCATGACGAGAATTTATGCATGCGTAGCACCTGGATTTATCATGTCCAGTTAGGTCTTCCACCCAAATTACTGGTTTCATAAAAGAAAACTGTCCACCTTTTCCATGTATCCACATTATAAGGGTATTATAACAATTTTTGCAAACTGTGTTCGGCGTAAAATTTGCACCACTTAAATCTGCTTCATCAAAACAATGACAATACGCTGTTTTGAATTCCTCAGTAAACAAGTTTTTTTCGATCCTTTTGGTATATTTTTGGGACCACAAACGTAACAAAAATCATCCAATTTTGGGCACTTGTTATTTTCCATATTGAAGTATATTATAGCGGTAATCACTCTTGATAGAAAAGTAAAGAAGAATCGAAGAAAACGAGAAAAGAAGAAAACTTTTGACAGATACAACAACAAAATGTATGGGATTTGTTTTTTCTCGTTTTCTTCGATTCTCCTTTTCTTGATAGGAAATTTCTTTGACTCAAACCTTGAGTAAGTTGTAGTAGAAAACAAGAAAAACTTTTTTTGACAGAAGAACAACTGATTTTAAGCGTCACAAGATAATTTCATATTTTTTAAATAAATTGTGAATTATATATATGTTTATATATTAATAAAATTTACCTCCAAGTTGAAAATGCTGCATAAAATCTATTTGTGTTATTGCATTTTCCACTATAAATTTAATTATTTTAATTTTTTCTGATGTTTTTGGCATTTTGCTTATTTAACTTTTAATTACATTTGGTGAAAAACGTGTTCAGCCTAGAACAAATGTAAACAAAGATCAGCTGACAGTGTTGAAAACAAACTTGTTAAAAAAGACGCTCACTCTTTAATGAAAAAGAAATCGATAATGTTTCCTCCAAGAAAAAGTTTTCTATCAAGAGTGATTACCGCTTATATGTTTTGTTGTTATTCACTTTTAAAAAACCGGAGAAAAATCGCCTGTACTTTTCGCGTTCGTCGGCACTTGTTGAATGACAAAAATCAATCAATTACTGACAGGTACTTATGAATGGGCGCATATTTCGAAAGGTTCCAAAACATGAGCACTCATAAATGTGGGTGCAATTTCTGTAAAAAAAATCATGCAGGTAACTAACGGAAAAACCCAAATAATTAAAAAAGTGCACTTTCCTTTTTTCCTTTTAATTGTCCACGAACATTTATTAGCGCTTATTACTTTGCTACCGCAATCATAAATTTTAATTTTTTAGGCAAAAAATATTTTTTTTCTTCATACATTTATTTATAACTGCGAAACTGTTGCTTATGTAGCGAAACATGAACAGACGGAAGTAATTGTAATTCTTGATTTTTCTAAATTTGTTTCAGCAAAATCCGAATAGTGGTTCTCGAGCCTAAAACGTGACAAATTCCCCTTTACGATACTTACTAACTTCAAAAAATTATTAAAATTTTATTTGATGTAACTTGACCATACGAATGATGCAGAAGTTCTTATTTTTGGAGCTACTTTCACAAAAAATTGTTAAAATTGAGTCCCGAATCACTCAGCTGAAAAATGTTGTACTGTGTAATTCATAAAAAAAAATAATAAAAACAATTTCATACAAATGTGTGCTTATCCTATCATATCCGTTAAATCCATAAAATTATATATTAAGAAACCTATTACTTCTTTGAGGTTTTTTAAAAAGTTCCAGCATAAACTTTTTTTAAGTTTTAATACACATCCACAGTTCGTTAAGGTTTTTTAAAAAAGTTCCAGCATAAACCTTTTTTAAGTTTTAATACACATCCACAGGAAGTTAAGTGGATAAGAAGAAGAATGCACATCAAAGTGTCCAGAAAGTGGACAATTTCACGTAATTGTACTCAAACGATGCGTATTATCCACCAGTTGATTATGGAAAAAATAAAAAAATTGAGAATACTTTTAGTTTGTTAACCGCATTTTTTAGAGTCCACATACCAAACCTCAAGTTTCTAGCTTTAGCGGCTTGGAAACGCCTCCAAGGGGGATATTTACCCTTTGTGCCCCTCCCCTAGTATGCCGCGTTTCTAGGCAAATATTCCAAACATACCATACCCTGGAGTTAGGTCATATCCGAATTAACACATATTAGCAATTTGAGATTTAGACAGGGCATGTTGAGTCAGTCATATTTTTTCTAATATTACAAAAACCAATTTTAAAACTTTTAACTGTTTTTAAGAGTGTGATAGCTGATCTCTTATTGCGTAAAATTTAAGAGATTACTTAATTAAATTAAGAGAAAAATTGTGTAATAATATTTTGCTGGTGTTACGTAACTATACTTGCATATAACGGTTAAACAAAGAAGAATAGCAAATAAAGAAAAATTTAAGAATTCTTTTTGTTTTGCATGCAATTTTAATAAATTTGCAATAAAATGCCGCGTGGCTCATATTTAAGTGATTTTAAAAAATAGGTAAATTTCAGCATATTTAATTTATTTATTTATTTATTTCAGTCTACTGATTTACATCTTACAGACTATGATAGTTAACAAATTTATTTATATAAATTATTTTAAATATAAAAAAAGTTCAATAATGGACTTTAAAATTTAATATTACATTACTGAATTCAAATATCTTTACTGGGCTCCATGTTCAACAAAACTGGAACGGGCGCACTCTAACATTAGATGGCCATAAGGATGGCTTAAAAACTTCATTATAAAATTCTGCATTAATCCCAATTTTAAAGGATATCTTTTTCAATTCCTTTAGATTAGCGTCTTTTTTCACCAATTTGAAGCATCGAAAATGATTTTTCGCGATATTACCATATTAACAATATAATCAACAATGTCTTTTTCATTTACGCTGGGCTTAAATGATGAAATGTGAGCCCATTTTTTATTGGCGACAACATCCAAATCATTGTTATTATTGTCACCAAAAATAACTTTTTATTTTTCCTTTTAGATTTTACCTTTATCCACATCGAATTGTTCACTGGGATGTTATTTTCTGCTTGAGAGATTTCAGTGGCAGCATTACTAATATTGCTATCTGAAAAACATATACTCTCTCTTCTTGATCGAATGTTTATTAGAATTTAAAGCAGAGTTAACCAAAACTCTCAATAAATGAAATGCGTCTGTATTGGATAAGATAATATTTCCCAGCAAACACAAAACTAAGCATTACAAATGTAATGAATTTTACTTTTAAAAGCAAAATGGAAATGAAGTTTAAAAAAAGTAAATAAAATTAAATACAAAATATGCCTCAGTTTTTACAGAATTAGGCAATTTTTTTCACACATATTTGACTGGTCGAGTTTAATTTACAATTGAAACTTAAAAAACTAAGTTTATTTAGGCATTATAAATTAAGTTTTCCAAATTTAAGATTTTGTAACAATTTTTTATTAACAAAATATGTTTTAAATTTGAAGAACTTAATTTATTTCTCTGCTTGGAACAAATAAATATGTAGAAGGAAAAAGGGATAACAATTTCAAAGCATTTCTTTTTAACTCTGGAAAATCGAAATCATTTAGATTTTTCCAGAATTCTATTCCAATTTTTCCCAGAGCTTGGACTTCGGTTCGAAGAAATATAATATCTGATTGTATATCGAACTCATATTGAGTAACATCACAGTTATAAGGGTTATTAAATACTGTACTTTCATCTAAGCAAAACGAAAGAAATTTACAATTTATCAATTTTTCTTTAATAGAAGACTCCAAAGAATTTCCTATTTGCAATACGCCTAGCCACAGTTTGGGGTGACAAGGGAATTGACTTTATGAAATCTGTTCTATAATTTAACGTTTGAAAAGTTTTTTGTAAAATATTTTTTGCTCTCATTCCATCCATAAATGGTCAGCCT
>CM037851.1:103970194-104030094 GCA_021234595.1 Delia radicum | reverse complement strand
ATCTGAACAAAAAAAGGTTCTGTAAATAGATATATTTTCCCAAAGTATGATCATAAACTAGACAGTCATTTAAACTCGGGCATAATGCGGTTTAAAAAATTGTGGTGTGCAATTAACATTACCTGAATAACTAAAATAACGTTATCCTTAAAATGCCATTACCAAAATAATTGAAAAATCTTTTTCCCTAAAATAAAGTTACCGAAATATCTAAAATATCGTTACCGCTAAAATACCGTTAGCGAAATAATAAAATACCGTAACGCTAAAATCCCGTTACCGAAATAACTGAAGTACAGTTTCCCCTAAAATACCGTTACCGAAATAAAAGAAAATAGCGTTAATACGACCATTAACCACATAGAATTCGGTTACCATCCATGGTCATGATCAACACTTAAAAACAAAAAAAAAACCCACAAAATATTGTTGTTGTTTTTTTGTTTTGTTTTGTAATACAGTATGTATGTACGTATGTTTAGTAGCAATCGCATGCAGAGTTGCCAGGTTTGACGATTTGTCGTCATTTTGATGATATTTAATACCCAAAATAACTAAATGACTATTTGACGACTTTTGCTTCCAAAATGACGATTTTTTGACAATAATTTAATATGTCAGCAAGATCTACTTATTTATCATTCTCATAAAATCGCCGGCTCGAATATTAAATTTATATTATTTCGTTAAAATTGAAAGCAAAAACATTGTTTTTTGATCGATAGCTAGCTTTTATATGCTAATATGATGTGAAATACAATTTTGCAAAAAATGCAAATCCTAGAATTGAATAAAACTTAATCCAAACCGCATTTATTTTTTTATAAATTCATTACGGGGTTTAGCTTAATTTAGTTTCTGTGTTTATATGTTTAGAACATTTTTTAAATTTTTATAAAATTTAATTGGAGTTAGATTTAAATAAAAATAAAAAAATTTTCATGTTAAAACACAAGGCATGGACTTTTTTGCGAAACAAACAGATCTCTAGCCCAAATATATTTCATATTGAAAGATGATATATATACAACTTTAAATGAAACAAAATAAATCCAAAAATAAATCCGGTGCTTAAAAAAACAGGCCTAATAATATAAATAAAGTACCAAAATTTAATAATTAAAAAATATAACATTTCGTTTGTTCGATAACACAAAAATTTGTACATGTTTTTACTGGAAGGTGTTCGTTTAGACAAATACTCAGTACAAACTGGTAAAAAAGAGAGAGTAAAGTGACAGTTTGATGCCAAAGAACTTACAAGTTTTTACTGGATACATTTTTGCCAGTAAGAATTTGTAAGATGAAAAAAACATATGACTAAAAAATATGCTTGTATTTTTAGTAAACAAAAATCAAAAATTAAATTAAATTTTAATTGTTTATGGATTGAAAGTGAAAATTATTAAATAATTAACTATGGAAGAAGTTAAAAAAACATTTAAATTATTTTTGGTCGATAATTTCAATTAACTTTTTCCTTTTCCATAATGACCAGTTGATTTTTTTTAATATTTAAAATAAGCTATTTTATCTAATTTAATAATTCCTACAAATTTTCTGTTCGTTTACTTTTTTGTAAATTTGTCTTACTATTTGTAATTTTGTTACTGAGTAGTTTTTACTGAACATTACTGGAAAAGTAATCGAACAGACTTATTGTTAAAGAATTTCCAAATTTTGTAAAAGAATTTAATATTTAAAAAGTTGTGCCACTGAAATGTTGTTCACAGAATTATGCAGATGTAAGTGATTAACAGTTCAAGTGGTAAAATTTGTTTGATTTAAAGTTGTATTTATTTGATCTTTCAACATTATATTTTTGTTATTTTATTAATTAATAATCATATAATTACAAGTTATATACTATTACCCTAACCGAGCACTAGCTACTATGGCCTTCGGCGCGTTGTAGCGAAAACAGATCAGTGCCTCTGGTGGGAATCGAACCCACGACCCCCGCACTGATAAGCCAGCACGCTACCAACTAGCCTACTGGGGCACACTGTTTCAACATTTTATAAATATGAATATCGTTTGTAAAATATAATGATTTTCGAAGTATAAACCAAAGAGAAGTGTCAAAAATCGTGTTATATTACAACGATAACACGTTAACATTTGAAATGTGAATAACATTATTGTATTTTATTTTTTATTAAAACTTTATCCCTCTTCTAACAAATATATTTATTTTGACGATTTTTCAAAATATGATGACGATTTTGACGATTTTTTCTAGAAAATTTGTCGTTTTTATGCTCTGCAAACCTGGCAACACTGGTTATGAGTGCAAATGCGAGAAGCTCTCTAAAAATTGTTAAGCTTATTTATAAAGTATTCTTTTGTTTTCCATATACCAGGCTTGCCATATATTTTTTTTGTTAACCCCAAAAAATCAAAAAATCACCAATTAGAAAAAGGTAGAACAAAATAGTTTAGTTAAAATTCTTTATTTATTTGACTGCATTAACCAGAGTTGCCAGACACATTAATCGTTATCAAATCAAAAAAATATCCAGGAACAAAATCCTCGAATCCAACAATGTAAATTCATAACTTTTTTTCGTACACTATTTTTACTTATTCTCATTCTCAACCTTTAATAATTTTGCAAGGAAACTCTTACACTCTAATTACATTTATTAAAAACCCCATTAAATTTAAAGGACATTCACTTTCAGAACTTTTTTATTTAAGACATACAAGGTGCATACTTCATCTTAAAATCTTTTGATTATATGCATTTGTTTTCCTTAAAAGCCCTAATTTTTATTTGATACATACAAAAATAATCTAAATTAAAGTATTGATGTGTAAAAACCAATCGAATTTTGGGAAAATTTCTTAGTGTTCTTATTCTAGGAGTCGTAAACGAGAATTGCACAAGCAACTGAGCTGAAAAACAATAATTTGAAATACCAGTTTCTTTAATTTTTTGTGCCTCGAAAACACCCCAAACACTCGAAAGATTTTCTTTTATAATTTTTGACAAACTTAGTTTCATCACACTTTCCGTTTTACTTATGTGATGTATAGTATAAACACATGTGTTGTAATGTAAACTGGCATTTCATAATTATTTCATTATGTATGTCTCCTCAAGCGTATTTTTGTTCCCTTAAATTTATCTAAAATTCTGATTATTCGAAACTGTTTTTATGCGTTTGTATTCATTGCATCTCTTCTAAACGATCTACAAATATATTTTAGTAACTTTCTTTCATTATTATATAGGCAAAGAGACAAACAACAGGCGAATTTTACAACAGTTTTTTTAACATCATAAGGAACTATAAAAATATATATATTTTTCACTATCCGTTCTTCTTTAAGTAATCAGAATAACCTTTGAATACCTACTGTTATAAGCATGCAGAATTTCAGATTCATTTTAGTAAACTTTAATTAAACATTTTTTCTTTTGTAACATCCCAAATACATTAATCAATCTGTCATATTTTGTTTTACTTATAAAAACAACATTATTTTTGTTATTTTTACAAAGAATATAGATATTAATATTGTTTGCACTTTCCCTGGTTTATGAAAACACCGAGATGGAGGGTATCCAAAAATTCGTCACAGCCGAATTTAATATTTTTTAATACCAAATTCGGCACATCGGACTTTAATGCTTCCACTTGTTTTCAATATTTCTTAAAAAAAAATTATTTAAAGATAACCACTTATGTTGTAACTCCTTGGTAACCACCTATTCTATCATTCTGAGTGACCGCTTATTCCTAATACAAAAGTAATTACATATTATTTCACTGTGAATAACCACTAATGTAACTCATTCTCTTGGGGGCGTTGCAGTGGTGCCTGCTCACTGGTTGGTTAGTGAGTGTGAGCCACAGGGTCCTTGAATGCGAATACAGGAAATCTATCGATAATGCCTTAGCTTAATTCAAGGATCAAGACCGACCATGCGTGGTGAAGAGCCACACCCGGTTAGAGGTGGCCCCTACTTTCGCAGAACATGGCGGCTCTAGAGTGGCATAACTCGATAAAAACCCGTAATCCCGGGTGTCATCCGACCCGTGCCCATGGGATGTGTAGCACTACGTGAGTGTGTTTTTGAACGGAGGCCTCCAGGACGGGGTGAACCCTGGTTGTACTAACCCGCTGGTAGCACAGGGCTCTGTTACCGAGCGTTCTTTTTAATCCCTATTTACTTTATATTTATTTTAGATGGAGAAAAATTCATGTACTAAATAATAAAAAGCAAGAAGAGATCGAAGCAGATCTATCTAAAGCAAACAGTGTGCCTCAGGGCCTGGAATGTGCTAAAGACAAAAATAAAGTGCAGCCAATGGACACATTGTTGTCCGAACCTGCAGAAAATATGGATGTTGTGGAGCAGGCTATTGCGACTTCAGGTCCACCCGTTGCTGATGACTCCACCATCCCAACGGACGATGAGGATGCACTATTAAAACTCGCAGCCTCATGAAGCCGTAAATGCTGAAAGTGCTGTGTCGAAGCAATCGACAAACAATCGAGCCAAACTAACTGGTGCGGCTCGAAAACGCATGAAGCAATACTTGGAAGATGGTATTGACATCGAGACGGCTCGCATACTATGCCAAAAACCGATGCGAGAGACTCGAAAAGAAGTCAAGGCACTGACAGGTGTTCGTAAGAGAGTGCGATCCGATGGATCAACGCCACCTGCAACGAAACAGCCTGCAAAGAGGACCGCTGGAGCAGCTGCGGATGGCACGCCCCTTAAGGTGGACAGTGGCAAACTGGTGAAACCAGCCATAACCGTGCCGGCAAAACCGCCAAAAACAATGGTCCCCTCATACAAGGATGTCGTTGCCGCCCTAAAAATTGGCGTTATACCGCCTGATTTTCCGGCAACGAGATGGTCTGACGAGCAGCTACACTCCATCAAAAGGTCCATCCTGTATAAAATTGTTGAGCTCAAGAAGGGGCCCCTGAAGCCCAGTTTTTCCAACTGCTCCTTCAAACCAGGATGGATCAATTTTGTATGCGACGACAAAGAGACGGTACAGTGGATGGAGACGCAATGTTCCCGAAATAAAGCCATGGGAAGGTGCTGTTCTCAAAGTCGTAGCTGAGGATGAAGTGCCGAGGGCCCCAAGTGTTCGTGGGATACTTCCCGGACAAGGAGGATACCTCAAGTAACTTCATACTTGGACTGGTTGAAGCCCAGAACCGTGATCTTTCGGTTGAGTACTGGAAGGTATTGAATAGTGTCGTGAAGGGTGGTGTAGTCGAGATCACTCTTCGATCGATCCAATATCTGCCGATGTACTCAAACAAAAGAACTATCGGGTGAAATTCGAGTTTGGAACGGCGCTGGTAAGACCCACCCGTCCAACCTAATGTGGTCGAGCGCAAGAAACTCGAAACGACCAATGCATCTGCTTCAGCAACTTCGGCTAAGTCTGATAAGAGTGCTTCAAAGCCAATTACCTCAGACGATAAACCAAGCTGCTCGAAGCATGTGCCAAGGTCAATTTCTAGCGGGCAAAATAGCCAGAGGGCCAAAAACAAGGCTTCCACGGCCCATACAAGCAACAGGCCTAGAAAGTGGGAGAGGCACTCAGCAGAAGAAGCAGCTCTGCTGAACAGCAAATCGAGGAAAGTAAAGTGGCGAAGCGCGCCAAAAAACAAGCTCGCAAATAATGGCCTCAAAAAGTAAGGCAAAACAGCACATTAAGTGCTTAGGTGAACCTTCACCATGCCAAAGCGGCTTCAGATGTGGCAATTAGAAGGTTCACCTCAGACGACCTGGACGTCATTTTTATCCAGGAACCATGGGTGCATGCCGGAGCAATAAAAGGGCTCAACTCAAAACAAGGTAGGCTCATATATAACAATCAACATGAGAGGCCTAGAAACGGCCATGTTTGTTAGAAACAATTTAAACCATTCTTCCCATCTCAGAGTTTATCTTAGGGGATTTGGTTGCCATACGGGCTAGAGTGCCCTCCCTATCTGGTGAGCATGAGGTGGTACTTGCATCCGCGTACCTGCCGGGAGATGTAGATGAGGCGCCAACATCTGAAGTGAGAGCTCTTGTGGAATTCTGCAACTCCAGAAATCTTGGATGGATCATCTGCTGTGATGCCAATGCTCATCACATTACTTGGGGAAGTACAGGTAACAACAAGCGAGGTGAGTACCTGCTAGAGTTTATTAGTAGTAATAACATAAATATAGCGAATAGGGGTGACGAACCCACTTTCAGGAACGTAGTTAGATCGGAGGTTTTACACCTCACACTTACTAGCTCTAATCTTTCCTTGTCCATCTCTGACTGGCACGTATCTTCGGAAGTTTCAATGTCGGACCACCAACACCTGGTCTTCAACATTGAGGGTTCTTTGGGTACTATCCAGTCCTTCCGTAATCCCAGGAGGACGGATTGGGATCTCTTTCGGTATTATGTTGAAGACTCCGCTAACTGCTCGAGGGGGCTTATTTTGAGCACGACACAAATCGATCAGGAGGCGGCTGATATTCAGTGTAATCTAATTTCCGCCTATGAGTTGAGCTGCCCAATGAGGGCAAGGAAAACCAAGCGTGATGTTCCATGGTGGAACGACAAACTTGGGAAACTCAGAACCGAGGCGAGAAGACTATTCAATAGGGCCAAGGAGACAGGCAACTGGGTGGCCTACAAGGCGGCTCTAACTGGGTACAATAAGGAACTCCGTAGATCTAAGAGGGCAACATGGCGTAGCTACTGCGAGAAGATCTCAGATCTCCCCGAAGCGGTTAGGCTTCAGAAGGCTCTTTCACAAGATCATACGAACGGACTTAGTACCCTGAAGAGACCGGACGGGTCCTATACTGAATCGCCCGAGGAGACCTGTGAACTCTTACTGAATACACACTTTCCGGATTGTGTGTCACCTGAGAGGCTACCTAGGATTCCTAGGACTCCTAGCCTATCTGGGAGGGACATACGACTTGCGAACAGGGTGTTTCAGGAGGGAAGGATCTCATGGGCAGTGAGAAAAATTTTCGGTCGTTTAAATCTCCTGGACCAGATGGGGTGTATCCGTGTCTGCTGCAGAGGAGCATGGATCTTATACTCCCGCAACTGACCAGGATTTTTAAGTCGAGTTTGTTATTTGGTCACGTTCCATTGGCTTGGAACGAAGTTAAGGTAGTATTCATACCGAAGGCTGGGCGCAAAGCGGAACATTTGCCCAAATCTTATAGACCAATAAGTCTTAGTTCTTTCTCCTTAAGACCATGGAGAAAGTCTTGGACCACTATATCAGGGATGTGTACCTGCTGCGCAAACCCATTCATAGGTACCAATTTGCGTATCAGCAGGGAAAATCCACTGAGACGGCTGTCCATCAAGCTGTCACTATGATCGAAAAGGCACTGGAGGCGAAGCAAATAGCCTTGTGTGCTTTCGTTGATATTCAGGGCGCTTTTGACAACACGTCCTACGATGCGATTAGGACTGCGATGTTGAGGAAAGACATCCCCAGTGTTATCGTTAGTTGGACTCTGGAGATGTTGACCTCTAGAGTCACTACATTCGGCATCGGGAACACTTCTAGGACCATAGGGGCGACTAGGGGCTGTCCTCAGGGTGGTGTGCTATCGCCTCTGCTGTGGACTCTGGTCATTGATGAGCTGCTTGAGCAGCTTAATGACCTGGGTTTCAGAACCTACGGATATGCTGACGATCTTGTTATTTCTGTCACAGGCTGGGATGACAGGACAATTTCTGAGCGCATGCAACAGGCTCTGAACTTTACCTTAAAGTGGTGCCAGGAGAAGGGATTGACTATAAATCCCTCGAAAACCATCCTGGTGCCCTTTACTAGGAGACGTAAGTTATGTCTCACTGAGCCATCGCTTCAGGGGACGAAGATTTGCTTCTCTGATAGCGTTAAGTACTTGGGGGTTATATTGGATAGGTCTCTGAATTGGAGTGAGCACCTTGATATGATCTCTAAAAGGGCCACTAGGGCAATGTTTGCCTGCCAGAGGCTCTTTGGCAAGACCTGGGGCCTTAGACCTCAAATGGTCTACTGGTCTTTTAACACCATTGTGAAACCGATGGTCACATACGCCTCTTTGGCGTGGTGGACAAAGGTTGAACAACTCGGGGCTCAGATGACTCTTAAGGGGATTTATCGACTGGCATGTATTGGTATCACTGGTGCCTCAAAATCATGTCCGACTGATGCCATTGGAGTCATGCTGGGTATTCCTCCTTTGCATATTTCTGTAAAGGAGAACGCGTGCATGGGATCCCTAAGGCTGCGGGAGATTGGCAGCATGAGGAGTGGGGATCTGAAGGGGCATCTTGAGATTGCGAAAATGTTCGCTGATGACCCGGTTATTAGGGTCAGTGACAAGATACTGCCTGTGCAAGTATTTGTTAGGCACTTTGTTGTTGTGATTTTCGACAGGAGCATGTGGTTGAATGGATCTTGGGTACCGGAGGTTGGTGCACAGGTCTGGTTCACGGATGGCTCGAAACAGTCGAACATGGATACGGGGGCGGGTGTCGTCGGACCCGGATTTCAGCGTGCTCTGCCCATGGGCAAATATCCCTCCGTTTTTCAGGCTGAGGTCTTCGCTATCTGTATCTGTGTGGAAGAGTGTCTGCGGAGGAGGACACGGGGGGCCACGATCTACATTCTATCTGACAGCCAAGCGGCACTTGGTGCCTTGAGGGCTCAAGATGTGTCGTCTGGTCTGGTTAAGGAATGTATCGACTCTCTAAATCGTCTAGGACTTAACAACTCCTTGACACTGGGGCTGGGTTCCAGGCCATGAGGGGCATGAGGGCAACGAACGGGCTGACTGTCTAGCCAACTGCGGAGCTCGTCGACAATTCATTGGCCCGGAACCCTTCTGTGGCGTACCCAATGGGTATGTCAGAGAGAAGCTCAGAAGATGGAGGGAGTCGGAGTTTGGGGCCTATTGGGCCAGATCGCCTGGGCAGCGACAGGCGAGGCTGTTTATATCTGCCTCTGGGGAGAGGTCGCGGAAACTCTTGTCTATGACGAGGGGCGAACTAAGGACCGTAACGGTTACCTCACAGGACACTGTGGCCTTAGGTATCAATTGTACAAGATGGGGACGATCCTCTACGGGTACGTACAGGTTTTGTGAATTGGAACCCGAGACCTCTGAGCATGTTCTCTGCAAATGTCCGAGGCTCTCCGACAGGAGGGTGCGTTATTTTGGTGATCGAATAGTGACGCCATCGGACGTTTGGAACTGTTCACCTGGTAGGATAATTGGCTTCGTAGGGAGCCTGAACCTATAGGGTGTATTCGCTGGCAGCACAAAATACCAATTTCTGGTCGCGGTGCATAGTGCCACTATAATCTAATCTAACTCATTCTCTTATTTTATAAGCCCGAACAAAAGTATTCCAGCGAGTAAATAGTGTGGTAACTATAAAATCCCTTTTGCACTACTTACACGCGTAATTACTTGGTAATGTCTGTTTTTTGCTGGGTAAGTATCTGCATTTTTAAATTCTTAATAAAATTGCGTTTTTGCCAAAAATTATAAATTTATTAGTCGTTGACGAGATATTCGAACAACAATATACAGATATATATACACTAACGATATTATGTAGGTAAAGACGACTGCAAACAAATGAAATTTCACGCGAAGAAAGGACGACTAACATTTCATTAAAATCAACTTACATTTGTCTTTTGTTTTTACTGTTCAAAAAATAACTAACAAAAAATAATTAACCACACATTTTAATTAACCACATAATTAAGCGTGTAAGTAGCGCACAAAGGGATTCACTAGTTACCAGGCTATTTACTCGCTTGATTACTTCCCGATGACCCAAAATTAATGGGTGATCATTACCTTCTCGCTTACAAAAGAAGTAGTGTAGGTTGAAAATTTTGTAGTTTTTTCTACTTTTTAAATTAACATTTTACTAATATTTTCAATTAGGAAATTTTAATTAAAGTTTGTTATAATTTTTATTAAAAATAAAATTTATGTTTTTTTCGACCTTTAATTTTGCAATGAAAATGAAAATTATTCAAGTTGGAGGCCATACTCTATATTTCTTTATTAGGATATTGTCCTTACAAATAATCTATAGAGTTTTTTGTTTTTAAATTTATTATTTGACCATTCAGGAATGTGTTGATAGATCTATTTCGGGAATTTTTCAATTTATTTTTGATCAATGGGGGTAATCTTTTACTTCGAGCTCATATATGTATTAGTTCTCATGTAGTGAGTAAACTAGTTTATATGAATGTTTGATACTTGGCATGGGATTTTTAATCTTTCAAAATGTGTTCTGATGATGGGAACCTAGAAAATTCCCCAAATAGATCTATAAACACATTCCTGAAAGGGTCAAATAATAAATTTGAAAACAAAAAACTCTATAGACTATTTGTTAGGACAATATCCTAATAAAGAAATATAGAGAATGGCCTCGAACTTAAATAATTTTCATTTTCAAATTTTAATTCATATAAATATAAAAATAAATAATATTATTTTATTAAAATATAAGTTTTACTGAATGAAATTAATATATTAAACTACCCAGGTGAAAAAGTTCATATATGATCATATATTGCCATATATGGTTTCATGTATGAGCATATATGGTTCCATATATGAGCATATATGAACATATATGTAATGTATGGGAGCATATATGGGTAAATACATTTAAATTAAAAGTTCATATATGGATATGTATGACACCATATATGATAATATATGATAATATATTGCATATATTGGTTCATATATTGGTTCATATATGCCATATATCTCCATATATGAATTCATATATTATTCCATATATGGTTAATATGTTTTAATTTTTGATCAGATATGACCATATATGAGGATGATTTTTTTTTTATTTTTAACCCTTACTATGCCGGTCTACGAATTCTTGACAAAAATATATAAGTTAACGTTTTATTAATTTATAAATACCAAATGTTGTTTCGGGACTTCTTTTGTCGGTTGCCTTGATTACTAGTCTTGGTATCGTCATCATCGTTTTTTAAATAATCTATTTTTCTTTTTTTGGAACAAGTTGATTTTTCAGTATCCATATTCTTATTATTTTTTTTTAATTATTATTTCTTAAAAAATGGCGGTTTGAAATGTGTATATTTATTAATACATTTTGAATTGAAACTATGAACACATCCGAAACAGCAAGCAACAAAACACACTTTTTACATATAACTTATATGAAAATCAAAATTATGTTTGCAGCTCGTCGCTGCTGCTTTCGATGTGGTTAACTACTATTTTGTAACTTACTTTTCAATGTTGCCAACAAAAAAAAAACAGAAAGGCTGCATAGAAACGCAGACATCGTTTAAAAAAACACTATTTTTTAACGTTATTGTTTTACATTCGATCGTTTTTATGTTACATGATCGTCTTTCCAAAATTAAATACATATTGTTTTTTTTTAATTTGTAGTAGGTACATCTTCGTAGGGTACTTCTTAAAATTTTTACTTAAATAAGAAATTATTATTATATATAATATTATTAATATTATTGCCCAATATCCCGATTTTGGTCTTTAAGCTATTACCACATATGGTCATAGAATAGAGAACAAATTGGAAAGTTGTACAATAATATTGGAAGATTATTCGGTGCTTAAAATTTGCTTTTATTTTAGCCGTTTTATTCAAGCCCCTTATTATCTTAAAACTTATTTTGCAAAACTCCTTTTAAAAAATCCCGTATGCAGTGTTGGCACAGATATGCAGTTGAAAAAATATGAAACTTATTTTTAAAACGGGTGTAATTTTATAAGCGTTTTTAATTATATTTCTGGATAGAACTGTTGGTAACACTTAAAAGTATAACTTGTTGATCTACACAGAAACAAAATAGTGCTGTACGCTAGGGTTACTTTTTAATACTCAATAAAAGTGGTTACTTTTACTTCTTCGATTATAATTATTAAATTAATATGTAAATAATATATAAGGCCGTTTTAAATACTTAAAATATGCGTTTTAAATACTTTGTAACGACACGTTTTTACGCAAGAAGCTGGGGTAACTCAGCGTCGTACAGGGTTCGTTACAAACTATATTTTTTTTTTCTTTTGAAGAGAGAACACAAATTTGTTTGATTATTTGTTTTGTCTATGTTTTTATTATGTATTGTGCTTTATTTAAGATTTATCTTCGTAACATTTTGTTTGTTTCTTATTCTATACACTTAATTTCATGTGACGACAAGTTATTCACGACGACAAACAACACACGAATCACGAGTTCCGGTAAATTTTAGCCAGTAGAGTTGGATAATGAATGTGTAGTAGGTAATGTTTCTAAACTCCCTAGGTCGCAGCCGAGTTCCGATGTCCGGTCAAGATTCACGTTACCTCTCTTATAAAATAAACAGACATCCCGATCTACGACTTATTTTTTCCGAAATAAACGCGAGGGCTACAGTAAACGCGATTGGAGAAAGATCTAAGGTTTTTACCTCGGGTTTCTCTAGAGTAAAACTCGACGAAATTACGAACCAAAAGTTCAAAGTTGCAACTTCGGCTCTCTCACGAGTCGACCCGAAGGGACTAAATTTAATCACGGTATAATAAAACTACTATGGAGAAAGATCTAAGGTTTTTACCTCAGGTTTCTCTAGAGTAAAAACTCGAAGAAAGAGGGAAAAAAATACGATTACACACAAAGATGACAGAATGTTACATAAAAACAGATTTTTTTGTCCATTTAGGGAATTTATCAACTCCTTACTAAAAATTTATTGTTGGAATTCGGTAACTCCAACATAAATAATAGCAAACCGATAAATGACCACCAAAATCTGAATTCTTACCAATAATAGTTCTTACCTCGTGGGCGTCTACTGGCTAACTAATTTCTTCTCGTCACAACACCGGCTTTTATATGATTTTGCTAGCGACATACAGTGTATACTATACACACTCGTACATACCAACTAAACAAGATAAACAAAACATACAGATGACGTGGCGTAGACAGCTGCAACGTATGACACTAATTATACATTTCAACAGTGTCGTATTTTTGTACGGCTACTACCTTTAACTATACTATTGACTACTAGATGACGCTAAATCTACATTAAATAAACTTATTACATTATTTCTTTTAGGATAACAGTAACTTATAGGGAAGAAAACAACTAATAAAATTGATGTGTTGTTTATATAAAAAAAATGGGAACTAGACAATAACTTCAATAAAGCTAATATGATAGAAATATGATAGAAAATATTTGTTTATGTTGGCAAAAATTACATTGGTAATTTTTGTCATTACAACTTAATGTATGTATTTATATATGTATATATATATAATATAAAAGCAACTTATTTTCCGGTACATTTCAATAGTGAAACTTTGAAAAAGTAACCGTCGGAAATAGCTTGCAATAAATAAACAGATAACGAAATTTTAGAATTTATATCAACGATTTTTCAAAGATGTTTATAAAAACTTTCGGAAATTAATTTTCCAACTTTGGAAGTCTACACACAAAAATATCGTTTCCAAGTAACTAGGAGCATTTCAACTAATAAAGTTTTTTTACATAAATTATTCAATATTTAAGTAGAATCAAGTAAAAACTTGGTAAAGTGTCTCTAGTTTTCGCATAACTTGAGAATAAACTTAATTAGTTGAAATGCTCCTAATTATTTGCAACGATTTTTTGCGTGTATATGCAAACTAATGTTTTTCAATTAATTTGCAAAAAAATCTATCTAAGACTTTTTATATAAATTGCGGAAGTATTTATTATTTTCAGCCAAAAGCTTGGTAAAATTTAAAAAGTTTTTGCATAACTGATCAAAAAAATAATGCTAAATATGTTTTTTTCAAAAATACCCGGTACTCAAAAACACTACTTTAAAGTATCTCATCACTAACTAAAAGCAATAAATAAAATGCAAAAAAGGACGCTAAAATTTCGGTAAATTAAATAAATATTAAATAACCATGCCTAAAGACGCTAAGTAAATATACTTTTATTGAATATTTATTATGTATTTCAAGCTTTTTCTATTTTAGTAAAACAAGAGAAGAAAGGAAAAAAGAATCTCCTGCAAATGCAGACAAACATATTGGTTAATAAAATAAAACGCCAACGTTCGCCAACGCCATCATCATCATCATGCGATTCATTTAAAGGATTTGGTAAAGAAAACGTAAGTAATTAGAGTTTCTTTGATATTTTCAAAATAATAGTTTAATCATTACTAAAGGTAAAAAGTGAATCGGCAGCTGAATTACGTCGCCAACTGGCAAAACTGCAACAACAATTGGATCAAGTTGATAAGAAAGATCAAGAACATGATGTTGCCGAAATTGAAAAGTGTCAAAAAGGAGATGCAGCAGAAAGATACAAACAGCTTTTTGGCAAAAACAATACAGACGAAGAGGTAAGTTAGGACCAGTTAAACTTTGTAATTGAAGCTCTTTGAAGTGTATGTTGTACAATATGTAACTCTTCCATACTTTCACTTAATCCCTGATTTAAAGTTTATTTTAATTTAAAAACTTTTTATCATGTTTTTTAGATGATTCATTTAAAACATGAAATATATTGCCGAAAATAAATTTATGATATGGCTACGGGGTGATCATTCAAACCCTCACACGTCGCAAGAAGACTCTTAGATGGTGTTTTTAAAAAAGAAGCCATTTTAGCTAGTACACTAACAGGCCAGTCTCCAAAATCCCAAGGTCGAGAGCGGCAAATGGAAAAGTATGAATGCTTGAATGTCAAAGCGAAAAGAGCCATTGTTGGTGAGTACAAGCAACAATAAATTGTCGACTTTAACCATTATCATCAATTATCATATCTATATTTTTTCAGAGTTTTCGTTAGAATATGGCCAACAAAGAGGATGGGTACAACAGAGTACCTATGATATCAATAGAGCTCTAAGCCAAAAAATAGTCAAATTTAAACGACTCCAAAAACGTCACGATGTCTAAATTAAATTGTCAATTAATCCTAATTACTTTTTTAATAGTTTTTATTTTTATATAAGTTTTGGAAGAAATATTTTGGCCGCATGCTTCAAAAATTGATGAAACTTGGTCCATCAATTATATTATCACGCTAAATCTACCATTGGTAAAATTTGTTGACGGACGCATCCCCTTTGCGATTTTATCCAAAAGTTGTGAATGGAAACAGGAAAAAATTAAAAAAAATACCAAATGTTAAACTGATTCGTAATGGGTTAATGAATGGAGACATATTCCTCTTTGGAAAGATATTTAAAACACCTTTCCGATGATGCCGATCCATTTACAACTTTTGTATAAAATCGCAAAACAAAACTTCAAATTTGAACCCCTTCCGCCAGAATAAGGTCCTCCAAAAGCTTTTACCATCGGCAGATTCAGCGTGGAAAAGTTTCATCAATTTTGGAAACATGCGGCTAAACTTTATTTAAGCCAAAGTTTTTGATCTCAGTATTCAAAAACTGGTTAAACCAGGTGAATTAATTTGATTTATTTATTTTGTTATATCTTGTATTTAAAAAATAAGATATTTTCCCACATTAATTTTTAGTTGTGTTTCAGAATAATTGAAAAACTAAACAGAACTATTTAAATCTTAACCCTCTAACCGGCCCACAGTGGTTCCAAACACAAAAAACATGGTAATAAATATAGATGTTTTAAACTACTGGTCCAATCGGGAAATGGTGTTCCCAAAAATTGAAAAGCGGGAGCTAACCTTTAAGGAAAATGTTTCTGTGGTCACCCTGTTTTAACACAGGGTGTGCTACAGGGTGTCAAAGTTGACCATCTCGAGTATGAAAGAGCTTTAAAGGGGTATAACTTCTATAACCATGCATCGATTTTAGTGTTTTTTGGACTTTTTTAAATCTAGGTTACGAGACAAAGCAAAAACATGCTTCATGTACCATAGTAACTCTTACAGTTAAAAAAATATTTCACTTTGAATTTCAAAATCTTCATTTTTCGCCTTGACTTTTTTAATAGTTTTGCCAATAGATTATTCATTTTTCAAAGAAAATGCTCAAAATTTTTTCAAGTCATTCTAATGACCTTTCTTAAACTCCTAAAGAAAACTTTTTTGAATTATCTTAAGCCGTTTCGCAGTGATACTATTTTAAACTCAAAAATTAAAAGTGTGTTCTGAAAAATGTGGTTTTTTGGTCAGATAAGGGGTAACTTCACACACCTTTATATATATTTTGCTGATATTTTTTGGATTAGTTTTTTACATAGTTTGATAGAGTAGACTTCAAAAATGCTTAATGGTATAGTTTAAAGCATTTTTGGATATGCACCCTACGTCCAGCATTGGTCGAAAATGATGAATTTTTGAACGGAATTCTATGTTTATGACCGTGATAAAAAAAAGTCACGCCACTTAGACACGATTTGAAATTTTTATACTGTAAAGAGATTTATTCTAATGAGTTTGCCACTTCATTTGCCGCCGCCCGCTCAAAAACGTAGCCTGGAGAGCAAATTTTGTGGAAAAAGTCATTTTTTCAAAAGCCTTTTTTTGATTTATAAAAAAAGCGTACTTATATTATCAATTTCAGCAAGATTTTATTTTATTTTTAATAAAACGTAAATAATTGTCCTACATTCCAAAAATCTTTTCGATATTGCTTATGGTTATTTTTACATAAAACATCAAAGTTCAATGTAGTATATCTAACTATAATTAATTGTACATTTATTGGCTTTTGCTTTCGGTAATGTTAAAAAATTTAAATAATTTCAGAAATTTTTTTACATATTATTAAATTAGACTTAGTTATCAATTCAACGATGCATAAATCGTTTATCTAGTGTAATAAATGAATTCAAACTATTGCGCTTAAATCAGGCATTTCAGGTCAAATTGCAGTATTTAACAAATTTAAATATTCAGGTATACAGAGCGTGTTGCATTATATTTCTCTAAAAGGGTTACGGGTTTTTTTATTTTTTTAATACTATTTCAAAAACCTAATAAGATATAAATGCAGGTAGAAAATGCGTTTTATGATGTAACATTTGCATAATATATTGTTCTAATTTTCCATATAAAACAGGTAAATAACTACCATATATTCATTTATTTGAAAGACAAAATAATGTTTTTTTTTTTGTTCTAAAGATAAGGTTTTATTAAATTTAACTGGTACAGTAGTAATTGTGCTAAAAATATGAATATATTCCTAAGGACTACACATTTTCTACAAAGTAGTCTGAAGTATCAAAAGTTAAAAGGTCGTTTATATGCATAGATTCAGAATCTTCCTTTTCAATGTCTATGCTTATTTTTGGTAACCATTTTGTTCTTATGGAGTAAAGTACTGGATCCGATGATATTAATAAAAATTCCATCAAATCGGAATTTGAGCTATTCTGGAGCACTTACGTGTGTTAAAAAGCCTAAAATGTTTGACGTCTCTATTTCTGGCCTCCTGGGCTTCTTCAGTCAGTTCGCCTAAAGGCAACATACTGTTTTCTATTATTTCTTTGGCATGAGCTAATACTTTATGTACTGTTGGTGTCATTGGCCTCCAAGAGTACATGGTGAGTATAATGTCTTTTGTTTCATTGGCAAAGAGTTTAAATTTAGCCACATTAATAGGTTTTTTACTGTTAATGACTGCTAATATAACTTTAAAACGTTTTAGTAGGTTTTTATCGAGACCCGTAATTGAGGAGGTAGTTTCTGGATCTTCGAAAAAACGCCTTGCTGTATTTCCGTCATTGGAACTTCCAAACCCCTGAAGGGGCGTATCAATGATTAATCCAAGTCTTAATTTAAATTGATCTTGAATTCTTTTCTTCTCTTCTTTTCTCATGTTGTGTAGATCAGTGTTTTTGTTTACGGAAAGGCTTAGGTTTCCTGGAATAAGGCGGTATTTGAGATCGTATGCGAGGTGTAAACAATATTCCATAAATCTTATTCTGGCATGAAGTGGCGATATCCCAAACCTCAGAGCGTTTTCGTTCATAGAAATTGTATCACTATCTTCATGAAACTGTGAACTTAATTTTCCACATATATTACATTTCCAAGTAGATGTTGTGTCTGTAATTGCATTTGCAACTTTTCCATCAATCATTGTAAGTTGTGGTTGAAATGAAACTTTAATAACTTGTCCAGATATTTCCACGTAAAGTGGAGACAAGCTCGAAATTTCCCTTTCTATTGAATCTACTAAACTTTGTGTTGAAATCATGTCTTCTTTTACATATTCAAATCGTATTGGACGACATAAAAATTTAGATCCAGGGGTTAAATTCGTCCATATATCATTTGCAGACGAGGTTGAAGGTAATTTATTATACAACCGCATTCTTAACGGCACAAAAGAAGCCATAAAAATTGATGAAAAACTTTTTTCTTTGCTGCTTCCAGATGGTTGTTTGTATTCGGAAAACCCAGATGTGCCATCACAGCCCCATTTGAACATTAACACGACATCAGATTGCTTGCATCTTTCAATATCTTTGCTGCTAAATGTGGACATAATTCTAGAAACAGTATTGTCAATTAACTGTGATAGTTCAACTTTTGCGCCTTCAATAGAGGCATGCACTGGGGATGTTATTGGTTTTAAAATATTTTCTTTTGTTTCTTTTATTGCTTTACTGCTAGGAAAAATATCATATCCTTTTTCAATGAGAGCTTTTCTTAAAATACCATATTTATTTCTCGTTAACCCCAAATTTAGAAAAAGAGCTAATGCATCTTCACTGGTAAAGGAAGTTGATGATTTTGGTGTTGGAATACTTTGTATCATGCGCTTCAAACGCTTAGGAGACGCAGTTGGTAGGACGTCGACAATTTTCCCTGTTTCTTTAGGCTGTATACGTGTCAAAGCTGCTTTAAAAGAATCCTTTATTTCATTAGCGGAGTGTGTGTTAATCATTTCTTCCTGTTTTACCTTCTTAGTCCTAATCTGGACCTCTTCATAATCTTTTTTAGGGCGGCCCCTTTTTTTCTGTTCAATAACTACTGACATCTCCTTATTAAGCCAATCTTGACTCTTCTTCATAAATTTTTGTATAGAATAATCGGAATCTTTAATCCTTTTTTCATAAATTTTGTAAAAATTTTCAATTTCATCTGGCTTTATATTTAAGCCATACGAGTAGACAATGGTATCAATCAGTTTTCCTATTTTTTCCGATCGTATATCAGTATTGGCAAGAGTATCCCAAATTACTTTACAAAGGGAGCTATATTTTATTGTAACCTCCATGACTGCTTAACTCAAATAACCTCCTTTTAAAATTACTACGCTTATATATTACAAATATTTGTTTTTTTATAAACAAAAAAATCGAGCAGGTACTGGATTTGTAAAAACAAAAAACTGAAATAGGTAAAATAAAAAAAAACGCATTATATTAGCCCATTAAAACAATATGTTATGCAAATGTTACATCATAAAACGCATTTTCTACCTGCATTTATATCTTATTAGGTTTTTGAAATAGTATTAAAAAAATAAAAAAACCCGTAACCCTTTTAGAGAAATATAATGCAACACGCTCTGTATACCTGAATATATAAATTTGTTAAATACTGCAATTTGACCTGAAATGCCTGATTTAAGCGCAATAGTTTGAATTCATTTATTACACTAGATAAACGATTTATGCATCGTTGAATTGATAACTAAGTCTAATTTAATAATATGTAAAAAAATTTCTGAAATTATTTAAATTTTTTAACATTACCGAAAGCAAAAGCCAATAAATGTACAATTAATTATAGTTAGATATACTACATTGAACTTTGATGTTTTATGTAAAAATAACCATAAGCAATATCGAAAAGATTTTTGGAACGTAGGACAACTATTTACGTTTTATTAAAAATAAAATAAAATCTTGCTGAAATTG
The DNA here is from genome assembly GCA_021234595.1 of Delia radicum. NCBI lineage: Eukaryota > Metazoa > Arthropoda > Insecta > Diptera > Anthomyiidae > Delia > Delia radicum. Next base: position 104,010,194 of record CM037851.1, on the reverse strand, counting down.
ATAATATAAGTACGCTTTTTTTATAAATCAAAAAAAGGCTTTTGAAAAAAATGACTTTTTCCACAAAATTTGCTCTCCAGGCTACGTTTTTGAGCGGGCGGCGGCAAATGAAGTGGCAAACTCATTAGAATAAATCTCTTTACAGTATAAAAATTTCAAATCGTGTCTAAGTGGCGTGACTTTTTTTTATCACGGTCATAAACATAGAATTCCGTTCAAAAATTCATCATTTTCGACCAATGCTGGACGTAGGGTGCATATCCAAAAATGCTTTAAACTATACCATTAAGCATTTTTGAAGTCTACTCTATCAAACTATGTAAAAAACTAATCCAAAAAATATCAGCAAAATATATATAAAGGTGTGTGAAGTTACCCCTTATCTGACCAAAAAACCACATTTTTCAGAACACACTTTTAATTTTTGAGTTTAAAATAGTATCACTGCGAAACGGCTTAAGATAATTCAAAAAAGTTTTCTTTAGGAGTTTAAGAAAGGTCATTAGAATGACTTGAAAAAATTTTGAGCATTTTCTTTGAAAAATGAATAATCTATTGGCAAAACTATTAAAAAAGTCAAGGCGAAAAATGAAGATTTTGAAATTCAAAGTGAAATATTTTTTTAACTGTAAGAGTTACTATGGTACATGAAGCATGTTTTTGCTTTGTCTCGTAACCTAGATTTAAAAAAGTCCAAAAAACACTAAAATCGATGCATGGTTATAGAAGTTATACCCCTTTAAAGCTCTTTCATACTCGAGATGGTCAACTTTGACACCCTGTAGCACACCCTGTGTTAAAACAGGGTGACCACAGAAACATTTTCCTTAAAGGTTAGCTCCCGCTTTTCAATTTTTGGGAACACCATTTCCCGATTGGACCAGTAGTTTAAAACATCTATATTTATTACCATGTTTTTTGTGTTTGGAACCACTGTGCGGCCTAAGCTTTTTTGGACTGAAATTTATATCACTTGTTCGGCACGAGAAATAAAGAATATTTTGTTTCTAGCGAAATTTTTTTCGTCGCCTATTTTAGGCGATATGGATCAAAATAGGTTTAGAAGCTATCTCATAAACTAAGCTATTAAATTTAAAAAGTTAAGGCATGAATTATTCTTCTTACAAAGATATAACAACAGTTCAAAAATTAGCCCTTTTGTGCTTTTAGATAAAACGATATGGCGATTTTCGTTTTTCAAAAAACGCGAAATTGAGCGAAAACGCACCTTAACTTTAATATATATTGACGAAACTTTGAAGATTTGATAGTGTTACCAAATATTATACCTGCCAAATTTCATAAAAATCCGTCAACTCGTTTTCAAGTTAAGATGATGTCCTTTATAGGTATCCTTTTACAATCCTGTATGTCCTTGGACCAAACTTAGAGCATTTTCCAAAAGTTTAAGCTTAAATCTTTCTTTGTGTGGAATATGAATGGGTTAATGTTAGCAGAAATGTGTTTTAAGGACTTTTCAAAATTGTGGTTATTTCAAAATATTTATTTTTTGAAATTACCGAAAACTTTAACTATAACGCTTTCTCGCTTCCAAACCGTGACATGTACACAAAACATTACTTCGCAAAATATGTGTCTAACTTCGTTCTCTATCGATATAGCTTACATTTTTATAATAAAACACTTTGTTGACGAACTTATGGCCAATTGAAAATACCCCGTCTAGAGACGGGCTTGCCGGTTAGAGGGTTAAGATACAATTAAAAATGGTGTAGAATATTCTTATATTGAAGTATATTGTGTTTTTTAAAAAAATTTCTGTATTTAGTAACATGTTTATAGAATTATAATAGCTGTATTTTTTAATAAACAGAATATTTTTGAAAAAAAATAAAAAAAAGCTTTTTTATATACGAGAATATAAGAAAAGTAATACAGTAGTTTTGATTTAACTGCCTTTTACTTACGTGCACTTTTCACATAACTGCACAAAATTTTGGTTTCGTTGTTATTTTACAAAATTACGTATGCAATTGCCTTCATTAAGTGCACTGTGTATACCTGCGCATTTAAAATAAGTGCCTCATGTTTTTGGCAGTTGTACATTATTTTCATACAAAAGATCGCCGTTAGCTGCCTCTTATGTTTTTGCTTACTTAGTTAGTTTGGTTAGTTAACGCTTGTACCTACATAAATTTGTATGTAAAAACCTTACGAAATTTTTTATGAATGTTTTTTTATTTTCGTTTTGTTGTTTTTTATATAAATTCTATTGTATGAAATAAACAATTAATAAAAATAAATTAAATCATATCTGGTCTTTGCAGTTTTCAACAATTTAGTTTACTTGCACTTTAAGGCAGGTAACTAATTTGAGTTAGCAGCGCTTTTGGCTTACCTGCACAAAAATTCGTGCAGAAGTTGGTTGTGCAGCTAAGTCAAAACTACTGTAATATATGACAATATATGAACATTCATATATGAACATTCATATATGTCCATATATGAGCATATATGTCATATACCCTCAAATTCCGGAACATATATGGATTCCGAACATATATGGATTCATATATGAACTCATATATGTGGCCATATATGACAATATATGAACATTTTCACCTGGGTAAATAAAATTATGTATTAGTGTTTGGGTGTGTTGAGAGAAGTAGTCAAAAATATTTCGCTAATTTCTTGAATAACAATAAGTGCATTTTCTTGACTCAATTGCCTTAATTCATGATTTACAAAATCTTTAAATGTTGTGTCGGTGGGTGGAGTTGTGTTTGTATGTGGCAAAACCATTTCTATTGATACTTTAATTTCATAAAAGGGTTGTAAATAAAACCAGTATAAGCAAGATTACGTCATGTATTAAAAATATTGGTAAAATTTTGATTTAAGAAATCGAAAAATAACAAAATTTTTAAACTACACCTAAATCGGTCAATTAATTTTCAAAAGAGTTGTAAAATCATTTTTTTTATTATATTTTAATTATAAATTGAAATAGCTTTAAAACTCATAAAAATAAATAAATAAATTATATTAGGAGCGGTTGAATAAAACCACAGTCTTAAAATTACACCGCCCAAATAGCGACATTTTTGCACGATGAGGTGCGCGTCGCACACAGTTCTGTGCATCCTAGTGTATATATTAGTTGCACCAAAATACGGATAAGTAAGTGCGCTATAGTGCTTTATTTTCAAACAAAAAAAAAATTATCTATGGTGTTGTATTTTACACCCATTTTGAATTCGCTTGCTGTAGTCGGTCTTATTAGTATTTTTTTTTTTTGTGTACGTTTATGTTCGATATATTTGGGATTTTATAGTAGCTTAATATATTCGTGGCATACCAAATATTTTAAGCTTTCATTCATAAATTCGAACAAATAATTTAATATAAATTTTTTTTGTTAATTTTCTTATTCAGTTCATTGTTATCTTATTTGGTTAGAGTTCTGTTTTTGTTTTGGTTTCGGCTTTTCAATTTTTGTACAGTAAAACCTCGTTAAGCTATTTGAGAAAAAAAAAAACAAAAAAAATGTACAGTGGCTACAATAAGTAAGTGCTCACCACAAATTTTAATTTTGAAATTACTTTAATTATCACATAATTTAACTTTCGTTAAAATCAAGTCCGTGGCAAAACGTCGGCTGCGACCACTTAATCGTAGCCGTAGCCGCCAAAATATGGTCGGACAGCCAGTGTTGCCAGGTTTGATAATTGTTAGCACCCAAAAAACGAAATCACAATTGGATGATTTTGGCGATTTTTTAACAATAATTTAATATCCCATGTGGAAATCATATGGTTATTATGGTTATCATATGATTATTATATGGGCAATTTCTGGGCGACGGACGCGACATCCGCCCCACTTTTAGTTAAGCCAAAAACAATGAAGGAACGGAAAGATGCGGTATATATGCTCATTGTATTGAAGCAAGGAAGAGTACTAAATTCGAGGATAACATTGGGCAGAATCAATAATTTAGTAACAAGATATAATCAAATATCAGCGAGAAGCGGACGCGACATATATAGACGTTATTTTGATGCACTTATAGAAATATGATTAAGTCAGCGAAATTTGTGAAAAAAAAATTGTTTTTTTAATGTGGAAATTAAGGTGAAGGGACAAATTTTATGTGTGGATTTATAAAATATGAAAATTTTCTTTTAATTTTTTTAATTGGGTAAAGTACAAATACGGACGTGACAAGACGGACGTGACAATTTTTTCCAAGAGAACAAAACACACTAAATTTGGCTTCTAATCCCTTTAATACTTCGAACATTCTGACACAGATCAGCCAGTTCAGTTGAAGAACCCCTCAATTTGTTCTGTCGATGTTGTTCCTTGCACATTGATAATTGATAAAAACGATTACAAAAACAAAAATAATATTACTTTAAATACTCTTAGCACACATAAAAAAAATTTATATAAATCGCAAAAAGGCTCAGAAAAAATGGTTTTTTTCGGAAAATGAGAAAAATGAAAAATGCTTTTACATTTATAAAGTATAGACATTTAAGCTTAATTATTGAAAGCAAATAAAAAGTTCTGAGCATATGTGAAGTGTCATATGTGTTCGCATCCGAGAATTATGGGTATATGATCATATATGGCTCATACATGGCCATATATTATAGTTCATATATTAAGTTTTTTATATTTTTGTGATCCCATTAAATTAAAACAAAAAAAAATTTGCAAAAATTAAACAGAATATTTAATGATTATGTAATGTAAATTGGAAATTATCTCTAAAATATTAGAACATTAAAACACTATTTTAAATATACATAAATCATAATTTGAAAGAATTCTTAAATGTTTTATTGTCGGTTCTATTTAGAGTTATAAGACTTTTTAAAAATAAAATCAGTTTCAGATTCTGCGACTTAAAAATCTGACTTTCAACAACTTTAATAAACAGATATTTTTATTTCGAAGTCAACGATATATAAGTTTATATATAATCACATACGAATTGATATAATAAAATCAATATCAAATGTGGTAAAATAGTTAGCATATATTTCAATACATGATATCATACATTACCATATATGAACTTTTTGTTTGCATGTATGACTCCATATATAAACCCATACTTAGCATACATCTTCATACATACTGATATATGACACAATATATGCTTCATATATTACCATATATTATCATTTTCACCTGGGCTATCAGCAAAACATATCTATTTGTCATTCTTACAAAATTACCGGATCTATTTTTGGATTAATATTTTTGGGTTAAAGATTAAAAAAAATATTTTTTTTTTATCGAAGTTTAATATTTATTTTCAAATATAATGCAAATTAAAATTTTGCGAAAACGAAAATATTAGAATTAAATAAAACTAAATCCAAAACAGATTTACTTACATATTTTATAAATGTATCTTTGGAGTTGCCTAAATTTAATTTCTGTATTTACATTTTTATTACATTTGGTTTTTTACATTTTATAAAATTTACTTAGTGTAAAGGTACGTTCAGATTAGTCAAATATTTGACAAAAAACATGAAATATTTCTTTGCCGTAATCTGAACACAAAATATTTTTGTGTGTCAAACAGCAAATCAGCTGATTTTGGTCAAACGAAATTATTTGCATTCAAATAAATATTTGACAAACATAACCATAGTGTGAACACTAGCTATCAAATATTTTCTTCTGATTTGAGCAAATATTTATTTGATCTTAAAAAAATGTAAGAAGAAACAATGGCAAATAACAGGTGGTACATACAGTGTTGTCAACGCTTGAAACTTAAGTTATTCTAAAATCGTCAATTATTATAATGTGAGAAGAAAACAATAAATTTGTTGTAATAATAATATTAGAAAATATAAATAATAAAAATTTTGTTTGAATAAATTACTACAGAATCTCAATGCTATTGTTTAGCGTGCTTAACAATGCGGCGTCATTAATCTTGAAAGTATTTATAAAATTGAGAGTAATCAATAAAATTTTAAATATTTAATTTATTAATAAAAGGCTTTATAAAAAAAAACTGAAATGTAAATAGATATTAAAAAGCGAAATTTGATGATACAATATTTTAAGAAATTTTTATTAATAAAATATTGTTAAATGGAAAAATATGCAGTTTTAAATTAAATTAAAGGGAATTTTATCAGGAGTCCAAAAATCACATTTGTTTCGGAATCCGAAAAGTTTGGAGTCTACTAGACCCCTTTAGCAAATAAAGTAAAAAACTAGTAAAAAATTAAAAAATGTGGTGCGATTCGGTCGGAAATTAAAAAAAAAGGAATATTGTGGTTATATTACATTAAGGGGGCTGATGCCTCGGTTCGCCCGCAGACCCTAGATACTGGTATGCTTACAAATATACAAATAGGTCGGGATAAAAATAAAATTTTGTCGGGACTTCAACAATCACTTAAGTTTTGTGATCTGGACCACACTTTTTCCACTCTGAACAAAAAATCAAGCGATTATTTAAAAAACGTCATTCTTTATTGTTTTTAACTGATTTAGGTGGCAAATAAAATGGGTAATTTTTATACAATCAAAATAGCAATTTAGTGTACCTAACTTGTTAGTTATTGAAAAACATTAATAATTAAATGTTTGTTTATGTTGCCAGCGCCGCAGGCGAAACATAGCGTTGGAGGTGAACATTTTTTGTTCAAAATTGAAAAAGTGTGGTCCAGATCACAAAACTAAAGTCATTTTCGAAATCCCGACAAAATTTCATTTGATTTGAGTACCTAATTTGTATATTTGTAAGCATACCAGCTTTTAGGATCTGCGGGCCAAACGAGGCCTCAGCGCCCTTAATGTCATATGAAAATATATATCTTTTTTTTAATTTCGGACCGAATTGCACCACATTTTTTTAATTTTTGGTAGTTTTTTAAGAAACAAATTATTTTTTAAATGAACCTAGTAGGGTCAAAACTTTCCGGATCCCGAAACAAAAGTGATTTTTGGACTGCTGATAAAGTTTCCTTTAATTTTAGTAACCATACTTGTATGTTTGTTGAAGTATCAGGTTTTAGGGTCTGGGGGTCAAACGAAGCACCGGCCTCCTTAACATATTTTTTAAAAAAAAGTAAACTTCAGCCAAAAATTCGACAGACGCTTTCGTCATGATTGTGTTTTAACTTTTAAGCGCTTACCTTCTTATATCATCGTTAAAAAAGCGCCAAGGTTGCTACACTATAATTAAAGCAGCTGATAAAAAATCTACATTTACTTTATATGTACATATTTAGCAAAGAAAAATGTAAGTGAAATTATTTTTTTAAAAAGTTTTGTTTTTACCTTCTCTTTCTCTAAAGCCACAAGAGAAGCTGCACCACAACATAAATAAATAAATTTTCTTCTTCGTTCATCATTTTTTCTTTTAACTTTCGATTAAATTAATCTATGTTTTTTGACACTTTGATTAAATAAATATTTAATGCAAATATTTGTTTTAATCTGAACGCACGACAAATATTTTTCGTTTATTTTATTTGACACTATTTGAGAGCTGTTTGAACAAACAAAAACCATCAAATATTTGATCATAGTTTGAACATAAAATAAAATAATTTTTTATTTGACACAATGTGAACATACCTTAAGAATTAACCCAGCCTCAGGGTAGCCTTCATATGTAGTGTATTTATTACACATCTCTAAATAAACTCACATCTCTAATCAGCTGTATAATTTATATTTTAATCAGCCGTGTTTCCTTTTTAAAACAGCTGTGTTATTTATTGTAAATAGTAAATAAACATTAATTTATGTATGTATGTGTAAGCATATTATTTATATGTAAAATGATAGGATTAGATTTAAGTACCGTTATTTTAGTTTATAAGGAGACAAATTTTGTAATAAAGGTCAAGTTTTAAATCTGAACTCAAGCCGAGTAATTGGCTATTGTTTTCATTTTTATTTGAAAAGGAACCAGCACTTTAATTGTGCTTTGCCTTGGCGCTTTTTAGTGCCGGCATTAAAATTAGAAGCCAGTGGCGTTTGAAACGCCGGCTAAGCCCTTAGGTAGGGATATATTCAAAGTGAGACACCAACGTTACATGGCGATCCTGCCAAATTTGGACCATTAAATGCCAACAACATCCAAGAACGCAGCACCTACTGTGAAAAAACCACAACCACAGCCTATCAGCATTGAGGAATACCGTAAACGGCAGCAGAAAAGGGCTGAAGAAAACTTGACAGCTATTCCAGCGACTGAGAAGCCCAAAAGAAGAAGAGCGGGCCGAATCGTAAAATTAAGGAAACAACTAGCTGACTTGAAAAGGCGAGTTACAGCAGAAGTCCCACCGCCTTGGGAACTGGCTTGTGAGTTATGGCAACGAATTGACACCATAACCAGTGAATTGGAAAAAAAAAACATAAGTAAAACATAAAAAAAAAACCAATGTTAAAATTAAATTTTATTAAAAATATAATGAAATAATACAGAAAGTATATACACTTTTTTTTATTTTGATGAAAATTTCATGTATTAGAAAAACAAACTTTAATAGAAAAGAATTTTTAATAACAAAAAAAAAAAAAAACATTAAAGTTGAAATAAAAAACACCCTTAAAATTATGTTTCAATAAGAGAAAACACACACACACAATATAAAAAAATATTTTCAATTTATAACGAGCTTTCAACCTCCGTATATTTACAAAAATAAAGCAAATCAAACATATTAGCTAGGTTGATACTAGTATTTCGATCTGGCTAAAGATCTCATCAGAACCCGAAGTTTTAGAAAAGCTAGAGCCTATATAATAGGCAGAACTTTAACAAAAACCTATTAATAATCAATGTTGCTCCATTCTTGTCTTCTTAGTAATCAACCACGTGGTTAGGTCTTTTCCTAATAAGCATCATGACGTTACTAAACTTTGAAGACCAAAAATGTTCTATTTATATAAAAAATTTTTAGTGTGTACTCTGGCTCAAGTAATATTTTTTACAGTTATATTAGTTTTTTGTTTTTATATACATCGAGATTATTTTTATGTTATTTTCAATTTATAACGAGCTTTCAACCTCCGTATATTTACAAAAATAAAGCAAATCAAACATATTAGCTAGGTTGATACTATTATTTCGATCTGGCTAAAGATCTCATCAGAACCCGAAGTTTTAGAAAAGCTAGAGCCTATATAATAGGCAGAACTTTAACAAAAAACCTATTAATAATCAATGTTGCTCCATTCTTGTCTTCTTAGTAATCAACCACGTGGTTAGGTCTTTTCCTAATAAGCATCATGACGTTACTAAACTTTGAAGACCAAAAATGTTCTATTTATATAAAAAATTTTTAGTGTGTACTCTGGCTCAAGTAATATTTTTTACAGTTATATTAGTTTTTTGTTTTTATATACATCGAGATTATTTTTATGTTATTTTCAATTTATAACGAGCTTTCAACCTCCGTATATTTACAAAAATAAAGGAAATCAAACATATTAGCTAGGTTGATACTAGTATTTCGATCTGGCTAAAGATCTCATCAAATATATTTATATTTTATTTAATCTATAAATTGTACACACTAAAGCATAATTGCACACAATAAAAATTTAAATAGAAAAAGAAAGTTAACACTTAAAGTTAAAATTAATCACTTTGAATTGAAAATTTGAAATTAAAAATTTATAAAATTTAACACTTGTTAAAAAGTAAAAGAAAAGCAAATTAAAAGAGATACGAAAAAGTTACAATCATTTACCGATCAGCTGATGACTAAACGTCAAGCATTGTAGAGTTGTATTTTATTGATCAGCTAATGACTTGATATCAAGCATTGCAGGGTTGTATTATTGTGTAAAATATATAAAAAAAAAAATTCTTTTAACTAATTTTTTTTAAAACAAAACGTTTTTTCAACAATTTTTTTTTGTAAATTAATACACTTAGAAGAATTATAGTATTAAATTAAAAAAAAAAGAAATTTTATTTTATTTTCTATCATAATTATATTAATGAATTTTATTAATGAATATATTGATGAGTTAAAAAGACTCAAACTAAATATAAAGAAAAGCAAAAATAGAATTTACGAAGAGTCTTACAAAATAAAAAAGCTTGAAAGATTAGCAATTTTAAAACAAACTGTAGAGGAATTTTGTAAAAATAACGACAACGACGACAATAAAAAACTCGAAACAGAATTTGAAGATTTACATAGAGAACTAAAAGATACAATAGAAAAGTTAAGCGTAAAGACCGAAAATATTGAACAAGATTGGCAAGAGGATAGTTTTCCAAAGATGGCTAGTTTTGATATTTCTATGGTGGGTAAAACCTACACGTTTTCAAAGGTTCATTTAAAGATTTAGAAGATTTTGTTGCACAGGCAGAATTACTACATGACCTGTTAAAAGAAGAAGATAAATCGATATTTATTAAGTACGTCTATAATTTTAAACTAACAGCACAAGTTCGTGGTATTTTAGGTCGTTCCAATCGGCCAACAACATTTAATGAATTGAAAACATCATTAGAAAAAGCATTTCCAAATCCGAGAACACTACAATAAGTTCTGACAGAGTTGGGAACTACTAGACAGAATAATAGTACCATATCTGATTTTAGAGAGAAAATTGCCGAACTTTCTGACCAGTTGAATAATTTCGAAATTAAAAGTTTAACAAACCCCACTCAAGAGGCTAAAGATGCCATATACAAAATGGGTGACAGTGTTGCACTCAATATTTTTGTGAAAGGTGTTAATATTGAATACCAACCACTTATTCTGGCAAATATGCCGAAAACTTTTAATGAGGCAGTAGAAAGGTGTATGACGGCAGAAAAAAATTTAGGTTTTGATAAAAAGAATTTATTTCACGTAGATAGTCGATTCGGGAAAAATAATAATAAACCAAGTCAACATAAAAACAACAATTTTGGAAACAATAATTATAGAAACAACAATTTTAGAAACAACAATTTTAGAAACAACAATTTTAGAAGCGACAACAATTATAGAAACTACAATGGTAACAATAATCCTAGAAGCAACAATTCTAGAAGTTACAATAGAGATAACAATAATAGTTTCAACAATAATTACAACTCTAATGATAGAGGAGGAAATCATAACAGTCGAAATAACAATAGCAGTAGGAATTTCAATAACTCGTACAGGTCCTACAATTATACAGCCGAAGAGGGAAACTAAGATGGCCGGGTGACGAAAGTTGTTGCCCAGAGAGGCCAAAGCATAAAGTGTATAACATATCAATTAATACAAACATGTACGTAATTTTAAAGTGCAAAAACAACAATGAGAATTTAAAATTCCTGGTAGATACAGGAGCTGACATTTCCATATGTAAAATTAAAAATTTTACAAATATTAACACAACAGATATAGTCACATTAACTGGAATAACGAATGAAGCGATAGATTGCATAGGTTCAACGAATTTAAATTTAATTGTTGAAAATGAAACAATTCAACATAATTTTCATATTGTCGAAAACGATTTTCCAGTCCAAACCGATGGAATAATTGGTCGAGACATTTTAACAAAATATATATGTAAGATAGATTTTGGAACATTTACAATAACTTTTAACATAAATGAACAAGAAATTATCGTGCCTATAAATTCAAACCCAATTTTAAGAACAAATATAATTATACCAGCAAGGTCAGAGGCGATCGTTCCTCTTGATACGCGAGTAAACGAGGAAAGTATCGTTTTGAGTAAAGAGATAACTGAAGGAGTATTTCTAGGCAACAGCTTAATACCTGCAAAAGGAGTAGCGCATGTTAAAATATTAAATACAAATGAGAAAGAAATAGTTTTAAAAAGTTTAGATTTCGAGATGCAACCGTTGCAAAACTACAACATTTATTATACAAAACAGGAAAATAAGAAAGAAAATAGATTGAATACGCTTTTAAAAAACTTAGATATTGGAGGGAATGATCCAGACGCGGAGAAATCTCTAATCGACATTTTTAAAGAATTTCAAGATGTTTTTCATCTTCCAGGTGAAGAATTAAGCGTTAACAATTTTTATACACAACAAATACAAACAACAGATTCAACTCCAGTATACATTAAAAATTATAGATTGCTAGAAGCTCAAATGGAAGAGATAAATAAACAAGTTGACCAATTGCTATCAGATAACATAATAGAGAATTCTGTTAGCCCATATAATTCACCATTGTTAGTCGTACCAAAAAAGTCAACTGAGGACACAAAGAAATGGCGTCTAGTAGTTGATTTTCGAAAATTAAATGAAAGAATAGTTAATGACAAATTTCCACTAACAAGATTAGAAGATGTTCTTGATAAACTTGGAAGAGCCAAATACTTTTCTACTCTAGACATGACCAGCTCTTTCCACCAGATAAATTTACACAAGAATTCGCGTCCGCTAACAGCTTTTTCAACTGGAAATGGTCATTACCAATTTAAGAGATTACCTTTTGGTTTAAAAATATCATCTAACAGCTTTCAGAGAATGCTAACAATCGCACTAAGTGGTTTAGATGCTGAAGCTTTCCTTTATGTAGACGATATTATTATTTTTGGATGTAGTCTGAAGCACCACAATGAAAATTTAATAAAAGTATTCCAACGTTTGAGAAAATTTAATCTAAAACTAAATGCAGGCAGATGCAGTTTTTTGAAACCAGAGGTAGTGTATCTAGGACACCTCATAACCGAAAAAGGTATTAAAAACAGACCCAGCAAAGTACAATGTTATTAAAATTATCCAGTTCCTAGGAATGTAGATGAAGTTAGAAGATTTGTGGCTTTTTGCAACTATTATCGAAGGTTTATAAATTTACTATTAAAGAAAAACAAACCTTTTCAGTGGAATAAGGAATGTCAAGATTCATTCGAAACATTAAAAGAGAAACTTATGAGTCCACCAATACTTAAATACCCAGATTTTAACAAACCATTTATTTTAACCACAGATGCTTCAAACTATGCTCTTGGTGCAGTATTATCGCAAGGTGAAATAGGTTCAGACTTACCAATTTCATATGCAAGCAAATCACTATCGAAGCATGACATGAACAAACCAACAATAGAGAAAGAGTTATTAGCTATTCATTGGGGAATTAATTTTTTTAGACCTTATTTGTATGGTAGGAAATTTATCGTAGTCACCGACCACAGACCATTAATTTCTCTATTTACACATAGAAACCCGTCATCAAAACTGACACGAATAAGAATGGATTTGTCCGATTATAATTTTGAAATAAAATACAAAAAAGGAAAAATTAATACCAATGCTGATGCATTGTCGAGAATTGTCTTAAATAGTGACACATTGAAAGCTATGATCCCAGATAGGGATGAAACAGATAAAAAAGTATTGGCAATAACCAGAAATATGCAAAAACAATTAGAAAGTACAAATTACCCTGACATAACAAGCAATACAAAGTGCACGTCCGAGCAAAGGCCTGATCAACTTTTTGTCTGGGACTGTACATCATTATCGGATTTGAACAAAACAAGAAAACCTAAGTTTGAAATAGATAAAAATTTTAAAGATATTTTAATTGATGCATCAAATTATGAAGTTATAGCAAAATGCAGTGATAATCCATCAAGCACAACGTTGACTTTGGAGAAACTAATATCGAAAATGCATAACTTAGGAATAAGCGAGCTAGCTCTGAGTAAAAATAATGAAATATTTAATACTATCGCCATAGAAGAATTTAAAGCTTTATACAACGATTTACAATTTAAAGCGAAAACTAATTTGAAAATATTACTATACAATGAACCAAAAAGAACACTGTGCAAGGATACACAGATGAAATTAATTGATGAATATCACAATTCACTACACGGCGGGCACTTAGGTGTCAGAAAAACAGCTATGAAATTAAAGCAACGCTACATATGGAAAGATATGGGCAAAATGATAAAACAACATGTATTAAATTGCAAACAATGCAAGATAAACAAACAAACTAAACATACAAAAGAAAAATTCACTTTAACAGACACTCCAGGGACCAGTTTTGAAGTAGTATCTATCGATACGGTAGGTCCTTTGCGGTTGTCGAACTATAACCGATATATACTTACAATTCAATGTGAATTGACTAAATACGTAGTGGCATATCCTATGGAAACCAAAGAGGCGAAAACAGTGGCAAAAACATTGGTAGAACAGTTTATTTTAAAATACGGTAACTTTAAAATCTTAAAGTCAGATAAAGGGACTGAATTTAAAAACCAATTAATGTCAGAAATTTGTAGACTGTTAGACATTAAACAAATTTTTAGCGCACCTTACCATCATGAAACTCTGGGCTCGATAGAGAGAAATCATAGGGTACTTAATGAATTTTTATTAAATTTTTGTAAAGACAATGAATGGGACTATTGGATCCCTTATTTTACTTTTGCGTACAATACAACGCCACATGTAGATACAAATTACACACCATATGAATTAGTCTTTGGAAAATTACCATATCTGCCAAACGATGAGGTTAGACGAGACGAACTATTTTATAACACTGAAAATTTCGCAAACGAACTTAAGCAACGGCTTAAATTCTCACTACAAAAAACAAAAGAATACCTAGAAATAGCTAAAAATAGTAGAATACGAAACGATACGAAAATAAACCCACTTACCATTGAAACAGGAGAGCTTGTACTAGTGAGGACAGTTAATAGAAAGAAAAATCAGGCACCTTATCATGGGCCATATAAAATAATAGAAAGACAGGGAGTAAATTCTATTTTAGATATAGGCGACAAGCCACGAAAATTTCATAATAATATGTTAAAAAAATATAATTGAATGAATTGTATTATTTATTATAGTAATTTAAATAAGAATAAAAAAAAAAAATTATTTTTATATTTAAAAATCATTTTTTTTTTCAATAGAGGGTGAGGGTGTAGTGTATTTATTACACATCTCTAAATAAACTCACATCTCTAATCAGCTGTATAATTTATATTTTAATCAGCCGTATTTCCTTTTTAAAACAGCTGTGTTATTTATTGTAAATAGTAAATAAACATTAATTTATGTATGTATGTGTAAGCATATTATTTATATGTAGAATGATAGAATTAGGATTAGATTTAAGTACCGTTATTTTAGTTTATAAGGAGACAAATTTTGTAATAAAGGTCAAGTTTTAAATCTGAACTCAAGCCGAGTAATTGGCTATTGTTTTCATTTTTATTTGAAAAGGAACCAGCACTTTAATTGTGCTTTGCCTTGGCGCTTTTTAGTGCCGGCATTAAAATTAGAAGCCAGTGGCGTTTGAAACGCCGGCTAAGCCCTTAGGTAGGGATATATTCAAAGTGAGACACCAACGTTACACATAAAATTTACCACAAATGCGTCAAATGATCGTTTTCTTCTTAAAAATTAATATATTCCGATAGAAAACTAAATTTGATGAATATTTTGCGAAGAAATTTTTCGTGTGCCGTCTACGGTTTGGAAGCGAGAAAGCTTCGAAATCAAAATTTCGTAAAATCTAAAAAACCAAGTTGACTAACATCTCTTTATAATGAAATATAAGTAAGATTGAAGCTTTATCTTTAATAATAAGTCCTTACTTTAGTCTAAGGTCTCACAGGATTTTATCAGGATTCCTCTAAAGTACATCGTCTTAACTTATAAACTAATAGACGGATTTTTATGAAATGTTGCAGTAAGAAGACATTAAGTACTAATATCAAAGCGTTGAAGTTTGAACAATATAAATTGAAGTTAAGATACTTTTTCGCCTAATTTTGTTTTTTACAAAAAGGGAAAATTCCGATATCTTCTTAAATAGGAACAGAAAAAAAATAGTTTTTTGAGCATGTCTCTATCTTGGTAAGAGAAATACTTTTTGGCCACAACTTCTCTTTAATATGTTTTAGTTTTTAAAATGCACACTAAAATATTTTGGCTCATATCACCTAAATTAGGCAACGATAAACAATTTTGTTGAAGAACTTATTATTTGTTTTTCGAGTGGAGCACATGGTACGAATTTCGTTACAAAACATCGTTTGCCAGTTAGAGGATTAAATAAAAATTAATCAGGTAGTAATCTGATCGGAGGAACAAATTCATGCTTTTGAAAATTTATAGAAATCTCTTTCAAATGCAACATTTTTATGACTGTCTCCTGAGGATGAACTTTATTTGTATGTGGAGGCTTTCAACACTGCTATTGGTGCGATTTTACATTAGAGAAATACCACCAACAATTCAGAAAACCTTTTTGTTTTTTTTTACAAAAACGCACTCCACTCCACAATATATATACAGTGCTTACGGCGGGGAACATTTAGCATTTAACATTGTAGATATATGCAAGATAAATTTATTACTATAATGACGGACCATAAACCTCTTACAATTTTGTTTCAGAAAAAGATTAATGCTTGCACATCTTTCAACAAAAATTTGTCACATATCTGGATATCTGGATTCCGTAAAATATTACATTCAAAATATATTATTATGTTACATTACAAATAAATTATTTCATAATTTATCGCATCCTGAAATTCGCGCTACATTAATACTAATCGGGTCAAAAGTAGTTTGGCCCAAAATAAGCAACGATATTCGTTCATGGGCACGAAGTTTTTTAAATTTTCAAAAACCTAAGATTAAGAGACATAACAAACCTATTGTCGGATCTTTCGATGAGACTGAAAACAGTTTTGGGTATATTGATTTGATTGGTCCATTGCCACCATCAAACCTTTATAGTTATTGTCTTACTTGTATATATCGGTTCTCAAGATGGCCGGAAGTGATGTATTTCAAAAATATAAAAGCGGATACTGTGGCCAAAGCACTAAGTGAAAATTGGATTTGCAGATTCGGTGTTCTAGTTCTAGTTTGTATTCAAACACATACGAACCCCTGAATACCACCCTTCATCAAACAGAATGGCTGAACGTATTAGAAGGAGTTTAAAGACTGCACATGAAAATTGAGTCGAGAGTGGTCCAACAATTCTTCTTGGTTTAAGATCAACTGTAAAAGAAGATATCGGGTTATGTAGCGCAGAATTGGTTTATGGAACAACTATAAACTTACATGGTCAATTTTTCAGCAAATTCAACTTTAAACTTATCGCATTCCGATTTTATGAACAATCTTAAGAGAAATTCGGAACACTCAAACCTATATCTGGCACTATCCATTTTATGGATTTCAAGGATTTACGGCACTGATGCTATTCATCTAAATCTAAAGCAAATTTTATACTTGGAAATACACAACAAAGCCAAAAATATTTCTATAGATAGACTAAAACCGTATTTTATTGAAAATTGTAATCAACATATTAATATAGTTAGGTTTTCAGTTATATGACATTACTAGATGTGGGCGTAATGTCTAGACTTTGCCAAAATGAATTCTTGTTTAAGAGAAATTTTAGAAATAATTTTAATTTGAATTTTCTGTAAATGAGAATTTGTCAAGAATTTTCTGTTATC
Source organism: Delia radicum (assembly GCA_021234595.1). Lineage (NCBI taxonomy): Eukaryota > Metazoa > Arthropoda > Insecta > Diptera > Anthomyiidae > Delia > Delia radicum. The sequence goes on along the minus strand of CM037851.1, from coordinate 103,992,737 downwards.
ATCATAAAAATAAACTGAAACTGATAATAAAATCCTTTTCTATAAATAAATATTGATATAAACGTCTATACATATATTAATTTATTTGAACATTACATTACATTATCGGAATCACAATAAAAAATAAGGAAGCCTTTCCTGCAGTAAGAATTAGTAAAATCCATACAGGATATCAAACTTAGAGAATTGACGGCGCTTCAATGGTTTCCACTCAAAAACATCATGCTACTAAACCACCAATTAAAAAAGCACGGCTGTCATCATCTTCAATATTATACATATTGCGTATTGGATATACATTTTTGCTTAATTTGTTTTAATGAAATGTCATCTCTAAAATTAAATTTTAACAATTCAGTAAAATCCAACACATGCTAGATGGCTGTTCACTTAAATGTAACGGCCAGCTTTTATACCTGAATTCATTACAACTCAGAATATTAGACTTGTGCAGTTCGTGAAAGATCTAGTTCAATTGAACTACTCACTCGATTGAACGATTTGACCTTAGTTCACTATTACTAACGCTCTTCTAGTTCAATCATTTATTTCGTTCAGGTCACAATTGTATCTCTTTTTAAGAGTTTTTTTCTCAACAGATACCTGATTTTAAAGTAATATTTTAAATTCAAATGATAGAAATGCATAATTCAAATGATAGAAATGCATAAACATTACCACACTTCTGTTTCTATATTTTTATTAAAATATATTTTAGTTGTAGTTTTATATAGTTATATTATTAAAATATTTAGTTTTATTGAATTTTTTATCATTATTACTTAATAGCAGTGAAAAAAGTGTCTAGTATTAATAGTTTTCTCAAAAATTATCAAACAAACGATCTAACGAACGTTTGAACGAAATTCTCAATGATTGATTTAACTAGAGCGACTTTGTTCATTCAGTTCAATTGAACTAGAAAGAGTGCTCACTCAAATGAACTAGATATCCCAAGTCTACAGAATATATAGTATGGATCCATATACGGAGCACTAGAGGGTACATGTAAGTACTTTTTACAACTAAAGATTCAGGCCGGAAAATATTTGAGACAAGAACTAAAGTATACTTTTCTAAAGGTATATAGTATGCTGAATCGAAATTTGGTCTCAGAAAGAATCACTCTCCGACATCAGGTGTTCGAGCTTTATTAATGGAAAAGTGTAGTTTTTTATAAAAATATTCCAATATTTTACCTTCCCGGAAATATATTTTTTATAATACTTTTTTATAATACTGAACAAACTACTCTTTCTATATTCTCTATTCTCGACTTTCAAATTTTTAAATATCTTATTTTTATTTGAAATTATCGTCGGTTGAGCTTGATAATAAATTTGCATTTTTTAAATTTTACACTGCGGGCCTTTTAAATTGCAGTTATAAACTCAATTTACAATATTTTCGTAAGGAATTAATTTATCTTCAAAATTCAAAAACTGAAAAAAGGATAAGAGTAGCATGTATTTCTAGATAGGCGAAAAATCGGAACATTTTGATCAAAAACGAAACTATTTAGCTCGAACTTCTGATGTAGGCAATTGATTCTGGGATCGGATTTGGATTCACTGTACCTTATGGCTTTAGAAAAGTATACTTTAGTTCTAGTATCAAATATTTTTCGGCCTGAATCTTAAGGTGTAACATGTACTTAAATGTACTCATGAGTGCTGCCCACTGTATATCAGTTTTTAACAGGGTATGAAAAAGAATAACAGATAGATGCCAATAGAACGCAATATCAAGATCTATTGCTGCTATACGGTGTGAAGATTACTTGCATAGACTCGTTGTTTGAGAAAACCCCCCTAGGAAATAATCGGGTGCAGTTTAATCTGGATTCCTGAATTTTGAATTTATCGTGAATTTTGCGTCAATAAAATTGTATGCCCATTGTAAAATTAAAATTCAACCACTTTGGTCCGTTGCTTGTTCGTGTATTTTGCATGAGAATAAAAAATAATAGTAAACAAGAAGTTTATTTAATTTTTAGACACAGGCGTGACTTTTGGCCCACCCTGTATAATGAAGTAAATTAAAAACAATTTTAGGGAAGCGTATTATCCGGGGTTTACTGTATTATGAAAAGTATTTGTGTGAAATAGCACTTAAGATGTACAGTTTGTTTACGTTTTTTCTTATTTATTTTCGCTTAAGTTTAAGAGCTCTCTGTTTTTTTTTGAGCACTTGTTCTTCCTTTGGCTATGGTTTTTTTTATTGTAGAACTTTTTTCGTTTTCCATTTTCCTTTCCTTTTTGTTGTGTTGTTTAACTTTGGGTTGATGATGTTTTTGTTTTAGTATTGTTTTTTTTTTTTTGTTTTGTTCATGTATTTATATGTTTATATATATTCACTAGTTTATACATGCATACACGTACATTCTTCATTCATAAATATTTTTTTGGCGTTTTATTTGTCCTTTCTCATTTAGTTCAACTTTTACAAATTGTTTGCCATTGGAATAATTTATTAGATGGCTTTGGTTTTCTTTTATGTGGGATTTGTATGTTTTTGTTAAACACTTACACAAATTTTTTGTGTCTTTGTGTGGGTTCGCTTGTGGTTTTCATGGATTTTATTTTCATTAAGTTATTCCCTATATCTATCTACATACCTACGAGGGGTAAAGAAAACATTTTTGGACAAAGCATTTAAAAATCTTATTATATTCGATCGTCTTATTAAATTCAATTTCTGAGTGGGATCGTGCGAACAGGGTCGGTTTTAATGTTGACCCGTGGAAACGTGGATTCAACTATGTTTTCTGTATATATGTATGGTATCGTTATTGAGGATACGAATACTCTTGCTGTTTTTTGCATGAGAATACAGTGTGATATCCGTTGGACAGATTGTATCATTCAAGGATTAAAAGAAGCCTTCACGTGTCTTGGTTTTCTAAATCGGTATAGGAAATACTCCACTCCATCTGATCTCATTACTATATATACCATCTACATCTGGCGGAGGATGGAATACAACTCCCATATATGGTCATGTGCTTCAAAGTCTATTTTGGGGCTTCTGTATGGCTTCATCTTCAGAATGTGGGTTGGGTAGCTTTGTTCCATAGATACTACCAAGGGAAGTGTTCTGCTGAGATAAGGCAACTCATCCCGACGGCACGTGTTTCTATTCGTACTACTCGCTTGTCAAGTAGATCTGATCTGTTTGTTGTTTATAGTCCGGCAAATCGCACAACGCATTACAGAGAGAATTTGTTTTTCAGTCGCATTACCCGTATGTTGAATCGTCTCCCTATGGAAGTGTTCTCTGCCACTTACAATATAGAAAACTTTAATTCAAATATCTACAAACACCACTCCCTCTTTAGTAATCCCCATAACCTATTTTCCTGATATCAACACAATGAAATGCATTGGTAGCGAGCATCCCCTGAGCGAGCATCCTTTTGGAGCCTTATATTATATGACTAGTTGAAAATTTTGCCATGACAGGCACAAATTCAAAGTCTTAAAAGCAAACATATATTTAACTTGAACTGTGTCGTTCGTTTGACAATTATTACGCACTATTCATGTATTACGAGTTTTTTCTCAAATTTTACTGTTCATAGACTAAAAGCGTTATAAAATAGCAACTTTTCTAACAAAAATTTATTTATTTTGTGTAAAAAACATTATTTTTGTGTGACTTAATTGCTCTTGCAAGTAATTTGATTGAATAGAGATGCAATTGTTCTATGAATAAAAAGAACGAAATTAACGATTGAACGACAAGATCGAATATTTGTGAACGATTCATATCGTTAAATTGAGAGAGTCGCTTAATTAAACTAGTTCGTTTATGAACGACACAACTCTACCAAATACATTAATCAATCAGTCATATTTTATTCTAATTATAATAACAACATTCTTATTGTTATTTTTACAAAGAATATAGATATATGTATTAGAGTTATTCAAAAATAATTTTTGCTTCTGATCTTTGGATATTATCACTTTTTTAAAGGTTTTTGCATCAATAACAATTATGGCGTACTTTTTTTTCTAAATTCCATCTCCTTACCCGGCCTCTAGGCGACTGAAAACGCGGATTTTGAGTGACGTTTTTAAAATAACCAAAACTGTTGAAAATTTATAAAATTGCACTTGACTATTCGATTCTACAGGAAAAATCAAGAAGATAGGATTTTTCTTTACGCTTTTCTAATGTACCATGCAGCTATTAGGGTGGTCCAAAAAGTCATTTTTTTTAAAAATATTTTTTAGATTTTTTTTTTAAACGCTCAATGAATATTTGGCTACCTCTGAGGAAGATGGTACAAAAATTTTTTTTTATCACAACCCGTTAAAAAGTTATTAAGCCCCAAATCATTATTCTTAAATGAAGACACAATAATTTATAGTTTTATAATTCTTATACAAATTTGATTATTTATTTAAAACAACAATAAATATTAATTCAAATAATTTTTTTCCACCGCAGATAAAGCGAAACAATTTAAATTGTTTTTATTTTTCACTAAACACGAATCATTCAGCCTTGAAATTTTACCAACAAGTTGTTCCGTGTAAATACTTGTTGATTGTATATTTTCAGCTATTTTAATTGCATTCTTAAAACTTTTTTGGGCTGGCCATTCATCGGCCTTAAAAAGCATAAATGAAATATTAATTCCAAAATTAACAAGAGTTTTTTAAACTCTGGAGAGTAATATAATGAAACGTTGATTTCCAAAAAACTGAATCAATATATGTTAACTTGTTAGTTGCATCTTCGATATTACTGACCACTTCTTCGCATTCTACGACATCAATAAAATCTTTCTCATATAGTATTTGATCAGTACCATTAATCAACTTTACAATATCTTCCGTGCTTTCTTCCACTGTAACCGTATTGAATATTTTGTTATTATATTCTTCTAAATCGTTTGAAAAAAGACTAACACTTGAATCAATTGTTGAAAGCTGTGTAAACTGATCTTGATTATTATTGCCTAACAGCTTTATACGCAAATTTTCTTTTTCTTCTACAGAAATTCTTTCATCAAAAATTGCAAATATAGAATTTTCTTCACTTACATAATCCATGTGTCTTAATTGAGTTGATTTTGCGCTATTGGCAATCAAGGAAAAATATTTTCCTTCAATTTTTGGAGAACTCTTCGAGTTCCATCAAAAAATCCAAATCATTTTTTGGAGCATATATCGTTGACTCGCAAGTAAACCAATACTTTAAATATATTGTTATAAAATATAAAAGCATAGATTCAAATTGTTCCACTAAGGCTTTCGGTATATTGAAATGATCTTTAAAAAGCATAATTTTAAAAATATAAATAACTTTCGAGAGCCATCTGGCATGATGATCTGCTCCACATGATTTTATTTTGTAGCCGGGGTTCGCATTTAAATGTACAAGGTGGCGCAAAAATAACCTTCCAATGTTTTTTGGCTGTAATTAAAAAAAAAAAATGAAAAACTTTGATTCTTCTTATGGATTATTTTTATTTGGTATTTTAATTTTTTTTACATCAAGTCGAGAATATGATGTCATGTAAATGGCCGCCGCCACAGTTGATTGTCATTTGAGCCCTTTTTATGGCATTTTCCATCACTTTGGCCAAAACTTCCGGCGATAGGTCCTCACATTCTTGACGGATATTGTCTTTAAGAGCTGCAAGAGTCTGAGGCTTGTTGACATAAACCCGCGACTTCAAAAAGTACCACAAAAAGAAGTCTGGAGCGGTCCAATCAGGCGATCTTGCTGGCCAGTGCAAATCGCCAAAACGGGAGATTAGGCGCCCGGAAAATGTGGCACGTGCAGTGTGTGCCGTTGCACCGTGCTGTTGGAACCACATGTTTTCCAATCCCAATTCATCAAGTTGCGGCAAAAAGAACTCGTTGATCATTGCTCTGTAGCGCTCACCATTCACAGTAACCGTTTGGCCCGCGACGTCTTCGAAGAAAAAAGGTCCAATGACTCCTCCAGCGAAAACAGCACACCATACAGTGACTTTGAGCGGGTGTAATGGCTCTTCGTGGGTTACACGCGGATTTTCAGTGCCCCAGAAGCGTAAATTTTGGTTATTTACGTACCCGCTAAGATGGAAATGGGCCTCATCACTCATGATTATTTTTGATGAAAAATGTCAAATAAATAGGTCAAATAAATAGTCACCAATATTCCGCGTTCTGGAGCAGTGTAGCGTAACATTGTTTATTGACGTGTATTTCGCATGTGTTTACTACACAAATGTCAAAACAGAACTGACATTAGGGGCCAATCGCAAAATTTATAGCATTTTCTGATAGGAGGATTACTTTTACGCCACCTTGTACAAGGGCCAATTCCGCTACTTCTAAGTGATCTGCTCTTCGATGATTAATGTTGGTTTGTGTTACATAAAAATCTACTAAAGTTTGTAGATTTTTCTCAAGAATTGGCTTAGCTGTTTTCGAGTGGATCGCAGGTGTAATCTCCAAATCACGATTTTGGTTGAACCATTTTCGAAATTGACCAAATATAGGAATACCAACACTTTTCATCACCACTTCTTTAAATGGATTAGCTACACATAGGTCCTTCTGGTGAAGTCGGCATGGTCGGCGATTTAATTGTTTCTTGATTGACTTTTCAAACAACACTGCTGCACCACCTTTAATACCAGAATTTGCTGTCATAAGATAGACCCACAATATTATTTGTAATATTTAAATTATCACATTGTGCCTTTAGTTCAAACGCAATAGATTTTGCTGAACCATCATCTATAAAATTGCACGAAATCAATTTTTGTAGCCCATTTGGGGCAGATACGCTTATCACCAATCTTTCCACCATATTTTTACTATTATCTTCCATTCGTTTACCATCCCAATGCAAAATTAAAAAGTCGGGAAATTGGAATTCTTGAAGTCTTTTTAGTGAATCCTGACGATTTTTATTTCGGTTCTTAAAATAGTGGGAAATGATATCTTACCTTCTACGTGATTTAGATATTTAAGCTCTAAGAAAAGGCAATAGAATTTGATGATATTCCCAGATTGTCCAACAGACCACACATTTTTGGACTTATAAAGACAAACTTTGAAACTCTTGAATTTGCTTCATTAAGCAACCAATTTGGATCCATACATTCGTTATCAGAATCAACTTGCAGATTATCTTCTTCCATTTTCTTGTCAGCACATACTTTAATAATTGGATTTTTCACTGCTCGCTCAAATTTCTGGGTACAAGGAAAAAAATTAAGGAGCTGGTCACGGAATCTGATAACTTTTTGTTTTTGAACTAATCTTTTTGGTTGAAAATTTTTTTAGCACTGAGAAAGTCTTCATTAAGTTTTAATATTTTACTACGAAGGTAATACCGCTGTTTAGGAAAGATATTAAACTTTTCAACATCGGCCTCAATTTCAGCAACAACAGTTGAAGCTATTCCAAAGCAATCTTGACTGCGATTTAGATTACGGACAGTAAGAAACCGGCATAAAACATCTAAATTAGTACACGACCGCACGTCTAAGTATAAAATGGGTAAATATATCAATATGTAATACATATTATGTATATTAAATTTAGAATATAATAGAAATACCTGGAATTCTTCTGATTCGTTTTTCAGTTAATATTAGCAAATCACTCATTTTAGATAACAATTGGGAAATTAAAAATGTTTGTGATTAAAAATTATATACAATGAAAATTTAAATAAAAGTAAAGGAAATGGCTACTATTGCACGAGTTTTTTTTAATTAAAAATAAAAACAATAAATAAAATTTAAAATTGCAAAACTAAAAATTATGTTTATTCAGTTAAAAATAAAGATTTATGGTTGAATATCTTTTTAACGGATTGTGATAAAAAAACTGTTTGCACCATCTTCCTCAGAGGGAGCCAAACGTTCATTGTGCGTTTAAAAAAAAAATTAAAAAATATTTTTTAAAAAAAATTACTTTTTTGGACCACCCTAATAGCTGTATGGTACAATAGAAAAGCGTAAAGAAAAATCCTATCTACTTGATTTTTCCTGTAGAATCGAATAGTCAAGTGCAATTTTTTAAATTTTCAACAGTTTTGGTTATTTTAAAAACGTCACTCAAAATCCGCGTTTCAGGCGCCTAGAGGCCGGGTAAGGAGATGGAATTTTCCAAAAATAAAAACGCCATTATTTTTATTGATGCAAAAACCTTTAAAAAAGTGATGATATCCCAAAATCAAATTTTTTTGAATAACTCTAATATGTATATTAGGCCGGGTCGATTTGTATGGAGGCAAAAAAATCGCTCAACGTTCAAGGAAAATCGTATTCTAGGGATCAAAATAAGAAACTTTGCCGGAGGAACCATACCTCTGAAACGAATTCTGATGTCCCGACTTTTGACCCGTAGGGTGAAATTTTGAAAAATCCCACTTTGACCCATTTAGAGTGCCCCAATCGAATCCAACCTAATCGAATATAATTTATACATTCATCTGCTGGAGCGTCTTCCGGAGAAGAAATAGAGACCCTAATCTTGGAAAGACTCCTCCTTCTTTCTGAAATATCTCTATCCCGAAATTTGTACATTTTGCTATAAAAACACGGCTAAAAGGCCCTCTTTCAACTTAAATTTTAACCCCTTAACGGTCACCTAGAATGATGATTTATACATTAATCTGCTAGCGAGTCTCCCGGAGAAGAAGTAGCTCCCATAATCTTGGAGAGATTCCACCTACTTTCTGAAATATCAATGTGGGCTTTTTCAAAATTTGACGCTATGGGTCAAAAGTCGGGACATCAGAATTCGTTTTAGAGGTATGGTGCCTTCGGCAAAGTTTCTTATTTTGATCCCTAGAATACGATTTTCATTGAACGTTGAGCGATTTTTAAATCGACCCGCCCTAATGTATATATTTATTGTTTGCGCTTTCCCTGGTTAATGCAAAAACCGAGATATAGGGTATCCAAAAATTCGGCACAGCCAGATTTTATCATTTTTATACCAAATTCGATACGTCGGAATTTAATGATTCTACTTCTTTTTATTTAGATTTTAGATATATGTAGAACAATTTTATGTTTCAATAAAAAATATTTTTTTGGGTTTTAAACACTGAACCAGTTTTGCAAATTTAAATATCTAGTTTTAAGAGGCGCTGCGAAATTAGCCCGAAAGAAGTAACCCCCAAGCAGAAAAATTAAACAATCCCAATGAAATTAAACCCAAAGAAAATTATATAATATCCGAGGGAAAAAAATGAAATTACTCCCGAACTAAGTGAAATGACACCTAAAAAATAAATTGTGTTTTATTTCATAAAGAAAAAACTCACAAAAAAAATATGAAAAAATTATATTAAATCCACCATAAAAGCATTAAAAACAAATCTTTGTACGTATATTTTATTCATTACATACGAAATCGTCAAAAGTCTAACCATGGTCTTCCGATTTTCATTAGAGTTGTTCTAGTGAACATTGGGGCAAAAAAATTCGCATTCAAGAAAAATTGCTGATTAAGAAAGAATCAAAAACGTGGAATATCACTCCTTTGTCAGTGCGTTTGAAGCTAAATGATTTAAAATATTGAAAAATTAACACTTGGATTTTTCTTTCTAAAGCATATAAAAAATCTCTTTAATTTAAATTTTTAAATAAAATTAAAATAATATTTAAAATTTATGAAGTTTATATTTAGTCGATCGGTAAATGTTTATTTTAAAATAAAAAACAAGTAATTAATAGTACAAAAAACAACAAGAAAAAATCATTATCGGTTCCGGGATTCGAAGCCGAAACCCTCTTATTGCTAGAACAGCACGCTTCAATGCAACCGCCATATATTAACATCTTGTCACCCGTGAAAAGGAACTCCTGATTGGCATATTTTTATATAGACCACTTCTTGTTGATGTAACAAAACAACCCAGTAAAATGATATCGTGGTTTTAGAAGCCGCATAAAACAAATGCGTTAATATAAGTGCTTACTATTAATTACATCATACTGAGAAGCAGCAAAAGAAACGAAAAATTTTCGTATAAAAATAAACAAACAAAAATTTTTAACTTACTGGTTTCAATAACAAGGATGTAGGTTGTAAGCAGCTTACCATAATCCCTTATAAGGATGCAGGTTGTAATGCAGAAAGTTTCATGTCGTGGATTATAAACGATCTGTACCGATTTTGACGAGTGATTTCCGATTGTGTTTGGTGTTTTCGAGTATGTAATAAAAAATAATTTAACTGTTCCTGAAGAGCCAGCACGTGGAGAAGTAAAAAAAATAAAATGATTATATTTTTACGATAAAAATGTTAACAAAAAATTAATATCTGTAGAAATTATGTAAAAAAAAATTATATATATTCATTAGGTTTCCTTCAGAAAAAAAATTTTGGTTTCTGATTTTGGGGTACCATACCTTTTTAGAAGCTTTTTGCATCACGAAAAATAGTGGCGTAATATCTGCCGCTAAAAACGCTGATTTTAGGCACCATTTTTAAAAGAGCAAAAACTGCTGAATATATTTCAATTCTGATTTTTTCATTCGATTGTTCATGAAAAATTAGTAAAAATAAGCGTTATTTGAAATTATTACGATGGACCAGATAGTCATAGGGTAGCCGAAAAATTAGTTTTTTAAAAAAATTTTAAAACTATTTTTTTTAACACGCAGATTGAAAATATACTTTTCTTCTGGAAAAAGTGGCATTTAAATTTTTATTTTGTAGTGAGCTTTTTAAAAGTTGATAAGATTTTGGTACAAGAAGTATTAATAATAATTTATTAATTGTATTATTTTGAACCAGTATTTTGTTTTTTTCAAGCTACATTAGTTTTTAACATTAATATTATTTTCCGAAATGGCTGATCTTTTACAATTACGAGAAAAAAGATAATTTAGAAGATAGTGAGAGTCAAATATTCACAATGTCTACTGTTGACAAGAATACAGAATACTTGGTAAAGCTAATTGATACTGCCGACCAAATGATTTATGAAAACAATTTTAATCCAGTAGATTCAACTAAAAAGTTAACCAATTTTGATTTCGTGCTTTTAAAGTCGTCTTTCGATTATAAAAGGTGATTTTTTAGCAACTTTCTTTTTGGCAACACTGTTTTTGGCAGATCAGCTGTTTTCGTGTAACATGTTACTGTTTAACATGTTCAGTTTGGTCTATAATTTAACCATGAATCGACTTACAAACGAATAACGCTTGCAGATTAAAATAACGCTTATTTGTAATAATTTTTCTTGGGGAATCGAATGGTAAAATCAGATTTGAAATATATTAAACCATTTTTTATATTAAACCTTTGCAGCATGCGTTTGCCATCAAATATCAGATTTTCATAGATAGAAACATGATGTCGGAAGGGTATAATAAATTCAATTTAAAAAACTTATTACTTAAATATTACCGTAAACCCAAGTGAACGCAAAGTTTCTTTTGATCGGATGAAATTAACTTGTTTCGCCGTAATATTGGATCTGCCATTTTGAATTTCAAATTTTTGATTCGATTTTTGAAAGCACCCACATTTCAGGCAGCTGTTAATACGGGATTTCAGGCAGCTGCCATTACGTGAAAGACTTTTGACCAAAAAACTCATGTTTCTGGCCCTCTATGCACCAGTGAACAATTAGAGCGTTCAAATATGTGTTATATAGCGCGGCCCCGATTAAAATTTATTAAGATATTAATTTTTTCAAAAACAATGCAAAATTTGTTTTCCTATACAAAATAATTTTCAGCGCATGAGCCTGGTTCAAAAACAATTGAATAGTTAGTTACTTTCGTCAAAAATATATATTTCTAAAATTTTTTATTATCTAAAAAGCTGATTTTTTTCAAAATCCACCAAAACTAAATCGGTAGGGGAATCCTCGGATAGAGGATTCCCCTCAGTATTAGTTTTTTTAAATCCCCATGATGCGTGTAAAGAAAAGCAACCAAAATTATTTAAATATTTGCAATCTTAAAATTTTTTAAATTATTTATTTTTATGGGTCGATTATGGATAGCAACCGAACTGCAGTTGCGTTGCCAGTTGCCAAAAACATATTACGTATGGCAACTGGCAACTGACGCTGGCAACTTCAGTTATCAAATAGTGATTATATTGGCAACCGAAAAGTTCTGGGTGCTGTAGAATTTAAAGCAAACAAAAAAGGCGGGAACATTAAAAATTAAGTATATTTTATTGTTAAATTATTTGTAATAAATATATAAATAATATTTTATATATATTTTACATCATATATTTCATATAATAAATATTTGAAATAATTTTATTTGTACCTGTAGATTTTAAAATGGTGAAAATCAGAACCCGAAAAACAATTTTTTAGATTTACTAATTCAAAATTTTTTAGATTTACTAATTCAAAAAACAATTTGTGTCAAGATTTTATAAAAAAAAATATTTTTATTTTATTTTAAAAATATCTTTTTTAAAATCAGGAAAACTTTCAAAGCAACACAAATTTTGAAAAAATATAAAAATTAAATTTTAATTTTTGATAACTTATCTAATATGCATTATTTTGCCGTTTTAAGACTTTTTCTAACTATTCGCTTTTTGTGGTAAAATTCAAAAGTATTGCTGAGTCCAAACGAATTTCGCTCACTGTACTAACGTTTCTTAAATCATATAAAAAGATAAATTTTTTAAATGCCCTCGTATTAATAAAAACTGATGATGATTGTGGGTGGCATCTGTTTATTGCAGCCAAAATGGGCATACATATCAAAGTTGGATTGGATTGTTCGCTGTTTTTTTTGTTTTGTTTGTTTATTTTTCGCCCCTTGTAACTCAGGTGTTGTAAAATACTGTTTCTATTGTGTTATTATTTATTTTTGAACTTTTTAGGTATCACTCTCTGGTACAATAAATTTCCACAATATGTTTAACTCCATTTCACTAATGTATCGTATAATACCGCGCCACCTTTCCACCTACCAACATAAACATTTGTAACTTTTTGTCCGCTTTATAATACAATAACATTTAACTTAAGAAAACTTAGAAGTTGCCATGTTTTTCTTTCGTACAATTTATTTGGATATGTAAGTAAATGAGCAAAAAAAACAAAAAAAAAACAGCACAAAAACATTGATAATTCTATATTTAAATTTCTTTTGAGGCTATAAAAGTTAATTCATTTTCAAAAAGTTTTCCTTCGCCATGCTTAAACTTGTTATAATATTTCGCCGGAAATTGTTTTTCAAAAGTTTTTTTTTGTGTTGATTTTAGAATAATTTGGGGAAAACATTATTTAAAGTTTACTTAAGACTTGATATTAACAGTATTTCCTTGAAATAACAACAAAGGATATATAAATAAGTGTGTAGTTTAGACCTAAAAGAAAACATGTTTTTAGTATCAATCGCTAAGTATTGAAATAATATTGCTTAAATGTGAAGCGCTTAACCCGAAACACACCTTAGTTACTAGGGTATTGGATCGATTAACCGTTAATCGATTAATCGATGAATTTTTATCAAAAAATTGTTCGAGTATATTCAAATTTCCAATTTCGAATAATCGAGAAAATGAAAATATGTTCTTTACAGTTTTATTAGTTTTTTGTTTTTATATACATCGAGTACATTTTAATGTTATTTTTGATTTTTAACGAGCTTCCAACCTGTGCGGAGCTCCGCATATTTACAAAAATAAAGCAAATCAAACATATTAGCTAGGATGATACGAGTATTTCGATCTGGCGAAAGATCTCATCAGAACCCGAAGTTTTAGAAAACCTAGAGCCTCCAGAATAAGCAGAGCTTATAGCTTTGTTTATATTTTAATAAAATAAAAAGTAAGTTCCAGTTACCTTTTAAATTTACATATTATAGTTGTACAATAGAGCTTTTTTACATGGCACCACAATATGCACAATACTGTACTGGTAAAAAACAATTTTATTTTGTATATTGAAGAAAAAACATTTGGCACCGTGACCACTGCCTAAAATAAGTAAATTTTTAAGATATTTTTAGAATATCCTTGAAACAATTACCGACATTATTATACTCAAATGAAGGATCGAAACTATAAAAAAAAAATGTACACCAAAAGGTCCGGTTTCCAGACATTAAGCAAAACTTTTAAATATCTTAATATTCAATAAAAAAAACGCTACAATCGCAAAACTATTATGTTGTGCTAAAATTTGTTTGCAAGATTCGAATTGTAGTTGGTTTATAATTTTTTGGTGTAACAGCTGGGATTGGGTCTCTCAGCATTTTCCTTCATTCGGATCTATACACAGAAAAAACTAAAAACAGGTTTCAATTAAAAAAATTATTGAATCAATTAATATTTTAATTGATTTTGCACCTATCACGGCAACCTTTTATTAAAATTAAGAAGGAAAAAAAGTTATAAATAACTTATACAAAAAAAAAAATATGATACTCACAAACAGAGTGTGTGAGATGTTGGAATGTGTGTTTTTTGCAATGCTGAGTCTGTTTGTGTGTGTGCTTGTTTTGTTTGTTAACTTCAAATGTATTTGGTATTTTATACTGACATTTTTTTATTTATGCATACAGTGTATGAAAAAATAATTATACTGACATTTTTCTATTTATGCATACAGTGTATGAAAAAATAATATGATAATTACGTCTAAAATAAAATATGTACCCAGCAAGAACAGTGACGGTCATATGACCGGTCAAATGACCGACACTGCTGATGGAAATATCCATCAATGCGTAGAACAAAGTTTCTATCATTTTCTTAAGGCAATATGAAAAAAGTGATGGAAACTTTGTGTACGTGTGATTTTGCATCTCCCTCTAATTTATAAATTCATACGTTAGAGGAAGATGCAAGATTTCCATGAGTTAGTTTCGGTCAGCCATTTCTTGTAGGGTATTTATAGATTTAAAAGTCAATTAAAATATTAATTGATAATTAAATGTTTGTTTAGAAACAAATTAAATTCAAATCAAATCCTTAATTAGATATTTTACGTTGATAATTTTTTCTGTGTATACAAGTTAATCACACAAAAGAAAAGTGATAAATTAAAAAAAATATGTCTTCCAAACTTCAACGCACTTGCTGCTGCAGTTTTCTAACTACTCCGAAAATATAATATAATTTTTCTTTATGTTTTTCAAAGGCATACACTGCTATACCTTATTATTCTGCTATACCTTATTCCACGAGGCGAAAAGTTTAATCCCATATACACAACCACCACAGTGAAGCACGGAGGTGGAAACATTATGGTGTGGGGGTGTTTTTCAGGAAATTGGATTGGTCCAATTCACCGCATTACTAGCACATTGACGGCCACAATCTATAGAAATCTTTTGAGTTCAGTTATACTTCCGTATTCTAAATGGGAAATGCCACTCTCATGGACCTTCCAGCTCGACAACTACCCAAAACACACGGCGGGGGTTGTAAAAGTTTGGCTGCAGGAACATAAAATTAATATCATGTCGTGGTCGGCTCAATCTACTGATCTCAACCCAATTGAGAACATGGGGATGATTGTAAAACGAAATATCGGCAATAAAGTATTCCGAAATGGTGATGAGCTTTTCGTCGAGTTGGAGAAGCAGTGGACTGAAGTTTCCGAGGATTATATTAAAAAGCTCATTGCCTCAATACCTAAGAGGTGTTCAGAAGTTATAAACAATAATGGCTACGCTACATTGTTTGTATTTCCTGTTAATTACTTTAAGAGTTGCAAATATTTTGAACACTGCCCTATCGACTTATTTTGTTAAAATTACTTTTTTTTATTTTTGAGAAGTTATGAAAATTTTTTTTGTATTTGTAAAATAATATGCTATAACTGAATTTAATAAAACAAAAAACAAAAACTTATACCACAAATCTTTTTGATCAAAAAAGTTATAATTACCTAAACCATGATTTCAGTTGCAAATGTTTTGAACACCACTGTATGTATTTTTTACGAGTTTGATTTTCTTCATTTCAGTTAAATTCATTGTTATAAATACTACATTTATACTAGAACCAAAATCTAGTAGAATTTGAGAAGTATGTAAATACAAGTAGTTTTAAAAAACTACTCGTTTTGGATTCTACTATAAATGTAGTATAACAATGAAATCAATTTGAAGAGCTTTCATTTCATATACAATGTATATTATACATATATAAAACAGTATATATATAATACATTATATATGAACAAACTAATCGGAAACTTTAACTCGTAACCGAAAAGTTCGTAAAAAAATAGAAATGTGAAGTTTGATATTATTTGTCTGAATGACCGTTGGCGCTCAAAGGAAGATATATTCAAGATTGCTGGTGTAAAATTTTGGAACTCTAGCTTTAATACCAACAAAGTTGCAGCTTTATGATCAGAAAATGTACAAAATGTCCCACTATGCTCCGACCAGACAAGTTGTGTGTAGGTTTTTAATTTTTTTTATTGCTGCAATCGAATTTCCTATTTGCCGCGCATCTACAAACCAACCCATTTTTTGATATTTTAATTGGTTCAAAAGCTTGACAATTTAGCTATGCGTTACCTACTGAAAGATGTACTTAAAACTACACTTAGAATGCAATGTAGGTAATGACCACTGCAAATGTAGTTAAAAACAAATGAAATTTCACTTAATGAAAGGACGACTTGCATTTCAGTTAATTTAACTAACATTGTCATTTGTTTTTTAATGTTCAAAAAATTAACCACAATTGTAGTAAAAATGAACCACATGCTAGTAAAAAATTAATGTCAAATCATAAAACAGTCAGTTGATATGGTTTGTTTTTTTAAATGAACTACAAAGTTAGTAAAAATTTTAATTTGTTCTACAAATGAGTGACATTTACATTAAAAATAAAGAATCTGTAGAACAACCCAAACAACTACATATTTTTAAAGCAGAAGTTCCCTAAGTGTTGGTACGTGTTTTATAATACATAACTGAAAAAAATTAATATAAACATATTTGAACTAAATTTTCTGTTAACTTAGTTTTTTTTCCAGTCAAGCCTTCAAAATAATGCAAAACCAATTTAAAACCCAAATTTAACACATTCTTAACCAACGTGTCTTTAAAGACATGTTAATTTTTAAGAGCTTTTAATTTCTAGTTGCAAGGCGATGTAACGTCCCAATAAAAACCACGTGAAAGTTTGAAGCATTGCCTAGAAAAAACATTTTAAAATTTCCAATTCCAGGGTTTCCATATAATTAAAAAAATATTTTAACCTTTCTTTTAAACATAAGAAAGAACGGCTTAAAAAATGATTTACTGGTTTCGAGAAAGACATATTAGAAAATATTTAGAAACATAAAAATTTTCCATTCAACATGTACTTTAATAAAAAAAAATGCTAATCAAATCATAATTTTTCCGGCTTTGTAAAAATAAAAGTATGCTTAAATTAGTCCTTTTTTGCTTTTAATATCAAAACTAAGCTATTTTATTTTCTCTCAATCAGCAAAAGAGCATATAATTTTGATTTGCCAGAAAACGGTTTAAAAAATATGTCTAATACTACAAAAAAAAATCTTAAAAATAGTGCGTAATCAATTTTCAGAAATTTGTGAAATTTTTTATAGAAATTTGATTTGTTAATATATAAAAATTAGATTTTCATAAAAATATTAACAATTTAATTGCGAACAGAGGGTCAAAATTTTTTTAAATTTTTGACAAAATAAGCAATGTGTGAGATTTTATTTGTTCGGTTTTAGATCATGACAAATTTTTCTCTAAATTAACAGAAGAATTATAATTTTTATATGATAATTTACTTTGACTATTAGAAAAAAAAAACACAGAAAAAGTTATTAGACACTAGCATGAATGGAATGCATTTTCTGACCCACTACGGTCTTCATCAACATTCTTCGTGCCATTTAGTGTTAATCGTAAATATCATCTATTTAACTCACACGTTGAGAAATTGGGTAACGTTAAATCCCACATTACTCTGTGTATTGAGTTAGAATGAAATTTACCACGAACGATTTCTATTTATAGTGTGTTTGTTTTTTCTCTAGTCATTATCATAGTTGCCAGTTTAACTTTCAGTTAAAACTTTAAATGGCAGTTCTTTTCTCTAATGTCATCATATACTATCCTTCTACATTAGCAAAGCATATCAACAAACATTAAAGATTTTTTATTAATACATATGACGAGCATATACATTAAACGATTTTTGCACTGTACCTGGTGAGTGGTTTAATAGTGAATTTTATCGTTGATCTATAAATTTATGTGTGAGATTTTATTTGTTCGGTTTTAGATCATGACAAATTTTTCTCTAAATTAACAGAAAAATTATAATTATGATAATGACTAGGGAAAAAACTAACACACTATAAATAGAAATCGTTCGTGGTAAATTTCATTCTAACTCAACAAACAGAGTAATGTGGGATTTAACGTTACCCAATTTCTTTAACGTGTGAGTTAAATAGATGATATTTACGATTAACACTAAAATGGTACGAAGAATGTTGATGAAGACCGTAGTGGGTCAGAAAATGCATTCCATTCATGCTAGTGTCTAATAACTTTTTCTGTGTTTTTTTTCTAATAGTCAAAGTAAATTATCATATAAAAATTATAATTTTTCTGTTAATTTAGAGAAAAATTTGTCATGATCTAAAACCGAACAAATAAAATCTCACACATAAATTTATAGATCAACGATAAAATTCACTAGTAAATATTTAATATCATATATCTAGAGTTCTATAATAGCCAGAGTCTTAGAAATTTGTGCACGTTGATTATATTATGAATAGTCATGGGAAAACTGGGCAGGGATCATACCAGTGGGCGTGGCAGCTTCCATAGAAGTGATTATTTAGCTCATATACAAAATTAATATTAAATATCTAGGGTTCTATATTAGCTATATAGCCTTCAAATTTTGTACGAGTCCATCAATTACAAATATTAGTACTCGTACTGAAAATGGGAGGAATGGGATAAATGGGCGTGGTAGCAAAAGCAAAAAACAAATAAGCATTAAAATAAATTATCACATTCAAGACTTTTTGCAAGGTTATTTAATAATGTTGTTCAAAAATTGTTTTAGCGTTCCTCATAGTCCTAGAATAAATAAAAACGGTAAAGAAGTAAACAATAAATTTTATGATATGGTTTTAAGTAACAATTCATGTTTAACAGGTACACTTAACATAAAAAATATGTTATTATTATATTATTATTTGCGTAAAAGAAATTTCTTGATTTAAAGAATTAATTACAATTAAATTTGAAGGCAAAACAACGTTTGCCTGGTCAGCTAGTTTATTATAAATAGCAACCGACATTTCAACATTAGGTATTGTAAAATAAACTTAAATTAATTATAAAAAAAGTTTTTGCTCTTTCTTTTATCAAATTCGTGGGTTCTTTCGGACTCCAGGCTGAAGTGGGTTAATGATATCCGATGAAGTAAGAATTGCATATCTGAAAATTTAGTTATGTTTTTTAGTTCTTATTTTAAAGTATCCTACACACAGAGAAAATTTCAGATATTTGCCAACTGAAATTCGGTTACTACGACTCAAATTCGGTTATTACGAATTTCAGACGGTTGGCACAACTTAACATTAGTTTTCACAACAAAGTTCGGTTAATTAAACTGAATTTTAGTTGCAACACCCAAAATATTCAGAAATCTAATGTAAATATCGTTGTTCTAACTGAATTTATAAGTTGATACCATTAATATACACATTTCAATTCGGTTGGCACTTTATTTCTCTGTGTGTAACAAAACTATATTATAATGAATGGACTTTTTGTTTTATATTAAAAAGTATTTAAAATATTTTAATCATTTTATTTTTATAAAATATAAATTACTGAATTGCTAGTTAAGTACATTTTTGTTAGAAATTTTATTTTATATTCGGTAGATAAATTTGATTAATAGTTTGGGTCTTACAATGAAGGTGTCTCCGTGCTCAGCAATCGATTTCGATTAAATTTGGATGTGCGGTCTTAAAATATTTCTAGCAAGAAAAGGAGTTAAAACTTAAATTTATTTGTATAGGAACACGTCTGCAATTTCCGAAATTCAAATTAAGAATTTGAAAAAAGTGGTTTAGGGGTTAAAAAGGGGAATTAATAAATATCATTCTTTTTTGAAAGCATGTCTGAAATTTAAAAAAATTTGAAGTACTCAAGAAAATAAGTATTTCTGTCCTCATGCTGTCTATGTTATAGATCCATGATTTACAATTATAAGAAATATTTAAAATAAGTTTTAGAATAGCTCTTCGGAAAAAGTAGTTTTAATGCCAAATAATTGCAAAAACTGTGAAAAGCCAGAAAAAGAGAAATGAATTTAAAATTTAAACTAATTTCCGCATGCATCTAATATCAAAGTAAAAAAAAAAAACCTCTCTCCCTAAAAAAAATATATTATCACGATTTCTACTAAAGAATTTACAAATTTTGGCAGAACCTATCTTTGTAATTCATACTTTTTGTTTAATTTGGAGTTTTTAAAATATCGCGGTTTTAATATTTACGTTGCATACTCCATTTTTTTAGTCTAAAAATATTCTTGTCTAAATATTTCAGAATATTTTCAATTTTTAATACAAAAATGTGTTCAGTGGAATGTTTTGTTTACGCAATTTAAAATTAGAATACATAACATTTATAAGTATTATACAAATACCGACATGATTATTATTAATTATGTTATGTAGATTAATTTTCTTAAAGAAAATCATAAGTGCGCCCCGGTAGGCTAGTTGGTAGCGTGCTGGCTTATCAGTGCGGGGGTCGTGGGTTCGATTCCCACCAGAGGCACTGGTCTGTTTTCGCTAAAACGCGCCGAAGTAGCTAGTGCTCGGTTAGGGTAATAGTATATAATTTGTAATTATATGATTATTAATTAATAAAAAAAAAAAAAAAAAAAAATCGAATAATTAAGCAAAACCTACTACAAATGGGGCGAATGATTTGTGTGAGAGATTCGGATTCAGCGTACCTAAGTCTATTAAAAAAATATATATTTTAAAAATAAAATATTTGTTATGGCCGAATAAATAAAACTATGCCAAAAGAAAAATCAAAAAAAATAATTTCTGTGAAAAAATATATATATAACTTCAAATTTCAACGCTTCTTATTTTAAATTCCTATTTTAAAAAAATACAAAAAGTTATATCCCTAATAAAAACATGGTAAATAGTTTAAACTCAAACCAAAAACCAAAAATTCGCATTAATATGTGCACTTTTCAATGCATTCACTGCCTTAAAAGAAGTAATTGTTAAAACGCTTAAAAGAAGCTCTTCCAGAAGTTCTTCCAGAAGCTTCTTCAGAAACTCTTTCAGAAGCCCTTCCGCAAGCTCTTCTCGAAGCTCTTCCAGAAGCTCTCCCAGAAGCTTTTTCAGAAGCTCTTCCAGAAGCTCTTTCAGAAGCTATTCCAGAAGCTCTTTCAAAAGATCTTTCACAAGCTCTTCCAGAAGCTCTTTCAGAAGCTTCTTCCACAAGCTCTTCCAGAAGCTCTTTTCTAAGCTCTTCCAGAAGCTCTCTCAGAAGCTCTTCTTCAAGCTCTTTC
The DNA here is from genome assembly GCA_021234595.1 of Delia radicum. Taxonomy (NCBI): domain Eukaryota; kingdom Metazoa; phylum Arthropoda; class Insecta; order Diptera; family Anthomyiidae; genus Delia; species Delia radicum. The sequence continues at coordinate 103,971,216 of CM037851.1, read as the reverse complement.
CGAAGCCCTTAAGAAGGCATGAATTTATTGCTTCTAAGAGCACATAAAAGAAGCGCTTTTCAACTGCTTAAAAGAGACATACCAAGTGGGATATCGCGTACAAAAATCATGCCTTCTGGAATGCCTTCCGGAAGTGCTTCGTAATTGAATAATGCCTTCCGGAAGCGCTTTTTTTTGCTGGGATATTATTTCCTCGACTTAACAGTAATAAACAAAAACTATTCACTAACAGCACCAATCTTTTCCACATACAAAAATAGTTATAGCCTGAGGTTATATCCTGTATGATAGAAGGATGTATAATCAGGATGTATTATATACCTTCTTCCTTATCTTAATAGTCTTAAAAGAAGTATCATTTATAATTTAATAGTTTTAATTTAAATTTCCTTATACCTACTAAGTATAAAATATAATTTTTTAACAAATATAAATTGTTATGTGTACAAAATTATTGAAATGGTTTGCTAGAACTGTTTGAACAAAATTGATTTTATGAAAATATCAAATTAGCTCCCTAGCGACTAAAAAAACACAATCTATACAAATTTACTAAGAGCTAGTTTTTGGGATGTATTTCAACCTTGTTTATAGTTTTAACGAAATTTAAACTTAAAATGCTGCTTTTGAGACCAAGTTTATTTTATTTTAATTGCAACCGGCCAGCATTGGCCGGAAGAACAACTGTTATTAATAACATTGCGGTTGTATGCAACTGGGGAAATGTTAATGACGATTGGGGATCTTAGTGGAGTATCTAAATCTACCATTTCAAAAATAGTTACGAAAGTTTTTCATAATATTGACCTTTTAAGGGACCATTTTAAAAAGTTTTCCGAATCACAACAGGAAATTTTGAAATGCAAAAAGGATTTTTATAAAATTGTTAAATATACAAAAGTGGTTGCAGTTATTGACTGCACTCATGTTAAAATTATAGTCCCCAGTTACCGAAAATTGTTTTAAATATTTTGCACAAAATAAACAATTTTTTTTTCTACGCGCGTTGTTTTGTTTGTTTT
>CM037851.1:103683543-103970094 GCA_021234595.1 Delia radicum | reverse complement strand
GGGGTCGTGGGTTCGATTCCCACCAGAGGCACTGATCTGTTATTTCTACAACGCGGCGAAGGCCATAGTAGCTAGTGCTCGGTTAGGGTAATATTATATAACTTGTAATTATATGATTATTAATAAATAAAATAACAAAAATATAATGTTGAAAGATCAAATAAATACAACTTTAAATCAAACAAATTTTACCACTTGAACTGTTAATCACTTATATCTGCATAATTCTGTGAACAACATTTCAGTGGCACAACTTTTTAAATATTAAATTCTTTTACAAAAATGGAAATTCTTTAACAATAAGTCTGTTCGATTACTTTTCCTATAAAGTTCAATAAAAACTACTCAGTAACAACATTACAAATAGTAAGACAAATTTACAAAAAAGTAAACGAACAGAAAATTTGTAGGAATTATTAAATTAGATAAAATAGCTTGTTTTAAATATTAAAAAAAAAATCAACTGGTCATTATGAAAAAGGAAAAAGTTAATTGAAATTATCGACCAAAAATAATTTAAATGTTTTTTAACTTCTTCCATAGTTAATTATTTAATAATTTTCACTTTCAATCCATAAACAATTAAAATTTAATTTAAAAAAAAATACAAGCATATTTTTTTAGTCATATGTTATTTTCATCTTACAAATTCTTACTGGCAAAAATGTATCCAGTAAAAACTTGTAAGTTTTTTGGCATCAAACTGTCACTTTACTCTTTCTTTTTACAAGTTTTTACTGCGTATTTGTCTAAAGGAACACCTTCCAGTAAAAACTTGTACAAATTTTTGTGTTATCGAACAAACTTAATGTTATATTTTTTAATTATTAAATTTTGGCACTTTATTTATATTATTAGCAGGGTTGTCAACTTTAAAATATCAAAAAGCACCAAACCCGATAAAAAAGCGTAATTTAAAAAAAAAGCACTAAATTTCCATATTTTATTTTTGCTTTTTATTTATTTAATTTTTTTTTGTAAGTAATTCACAAAGACAGTTTTAAACTGTGAAAAGTAACAAAAATTCAATAACATAAAAATAAAAAAAAAAAAACATTAAAGTTAAATATTCTTTGTATTCTATACAAAAAGAAATCACAAATACAGTTTTAAACTTTGAAAAGTAACCAAAAATCGAAATAAAATTCAATAACATAAAAATGAAAAAAAAAAACATTAAAGTTTCTGTATGTATTCTATACAAAGGAAGCATTTTTAATTTAAAATATCACATAAAGTTTATTGTTTCTTCATCATCACTTACATCTGGCCATAGAACGGTTTTAATTTCATATTCCGATGTTTTATAAACATCATTGCTATTAATTAAAATATTTACTTCATCCGGTATTTCATATCTATCGCAAACAGCAATTTTCCCTTTTTAATCCATTTTTAATGTTAAGTAAAGCATTAACTGAATTTAATGACATTCGATTTCTTATTTTGGATTTGTAAAGATTCATGTCGCTAAAAACCCTTTCAACTTCAGCGTTTGAATAAGGGAGTGACAAAAGTTTAATAGCAAGATTAGCTAAATCTTCAAATGGGTTTAAATCAGTTGCGTCCTTATATGATTTCACTTCATTCCAGAATTCAATTGTGGATTCAACATTTTGCCATTTCATCAGGTGGATCATTCGCCATCCATTTTCAATACCTGGCAATATTTCAACATTAGATTCGAATTGTGTGGCTAACGGCATAATGTCATCTTTTATGTGAGATAACACATTTTTTACATTTATTATACTAATTTTGCTTAGCATTTCAAAGTTATCCGGTAGTCTGGCCCGTATTTCATCTATTAATTTTTTAACGAATTTAATGCAATTTTGTTATATGTCACTTCTTTCTTCTATGCTTATTTTTTTTAAACGGCAACGGAAATTAAAGATGTGGTGTCACTGAAGTTAAAAAAAAAGCACTAAGAAAAGCACTAAGCACTAACTCGAAAAATTTCCGCGTCGAAAATTTCAAAAAGCACTAAAAACAGTGCTAAAAGCACTGAGTTGACAACCCTGATTATTAGGCCTGTTTTTATACCCTCCATCCCATAGTGCAGGAGGGTATATTCACTTTGTCAAATGTTTGTAATTCTTTTAAAAAAATTCTGGGACCCCATAAACTATATATATTCTTGATCAGCATGGATAGAGAAGTCGATATAGCCATGTCCGTCTGTCCGTCTGTCCGTCCGTCTGTCTGTGGAAACACAAAATACTCCGACAATACAGAAGAGGTACTGCTAATTTTCAGTCAAATTGTTTGTTGATATCATGAGCAGTTTTCTAGTGAAAATGATCAAAATCGGTTAACGCGTTCAAAAGTTATGAGTGAAAATGTGGGAAGACCACTAAAAATTTTTTTTTTTTATTTCATCATACATACATACATACATACATACATACATACATACATACATACATACATACATACATACGCACATTCAATGCTTATACACAAGAATATACGCAAGCAGGGATGGCTGTCAATATCGCTGAATTACCGTCCCCGATTCTAACACCTTTCAACTGACTATCGTTATCGCTTAAATACCGTTACCGATATTCTTGAAATACCGTTATCCGTAAAATACCGTTACCTTAAAATACCGTTACCGAAATAATCTAACAAGATCTGAACAAAAAAACTTCTGTAAATAGATATATTTTCCCAAAGTATGATCATAAACTAGACAGTCATTTAAACTCGGGCATAATGCGATTAAAAATTGTGGTGTGCATTAACATTACCTGTATAACTAAAATAACGTTATCCTTAAAATGCCGTTACCAAAATAATTGAAAAATCTTTTTCCCTAAAATAAAGTTACCGAAATATCTAAAATATCGTTACCGCTAAAATACCGTTAGCGAAATAAATAAAATACCGTTAACGCTAAAATACCGTTAACGCTAAAATCCCGTTACCGAAATAACTGAAGTATAGTTTCCCCTAAAATACCGTTACCGAAATAAAAGAAAATAGCGTTACTACGACCAATAACCACATAGAATCGGTTACCATCCATGGTCATGATCAACACTTAAAAGCAAAAAAAAAACTCACAAAATATTGTTGTTGTTTTTTTGTTTTGTTTTGTATACAGTATGTATGTACGTATGAATTAGTAGCAATCGCATGCAGAGTTGCCAGGTTTGACGATTTGTAGTCATTTTGATGATATTTAATACCCAAAATAACTAAATGACTATTTGACGACTTTTGCTTCCAAAATGACGATTTTTTGACAATAATTTAATATGTCAGCAAGATCTACTTATTTATCATTCTCATAAAATCGCCGGCTCGATCATTAAATTTATATTATTTCGTTAAAAATTGAAAGCAAAAACATTGTTTTTTGATCGATAGCTAGCTTTTATATGCTAATATGATGTGAAATACAATTTTGCAAAAATGCAAATCCTAGAATTGAATAAAACTTAATCCAAACCGCATTTATTTTTTTATAAATTCATTACGGGTTTAGCTTAATTTAGTTTCTGTGTTTATTTGTTTAGAACATTTCTTTAAATTTTTATAAAATTTAATTGGAGTTAGATTTAAATAAAAATAAAAAAATTTTCATGTTAAAACACAAGGCATGGACTTTTTTTGCGAAACAAACAGATCTCTAGCCCGAATATATTTCATGTTGAAAGATGATATATATACAACTTTAAATGAAACAAAATACATCCAAAAATAAATCCGGTGCTTAAAAAACAGGCCTAATAATATAAAGTGCCAAAATTTAATAATTAAAAATATAACATTAAGTTTGTTCGATAACACAAAAATTTGTACAAGTTTTTACTGGAAGGTGTTCGTTTAGACAAATACGCAGTAAAAACTGGTAAAAAGAGAGAGTAAAGTGACAGTTAGATGCCAAAGAACTTACAAGTTTTTACTGGATACATTTTTGCCAGAAAGAATTTGTAAGATGAAAAAAACATATGACTAAAAAATAAAAAAATATGCTTGTATTTTTAGTAAACAAAAATTAAATTAAATTTTAATTGTTTATGGATTGAAAGTGAAAATGATTAAATAATTAACTATGGAAGAAGTTAAAAAACATTTAAATTATTTTTGGTCGATAATTTCAATTAAATTTTTCCTTTTCCATAATGACCAGTTGATTTTTTTTTTAATATTTAAAACAAGCTGCTTTATCTAATTTAATAATTCCTACAAATTTTCTGTTCGTTTACTTCTTTGTAAATTTGTCTTACTATTTGTAATTTTGTTACTGAGTAGTTTTTACTGAACTTTACAGGAAAAGTAATCGAACAGACTTATTGTTAAAGAATTTCCAAATTTTGTAAAAGAATTTAATATTTAAAAAGTTGTGCCACTGAAATGTTGTTCACAGAATTATGCAGATATAAGTGATTAACAGTTCAAGTGGTAAAATTTGTTTGATTTAAAGTTGTATTTATTTGATCTTTCAACATTATATTTTTGTTATTTTATTAATTAATAATCATATAATTACAAGTTATATACTATTACCCTAACCGAGCACTAGCTACTATGGCCTTCGGCGCGTTGTAGCGAAAACAGATCAGTGCCTCTGGTGGGAATCGAAGCCACGACCCCCGCACTGATAAGCCAGCACGCTACCAACTAGCCTACTGGGGCACACTGTTTCAACATTTTATAAATATGAATATCGTTGTAAAATATAATGATTTTCGAAGTTTAAACCAAAGAGAAGTGTCAAAAATCGTGTTATATTACAACGATAACACGTTAACATTTGAAATGTGAATAATATTATTGTATTTTATTTTTTATTAAAACTTTATCCCTCTTCTAACAAATATATTTTATTTTGACGATTTTTCAAAATATGATGACGATTTTGACGATTTTTTCTAGAAAGTTTGTCGTTTTTATGCTTTGCAAACCTGGCAACACTGGTTATAAGTGCAAATGCGAGAAGCCCTCGAAAAATTGTTAAGCTAATTTATAAAGTATGCTTTTGTTTTCCATATACCAGGCTTGCCATATACCTTTTTTTGTTAACCCCAACAAATCAAAAAATCACCAATTAGAAAAAAGGTAGAACAAAATAGTTTAGTTAAATTTCTTTATTTATTTGACTGCATTAACCGGAGTTGCCAGACACATTAATCGTTATCAGATCAAAAAAATATCCAGGAACAAAATCCCCGAATCCAACAATGTAAATTCATAACTTTTTTTCGTACACTATTTTTACTTATTTTCATTCTCAACCTTTAATAAATTTGCAAGGAAACTCTTACATTCTAATTACATTTATTAAAAACCCCATTCAATTTAAAGGACATTCACTTTCAGAACTTTTTTATTTAAGACATATAAGGTGCATACTTCATCTTAAAATCTTTTGATTATATGCATTTGTTTTCCTTAAAAGCCCTAATTTTTATTTGATACATACAAAAATAATCTAAATTAAAGTATTGATGTGTAAAAACCAATCGAATTTTGGGAAAATTTCTTAGGGTTCTTATTCTAGGAGTCGTAAACGAGAATTGCACAAGCAACTGAGCTGAAAAACAATAATTTGAAATACCAGTTTCTTTAATTTTTTGTATCTCGAAAACACCCTAAACAGTCGAAAGATTTTCTTTTATAATTTTTGACAAACTTAGTTTCATCACACTTTCCGTTTTACTTATGTGATGTATAGTATAAACACATGTGTTGTAATGTAAACTGGCGTTTCATAATTATTTCATTATGTATGTCTCCGCAAGTGTATTTTTGTTCCCTTAAATTTATCTAAAATTCTGATTATTCGAAACTGTTTTTATGCGTTTGTATTCATTGCATCTCTTCTAACGATCCAAAAATATATTTTAGTAACTTTCTTTCATTATTATATAGGCAAAGAGACAAACAACAGGCGAATTTTACAACAGTTTTTTTAACATCATAAGGAACTATACAAATATATATATTTTTCACTACACGTTCTTCTTTAGGTAATCAGAATAACCTTTGAATACCCACTGTTATAAGCATGCAGAATTTCAGATTCATTTTAGTAAACTTTAATTAAACATTTTTTCTTTTGTAACATCCCAAATACATTAATCAATCAGTCATATTTTGTTTTACTTATAAAAACAACATTATTTTTGTTATTTTTACAAAGAATATAGATATTAATATTGTTTGCACTTTCCCTGGTTTATGAAAACACCGAGATGGAGGGTATCCAAAAATTCGTCACAGCCGAATTTAATCTTTTTTAATACCAAATTCGGCACATCGGACTTTAATGCTTCCACTTGTTTAAGCACCGGATTTATTTTTGGATTTATTTTGTTTCATTTAAAGTTGTATATATATCATCTTTCAATATGAAATATATTCGGGCTAGAGATCTGTTTGTTTCGCAAAAAAAGTCCATGCCTTGTGTTTTAACATGAAAATTTTTTTATTTTTATTTAAATCTAACTCCAATTAAATTTTATAAAAATTTAAAAAAATGTTCTAAACATATAAACACAGAAACTAAATTAAGCCAAACCCGTAATGAATTTATAAAAACATAAATGCGGTTTGGATTAAGTTTTATTCAATTCTAGGATTTGCATTTTTGCAAAATTGTATTTCACAACATATTAGCATATAAAGCTAGCTATCGATCAAAAAACAATGTTTTTGCTTTCAATTTTTAACGAAATAATATAAATTTAATAATCGAGCCGGCGATTTTATGAAAATGATAAATAAGTAGATCTTGCTGACATATTAAATTATTGTCAAAAAATCGTCATTTTGGAAGCAAAAGTCGTCAAATAGTCATTTAGTTATTTTGGGTATTAAATATCATCAAAATGACGACAAATCGTCAAACCTGGCAACTCTGCATGCGATTGCTACTAATTCATACGTACATACATACTGTATTACAAAACAAACAAAAAAACAACAACAATATTTTGTGGGTTTTTTTTTGTTTTTTAGTGTTGATCATGACCATGGATGGTAACCGATTCTATGTGGTTATTGGTCGTAGTAACGCTATTTTCTTTTATTTCGGTAACGGTATTTTAGGGGAAACTATACTTCAGTGATTTCGGTAACGGGACTTTAGCGTTAACGGTATTTTAGCGTTAAAGGTATTTTATTTAATTCGCTAACGGTATTTTAGCGGTAACGATATTTTAGATATTTCGGTAACTTTATTTTAGGGAAAAAGATTTTTCAATTATTTTGGTAACGGCATTTTAAGGATAACGTTATTTTAGTTATTCAGGTAATGTTAATGCACACCACAAGTTTTAACCGCATTATGCCCGAGTTTAAATGACTGTCTAGTTTATGATCATACTTTGGGAAAATATATCTATTTACAGAAGTTTTTTTGTTCAGATCTTGTTAGATTATTTCGGTAACGGTATTTTAAGGTAACGGTATTTTACGGATAACGGTATTTCAAGAATATCGGTAACGGTATTTAAGCGATAACGATAGTCAGTTGAAAGGTGTTAGAATCGGGGACGGTAATTCAGCGATATTGACAGCCATCCCTGCTTGCGTATATTCTTGTGTATAAGCATTGAATGTACGTATGTATGTATGTATGATGAAATAAATAATATAATTTAAAATTTGCTTCAAAATTTTAAGAGGTCTTCCCACATTTTCACTCATAACTTTTGAACGCGTTAACCGATTTTGATCATTTTCACTAGAAAACTGCTCATGATATCAAAAAACAATTTGACTGAAAATTAGCAGTACCTCTTTTGTATTGTCGGAGTATTTTGTGTTTCCACAGACAGACGGACGGACAGACGGACAGACGGACATGGCTATATCGACTTCTCTATTCATGCTGATCAAGAATATATATATATTTTATGGGTTCCCAGAATTTTTTTAAAAGAATTACAAACATTTGACAAAGTGAATATACCCTCCTGCACTATGGGATGGAGGGTATAATGGCACAATTTCAAATTGTGTTTCTAAAAGAAGGAAAATACACCATATCCAGTTTTATTTGAAAAACTAAATAGAAAAACATAACGACAGCCTTCCCAATTAGATTGCATGAATTTCCATTCCATTATATTTCGAAAATTCTCCATGTAAGTTTAATACAAGGTTACATCATTGTGTTTCTAAAATTAAGTAAATAAACTTATTTTAGATTTAAGAAAGTTAGTAAATGAAACTTCACTTCAGAAATATTTTAAGTTTTTTAATATATACCATAATATCCCTGCGGGAAAGGGTCGATTGATCCAAAGTGACAAATCTGTAATATATGATTTGGAGGCACGTCACGAGACTGGTGAAACTAAAATTGTGGTGCACCAAAAAGTGTTAATTTTGGTGAAATGACCAATCACGTGACTATAGTTATGGTGACAAAACATTCACTGGTTGCTACCAGATATATGTATATATGTGACAGAACACGGAACTGTGGCCAGGGTTGCCATATATGGCGATTTCTCGCCAAACGTCGCGATCTTAAACTTAGTTTTTTGTTGGGTATAGACAAAATAAGCTAATTATAAAATTGATTTTTGTTGACCTTTTTAAGGTTTTTTTGAACAGGGGGTAAGACACACTGTTTTGGAAAAGTTCAGTGATTGGTTCCGGACGGGCTATTTATCAACTCGTGCATAATATGAAATACGCTGACTACAAAGTGACAGGTTACTTGCTAATTACTTTTCACATGCCCGGCGACATGTACATGTAGACCAGTGCAGTGGTACGTCTCAAAACTATTTCAGTCAAACTACCCCTATTACAGAACACATTACGCTTAATATGTGACTAGTTTTCCTTCAAAAATTGTTCTCCAGTTCTAAGATAAGAACACCTACACCAGTCACGTGATAATTTTTTTCCACACTGGTTGTGTTGCATATCACATAAATCTTAGAATGGTCATACTTTGGCACTACCTACTTTTAACTTGTCCCGTAGTATATTCATTTCAGTCTGTGATAGGTTACCTTGGTCAAGTTATTCGATACGTCACACAGTGCTCCACAGGTAGCAAATTGTCACCTCCTATGACAAGCCCATGTTAAAAGTACCGGTCACTTTCATATAACAGAACCGAAACTAGGACAGGTTCATACACACAAAGTTCTAGTCACATGACCATACCAGTGACTGGTCCTTTTCCTGCAGGGATAACATAGCAAGGCAACCTTATGATGAAATTTAGCTACACCTTTAAAATTAACTAAATAAGCTCATGGTCACCATTTTTAGTTATAATCAAAAAATAGACAAATATCTTATTAACATCAGTTTCAATGCGTGAATTATAAATAGTATTTAAAACAATTTTTATCTACTCCATTTTTAGTTGAATCTTTTTAGTAAAGAAAAAAAAAATTAAAAAAAATTAATTATTGGATAATACAATTTTTTGCATAAAAAATTAACAAATTAATTATAATTTTTAATATTAATTTTACAAGTTTTTCAAATAAAAAAAAATTACAACAAAATGCATCCCTTGATATGTTAGATTTTGGAATACTTGGCAATACTGAATTAATATAATGTGAGTAACTTGTAGGTCATAGTGTAGAAAGTCGAACATTTTGCATGTGTTTTTCGATAATAAAATAGAAATACACCATTGCCATTTAAACTCCACCAATTTCACAGTAGATTTTAACAATTTATACATATGATACTTTAAACAAACGAAACTTCAAAACACCAGTTCCTATTTATTTCCTAGAATTTAAAATAGTAGTGCTAAGTATTACAATAAGCAATGATGATGAAACTTGACTGCACAATTAACAAGTTTATTTCAAAAAATTCAAAGGAACTCCATTTCTAGTTTTATTTAATACTCATTGAAATTCGAAAGTTTCTATGTACACCATTTCCAACTGCATCAATTATATAATTCAAGAAACTGTGTGATATATGGAACTCAGTTACATCATCTACAATCTGGTTTCAGAAATTTTAAAAATACTTCTGCCTTATTATATTCTGCCAAGCTCAGAGAAAATTTTTCTGCACCATTTAAAGAATCTTTTGAAAAAAATGTTTAACTATGATTATCAACTTAAGTCTTAAGAAAGTGTTACATCGTGATGGCGAGTTAGAGTACTAGAAAAAATTTTCCAACATTAAAATTCTCAAAATTGCGTAGATAATGTTAGTTTTCCAAATAATCAAGCTCGAGGTCTGATACGTTTTTAACGTATTTTTATTTATATAATTTATATATTGAGACTTCGAGCTTGATTATTTGCAACACTAACATTTTAGGCAAAAGGTCGAATGAAATCCAAAAAATCTCAAATAAAATACAAAATTTAACTAAAATTGTGTAGTTAATTTACAAAATTTATCAGGAAATGGTGTACATAAGTTTGTTTTATTAAATTATTTATTAAATTTATTAAATTCAGACATATTTTTACCGGTTTTCAAACAAATTCGGATATGGTGTTGTTGTGTAATTTTATGAAATTTCGAAATTGTGCAGTTAAAGTTTTTTTTTATTCTTAGAGCAAGTGATCTTTTAGTTTTAGTTCTTAAAATCAAATAAAAAATGTTGTAACTAGAATTATTTAAGTGATAAATTGTGAAGCTGAATTATCCGACTTGAAATGGTATGTATAATAATGTTCGTAATACTATTGGATTTTCGCCAAATGCAAAAGAATTTTTTTTCATTATCATTATTTTTTTTATAAATAATGAAATGAATAATTTCTTTATTTAAAAGAAATTGTTTTCTAATTTTATTAAATATACTGGCAGTTCAAAACAAACTGCGAAGTAAATAACATATATTTCAAATGGTGTCATTGTGTTTGTTTTAAAATGGAAATAGTGTTTTTAAATTTTTTAAAATTCTTCAAAATAAAATGCAAATGAAGAATATAGTTTTTGTTACTTATTGTTAAAAACGTAAAAATATACTAATGGAAATGGTGTTGGTCATCTCTTTACTTAGCTTTCGAAATACATTTAACTGACAGTTTAAAAGTGTATTTGTTTTTTTTTATTATTATATTGTGAGATACAATAGAAGCACAACTTTACATAGTGTAGTTAAATTTAGAAAAATACAATTATAAACACAATAATAGTTTTTGGAAATAGTGTAGTTATATTTCTAATATTTCTTCTGTTGTAACCAAGCCAAAGCGAGCTAACAAATTTACTTAGAAAGAGCTTACGTTCCAGAATGCTCGTTTTATATTTTGTAAAAGAGCCTTTATTTTTAGAAATCTCTTTTTTTTTTAGCCGTATAAATAAAACTTGCTCGTTTTAAAAAAGGGAGGGAGCTTTATTTTGTTGGCTCCTTGCTTTTTTACAAAAGAGCGAACAAATATTTTTGAGCTCGTCTTAAAAAACAAGCGAGCTTTTTTCTTTACTAGCTCGATTTTTAAATAGAGCACGAGCCTGAGCGAGCGAGCACTAATCAGTTACCAAAATGACTACAGGATTTCGAAAACATTTCGACACTGCGTTACAAATTAAAAAACCGATGAAAAAAGGAAGAGTTGTTTATTTTTTTTATAAAAATCGCATTGAAAACCATCAAAAAATGGCATTAAAATCATATTATCTAGTGAAAAGAGCCTGAATTTTATCATCATTCAGAATGAATGATGATTTTTTTTAACGGTTATCGCTAGATCCGGGATGTTATTGCTAAAGCCGAACAATTCTCGGGATCATCATGGAACATGTTAATCCTTATTTGCATGAGGCACTTATTTTTTTGAGGGACTCTAATAAACAAACATTAAACACTGTTCAATACTAACTACTACTCTATAGACTCAATACTTACCATCATTGTAGTTTTCTTCAATAATTGGTGAAATTAAATCGACAATCATTGTTATGGCGCGTTTTTCAGAGTTTTTACGTTGTTTAATATAAATTGCCAATTCGTCGGATTTCAAGGAATGAAATATGTAACCATTACGATCGACAGGTCTTGAACCAGTCTTGGGACGTTGTTCATTCACACCAACAACGCCATCGTTGACAACACCACCGCCTGAACCACCACCACCTCCGCTGCCGGAAACATTGCTCACATTTCCTGAACCATTATTTTTCTCATTAATATCAAAACTGCTGCCACCAGCACCAGCAGCACTTCCAATGCTACTACCATTTCCACTATTGATGACCTCAATTTCTGCTGTGGGCAAATGTGCAAACTCGTCCTGATGTTGTAAATGACGTTGCGAATGTGTTTGTGAATGTTGCTGCTGTTGCTGTTCACTGGACACATGTTGTTGCAGCTTAAGTATACTGTTTTCATTGTCCAAATCCTTTTCAGCCTCCATCGGTTGCACATCACATAAATTTCTAAAAGTGCTCTTTATTTTGTCCACATCGCCCATGGCATAATAGCATAGTATTAAGTGGATTCCGCTACGTATATCCGCTCGTTCAGACATGATAAATTCAAAACTGGCTGCTGCATCAGCATACTGACCCATACGCACAAAAAGTATGCCAATATTTTGGGTAATTTTAAGACGTAATTGTTTTAAATTATTGGGCACCGAATCGAGTGCCATGCGATACATTTTTATGGCCTTTGGATAAATGCCCATGCGATAGTATATGTTGCCCATATTCAGTTTTAGCTGATTCACATGTGGAAACATTTTGTTCTTTGTCATGATGCTGTATGTGTTGAGTGCCTCAATATGCATATCATTGCGTTCATATTGTTCGGCCAGATTAAAGAAAACCTGCAAGTAAGTATGGTGATGTATAGTTTGGAGAATGAGTTGGTAAGTGAATATTTTAATATGTTGTTTGGTACAATTTAAGTTTAAATCGTTTTTTATTTATTGGCTGTTTTTTTTTTTTTTTGGCATATACAAACATTTTATGCAATCGAAAGTTCGATAACAAAGAAAAAAAAAGAAAATAACTTTAACTTTTAGGTAAAAGTTTAAATCATATATGGGATTTTTTTATTATTATTTAAATATTTTGCTTCCCAAGCCAACAGGCCAGTTAAGGATAAGCGATATCGCAGAAATCCCAACAAAAACATAGTAATGACTACATGTATAGAAATAAACCCCCGGGTAAAAATTTTAATACGGAGTCTAATAAAATTATATCGCATTTGATAAGTTTCCATATAAAGGCACACACAAATTTATCCGAAAAATGGGCCATCTACAGGTATTTAATAATAGCAAATTAGAAATAATTTGATACAATTTTATCCAAAATTTGTCCATATCCGGGACATTAAATTATATTTAATTAGATATAAATATATCTGATTTTATAAAATTTTTGCCGATATTAAGTATGATTTTGGTAACTTAAAATTATGCTCAAAAGTAAAGGGTTGTTTTTATACAGGTATAGAACTTTGAGATGGAATAAAACAAAGATGGATTTTTTAAATTCACATGAAATTTACTTTATTCGAAGGATAATCTTCTGGCATTAAAAAGGGTGTTTTTATAGAGGTATAGAACTTTGAAGTGGAATAAAACAAAGATGAATTTTTTAAATTGGCATGAAATTCACTTTATTCGAAAAATAATCTTCTGGCATTATAATTTAAATATGACTTCTGCCATATGACCGCCACGGCTAGCTCAGACGTAGTCTAATCTAGAGGTCTAATTTTAAATGACTTTTTCCAATATTTGTGGCCGTATATTGGCAATAACGTGGCGAATGTTGTCCTCCAAGTGGTCAATCGTTTCGGACTTATCGGCGTTGACTAGGGACTTCACATATCCCCACAGAAAATAGTCCAGCGGCGTTAAATCTAACTATGCAGTTAACAAACGTTTCCTGCAATAAATCAATTGTGTCTCGAGCTGTGTGACATGTTGCGCCGTCTTGTTGAAACCACAGCTCCTGTACATCATGGTTATTCAATTTATGATCGAAAAAGTAAGTATTCATGGCGCTATAATTGACTGTAACGTTCTGACCAGCATCGTTTTTTAACATACATGAGTTTGGCTGCAAATATATGTTTATTAGAAGTGTCTTTGCATGTCCCAAACATAATATCTAAAAATTTTAAAATTACAAATATGTCTTTGTTTAGGTTTGAAATTTGAATCATTATAAACATACATACTCGTATATAATTATATGCAAATATATTCAAAACTGTCTTTTTTCTTCGAGCAGAAAAAGCTATTAATGGTCATTCGACCATGCAGAAAACACTGCTAAAAAGAAAATATAATGATAGAACATTTTTCTGGCAATTTTTTTTTAGACCCCATATAATTCGTATTTTTATAAGCTCGAGGGTAAGGTGTTAGTTTTAGTATATCTTGAATGAATTTACATAGAAGAAAATATATTTATATTTTAAACTATCAAATATTATATGCCTCGGTGGTTTAGGGTATAGAGCAGTCGCCTGTTAATTAGACGACTTGGGATCGATTCCCAGCTCGACCATGTTTAAAAAAATAATAACATATATTTTTAAATTCGTAATTTTCTTCAAAATCTTATTTTAGACCCATTATAATTCAAATTTAATTTAATCTGATGACCAGCAACCGATTCCCGGCTCCACCATGTTTTAAAAAAATTCAAAACACATTTTTTTTTAATTACATAATTATTTTTTAAAATCAATTTTTAGACCCGTTATTTTTTACTTCTGGTAATGGCTTATTATTCATAGCCTTGTATGCATATATGTAACCCATTGTCATTCATATTAAGGTAAGGCTGCCAGTAATGGATAAGACATTATTTTTTGGACATTTCATATAAAACAAATTGGAAAAGCGGGAAAATGCTAGTTATTTTACTAAATCAATAATTTTTTTTTTTTTAGAAATGATGATTTTTTAAATTTCAGTACTATGAGGGCGGTCCCAAAATTAGCCTATAGATGGCGGTACCTGTTTGAAAAAAATTACATTGGGGAAAAGTGGCAACCTTGTAAAACGTATGTTTTAGTACGTATATTAAGCCACGTATATTAGTATTTTTTTGAAGCCATCAAAAATAAACGATCTCAGTGAATTTGTAGTCATGGAAAAATTGGTCACCGTAGTTCAACACTTTCATTTGAAAGGTATCAGTACAACTATATTAAAGATGTGCTAGATTCTCATCTGCTGCTCTTAAAAATAGTGCGTGGACGGTGACTGAGCTGGCTGAAATACCATCGTAACCATAGACAAGACATCATTGACCGGATTTTACACATAAAAAAATTAATTTCTTAATTTTAATCATGCAATATCAATTCCATTCCTTAATTACTCTATGGTAATGGATGGACTTAGAAAACTTAAATTCTAATATAAAAATGGGCCACATGAAAATCCTAGCTGTATTTTAATACGGTGCCATGCATTAATGCAACTGTTTATTATTTCGGTCAAATATGGCTATTTCTCAAATTGCTGGAAAAAATCCTTTATTTATAATCAGATTATTTAAATCTGGAAGCAAAGCCAATATTCAAATTACAGAGCAATAGAAAAACTTGATACTATTCGAAAACTTTTTGAAAAACTAATTACTGATCACATTTGTCATCATGTTTCAACATATTTTTCGTAAAAGATGTTCAACTGTAACTAATCTGTTGCAAATTTAGACTATTGTAAATCGTGATTTTGTTCAACAAAAACAAACGGATGCTGTGTACACCGATTTTAGTAAGGCTTTTGACAAGGTTAACCATAAACTTATCTTGAAGAAATTGAATTTAATCGGATTCACTCACAACTGTCTTAAGTGGACAAAATCATATTTATGTAACTGAATTAAAACAGAAATAAACGTGTACTCTGGAGTGCCGCAGGGAAGCCATCTTGGACCTCTATTGTTCTCCCTATTTATTAACGAATTTCCAAATGTAATTAAATTCTCAAATATCTTGATGTATGCAAACGTAAACATTTTTCTTCATAGGGACTTAGATGCACTATATTTATGGAACTTACTCCGAGAAAGTGTAAATATATGTGTTTTTATAAAAGAATCCATATTAAAGTTAATTACTCATTTAGTGATTGCCAGTTGGAAAAAGTAAACATATTTCTGAGATCTTGGTGTTTTATTGTATGCAAAGTTAAATTTTATACAATATGTATCTATGACAGGTAATAAAGCAATAGGTGTGCAGGGATTTATATAACGGTGGGCCAAGGAATTTATTGATCCCTATATTACAAAACAATTATACGTTTAACTAGTTAAACCTGTCTTAGAATATGTATCTGTAATTTGGGAACCTATGTAGAAAATTCACACCAACATCATTGAACCTGTTCAAAAGCAGTTTTTGTGGTTCTGTCTTCGCAGTTTATAGTAGAACCCATTTTATCTTCCTTCATATACTAGCCGTCTTGCATTACTAAAACTGCCAACATAATAAAGCCGGAGAACTATGCTGAGGAGAACTATCTAAAATTCTATGTCTTGTTTTTTAAAAAAAATTTTCAGGTATGTGACACTTTCATAACTTTTAGCGTATATATAATATATATGTAGCTTCCCAAGCAAACTGTTTAGCTAAAAAAAGATACATATCACAGCAACAAAATTACTATTTTCACCTTTAATTCAGCGGTTTGAACAGATTGTTAAAAGGGATATTCTTCCCTTTCAAATCTCAATTTTTTACCACGATCCTGCCGAAAATTTAAAAAATAATCTTGTCACTAAATTTTGTGTACTTAAAGAAACACGTAGTTTTTAGTTTCAGATTTCAAGCCAAAGGATTTTAATCAAACCTTTTACACTTTTAATACAGATTATAGTTTTGTAATTGGGTGATTTGTTTGCCTTCTTAAGGGCTTCTCACTGCTGTAACTTTTACACAGCCGATTTTTGAAATCGGCCTTATTCAAAAGAACATTGTCTCAGAAATGTTGAATTGAAATTTCATCAAAAAATAAAAGCAACACTAAGTAAATCAGTTCGACCTGAAATTTGAAATACAAAAACTAACAATTATCCAAATAATGTGCGGCCCTTTTATTCGAATTACTATGGTTCATTTTTTAAGCGAAGAGATCCGGTTTTCTTGTAACAAGCGAAACTACAATTTCTACGCAACCACTTGAATTCTGCCAAAAATACAAATATTTGTATGCATAAAAATTGGGGTTTATCCCGAATACATGAGGCAATTTTTAAACTAACGTTATGTCCCATGTATGATTTAAATAGAATAAAGTAGTGAAATTGGAATTGGTATCAGTTGCTCAACAAGCATTATTCTTTTTTTTTTATATTTGGAAGGAAGGACAGACAGGCAGATGAAAAATGAAATTGCGTGAAGTTTTAGTTTTGGCAAAGTTTTAATGAAAGTGAAAGAGATAATAGAATTAAAGAAATTTACGTACAAAATAGGAGGAGACAGGTGCATAGAGGGAAAATTTTAATCAAAGAGTATTGAATAAGTTTTGTTTAGGTCAACGGTTCCCAAATGGGGGTACGCGGACCCCCAGCGGTCTGCAAGGGTATTCCAGGAGGTCCGCGAAGAGTTCATACAAAATCAATGTTCAAAACAAATTTTAAAAAATTTCACAATATTTTTTACAAATTTATTAATAATTCAAAAACCGAATTGAATAACTGAACATTTTTTGGACTCCATTAGTTAGATTTATTAATTTTCGTCTAAAATTGCCTATTACTTACAATAGCTCCTTTTAATAATTGTGCAACAAATTTAAAAGTACCTCTAACTGATTGTTTTTTAATTGATTTTATTAACAATTCCTAAGCTTATTCATACGAAAAAGTCCGTACAGTCTTATGACTGTATTCCCCATGTCCTTGTTGTTGCAAGAGTCACAGAAAGTTTTATTTTTTTTTATTTTAAGTTGTGAATTTCAATCTTTAAAACAGTCTTAGGGTAGTCACAGCTAGCCACAGTTTAAAATCGTATTTTTAAAACTACAAATTTTTGTATGAAAGTAGTTCTTCAAAAATAGTTTCGTTTTTAACTCAAAAATTCATAAATAAATACTAAAAAATACTAAAAAATAATACTTATAACGATTCAATTTTTGTAGTCACTCGGAGTTCATCTTAATTGCTTTTACTGCATTTGGTTTTTGTATGGATTTTTTTTTATAAAAACAATATAATTTGGTAATTCTGCATTTTTTAAATATCCCGGTTAAAGTTCAACATATATGCATCCATTTATGAACGCATTCATGCTCATATATGAAGTGATTCGAGGTCATACATGTAAATATACAACCATATAGAATTCATATATGTTCATAAGAGTTTATTTATGATTCCTCATATGAACATATAATATTGCTTTATGAACACATGAATCATATATGGATGCATATGGACATGTATGAAGCATGTGTGTTCATATACGGATTTGATTTTTAACACGAATATGAAAACAAATTCTTTGGGGCTCCGTGAACTAATAAAAATGCATCAAGGTTTCCGTGAAGCAAAAATTGGTGGGAACTGCTGGTTTAGGAGATGATGATAATTGCAATGCTGCAACTGCGAAGACAATGAATGCTATTAGAATTTGGAAACGTTCAGTTTGATTAAATCTTTAATTAATTTTGCATTGTCATTAGTGGTTAAATGAACGTAATTATTGATTTAGTTTCTAAATTTAAAAAGAAAATAATTTAATTTAAGAAAACAGTGCAATTTTAACACTAAATAATGGTATTACTAAACATAGTACACTAGAGTGCCTCATTTTGAGGCTTTTCAAAAAAATGCAAGATGCACACATCTAAAAATAAAGATTAACATGTATTATGATTAATTTTTTTATGTAAGTTTTATAACAATTTCAAAAAATTCTTCCATTTTTATCCGTTTTCCATTTTGAATACAAATTTGAAAAGTGTGGATATCCGCTAATATTTGCAATATAATAATGTTTCCTAATGTTCATTGATATTTTCAGGACTCTGTAAGGAACTACAAAATTCTCATTTTTGAGATTAAAGCGCCTAATAAATTTTCTCTTTTCTATGAAACGCGTTAACTAGAGACTTCGACGAATATTTTCGGTGATGCGAAATGAAACCTTTTGAATTTTGAATTAATAAATAAACATTTTACGGTTTTTTGTTAAAAAAAACAAATGATCTTGAACTTAAATAATCTTCCTCACATCATAATTTATGACAAAAGATCGAAAAATAAACTTTTGGTTTTAATTTTTTTAAATTTAAAAGTAAAACATACTTCGACGAATAATATCTTGCATCAAGCATTAAGAACCGTTGAATATTTTCTGAAATAATTACAAAACAAATTTAAATTTTTAAATATGAAACATTACGTTTTATTAAATAAAAAATATACACTCAGGGAACTTCTGCTTTAAAAATTTGTAGTTGTTTGAGTTGTAATACAGTTTTTTTTTTTTTTTTTTTTTTTTTTTTTATAAAGAGCGGCAACACTCAGGAAATACTTCCTATATTTAGTGTGTTGCTTTCTTTGGAAAGGGATAGTATAGAGATGAAAGGTGGGGAAAGATGGAGGGCTTCAGACATGGCAACACTGTAATTGCGCGAGATGTTAAGTCCTAGAACAGTTGTTGCTCGCCACCTGATGGAGAGTTGGCGAACTTATTGAAGCTTCTTGGTTCATAGCGCTGATTCATTATTTTACTTCGGTGGGGTTAATTGCTATGGGAACACCGAAGAAGGACATTGCGATACGTATGAGGGATAGAAAAAACTCATACATATTATTTTGATGTTGCCGGCACCGGGGATCTAACCCGGGACCTTCTGTGCCAGTCATTTGTAGAACAAATTTAATCTTTTACTAATCTTTCAGTTCATTTAAAAAAACAAACCACATCAAATGTCTGTTTTATGATTTTACATTCATTTTTTACAGTCGTTTTTTGTTATTTAAAAATTAATGTAAATGTTTGTTTATTTTTTACTAACACATGTGCTTCATTTTCACCACAATTGTTAGTAATTTTTTGAACAGAAAACACAAATGACAAATGTTAGTTGAATTTAATGAAATGTTAGTCGTCCTTTCTTCAAGTGAAAATTCATTTGTTTTTGACTACATTTGCTGTCGTCTTTACCTACATAATATCCTAAGTGTAGTAATGGACGATGTATTAAAAATGAAAAGCGGATGAAAAATGGAAGAGTTGTTTCAGTTTTTAAAAAATCCCATTGAAGAGCATAAAAAATGGCATACAAATCTTATTATCTCGAGCCAAGAGGCTGAATTTTATGATTTTTTAATGCAGAACTATAGAATTTTTTTATATTTGACTAAAATTTTTAACAATTAATTAATAAAAAATAGTGCTTTCGGAGATTTTTTTAAAACGGTTTAGCTCACGGGATGTTATCGCTAGAGCCCATAAATTTTAGGAATCATCATAGACATGTTAAGTTTAGGGAGGTCTATCATGCACTTGTTTTTTCAAGCACTAGTACTAGTACTAATTTTCCTTCGTATGAATGTATTTCATTAAATTGATTAATTCATTAAATGAAAAATATACAATAATTTAATATAATTTTGTTTTGTACACCAAATATTTAATTCCGACGCTTCGACTATTGGGAAAAGCTATTTCAATACAAAAGTCTTAATAAGCACATCCTTATGTTTATGCTATTTAGGTCAATCAGTAACGCGGAAATGTCTATATGTTGGTGGTTGCGGGTTCCAAGCCGCGTTCAGGGAGATGTCAAATAAAAAGAAAACGTTAAAAAAATATGAAACATGATCGAGCAAAAATATAAAAATCTAATAAGGAGTTTAGACTGAAAAGAAAATTTCCCAGTAAAAAACTCTGCTTATCTGCAAGCTGGTTTGTAATGGAGTAAACCAAAAAGAATGCCTTTTAAACCTGCTTACATATGCCATGAAATTTATATGGCGAATTGTCATTTGGAGGCATTACTTTTGGCGAAATAAGCGCGTGTTTTAGAGCTTACAAAAAGCTGTGATTTCGTGTCTTTTAGTAAAAGCATATTTCATGTCTTCATTATTACTATTAAAAGTAATAATATGAATGATATACAATTTATTTTACATAAAATTCTACAGATATTAGTTTTAGACATATCAATATCATAATTTTATTTTTTTTTACCGCACCACGTGGTAGCCCTCCAGGAACAGTGAAATGACTAATTAGTTTTTTTAACATATTCGAGACCACCAAACACAATTGGAAATCACTCGGGAAAACTGGTACAGATTGTTTATAATCCATGATATGAAACTTTCTTCTTTAAAACCTGCATCCTCGTAAGGGAAAACAGTAAGCTCAACAAAATGTTTTGTTTATTTTTGGTCGAACAACATAATAGTAAGCACTTACTTCAGCACATTTGTTTTATCCAGCTTATAAAAAACGCGAACATTTTTTACTGAGTTTTGCCTAATTTCAGTGAAACCATATCGCTCATTTACTGCAAGACTGAGTTTTCAATCCATATCTGCCTCCCTCGACCCTTTCTATATTTATTTGGTCTCTTAGTGAGAGTTGTGTGCGAATTCGCTAATTATCGAGAGACCCGTGAGTAGCAAGGTTTCTCTATGAAGTATGTACTCTTTTCACCCACTTTAAAGAAAAAATAAAATATATTATCCTCTATCTCGAAAAGTATACATGATATTCATATGAAATTTTTACACAATATAAGGCATGATATAACTAATAAATTTGCATTATTAACTCAAAAAATGGCATTTTTTGACTTATGACAGTCTTGAAGTAAATTAGTGATATGCAGTTAATACACTTTACTAGATTAACTTTTCAGTCTATAAACCCTATAAATATGGCACAGGAAAAAATAATTTTTCACCATAATGTACTTAATAAAAATCTCTTATGATTGCAATGCAACTTTCTTTGGAGACTTTTTGAGGAAAAAATTCATTGTATTAATGAAGAATTTCATTTATACAATGAACGCAGTCAGTGTAGATACTTACTGCATAAGTTAAGTCAAAATTGTGAAATATATTTTCACCATGCTGATCACGAAAACGATGCAATGTTCGGTCTAGAGAAAATGCTTCCTTGGCTTTATTTAGTGCCTCCGATAGACTGGCCTTAAATTCTGTCGATGAGTTTTCTTCACGGTGACCATCGTTAGTAATAATTTCTTGCTTATTGGCTGATGTTGTCTTAGCCGCCAATACAATAGACGATTCCAATAGTTTGACTATTTTAGCTTCAAGATTTTTATATTTCACTTGCGGAACTAAAAAATATTTTAAATATTTTTTTTAAATATTTCTACACCACTCTAATTTAAACACTTACCTAACTTCTTTGGTGGTGACAATGGCAGCATTTGCTGACGACAATGTCTGTTGTCTGGCTTTATCAACAAAAAATTGATCAAAACGTTGGCCAGCTGAGCCACTGTTGTTAGCTGCATAACCCACAGCACGTACAGCTGTTGAAGGACGTGCTAGTGCGGTTTTATCACCTCCCAAGCGGCTGCTAACTAAATTTCCGCGCTAATAAAAAAAAAAAACATTTTTGTTTTGTTAATTCATTTAAAACAAAAAATGTGCATATGTTTCAATAAAAGTTTTTCTGTGTGTGCGTGTGTTTTTGGTGTTTGCATACCGAAATGAATGTTGGACAAAAGGGTTGTGTAAGGTCCCAAGAGCAACTCGGCGTTTGTGTTTTTAACACCACACATACTACTTAAACACACTCATTAGGATGTCCCTTAAAATAACGATTTTTCAAATGGTTCCACATAGAAGAAATCAGTTTTTTTTTGTTGAAAGCGTTAACCCGTGCTAAAAAAATGTCGAAAAATGTGCATGTTTATTAAAAACTCCAAAAATTCTAAATTTCGAAGATTTTAATTAATTTATTCCTTCAATATGTGTACTCCAAATTATTCATATATGGAATTTAAAATTTTTTTTTTTTTAATTTATTAGACATCTTTAACTCAATTTAGCCTTTAATTAAAAATGACGCACAAATTTGATAAAAATGCGAAAACGTTTTTGTTTAAATTTATTTTAAAAATTAATTTTAAACTACAAAGTTTGGAAATAGTGATTGCTATTTTTAGAATATAATAGCTGGAATTAAAAAAATAAATAAATTGAAAAAATTATAATTCATGTTTCCGCGACTTCTTTCCAAAACATTTTATAAAAATTGACTATTTTGTAAAAAATTTAGCAAAATTTTAATGTTTCTATTCAAGTTTGCATAATTTAACTTAGTCGCGGATCTAGGGGAATCCCCCTAAACCGTTTAAAATAATAATAAATACAGGAAGAAAAATACAAACGGCACAGTGTTGGCAGAGCGTAAGCTACGGTCGGTCATGCTTTGGCTGAACGTGGGATTAACCCTCTTTTTTTTTTTTTTTTTAAAAAAAAAAGAGAAACAACACTCAGGAAATTCTTCCTATTAATTAATGTGTTGCTTTCTTTGGAAAGGGGATAGTGGAGAGATGAAAGGTGGTGAGAGATGAAGGGCTTCAAACATGGCAACACTGTAATTGCGCGAGTAGATAAGTATTAGAACAGTTGTTGCTCGCCACCTGATATAGAGTTGGCGAATTTATTGAAGCTTTTTCTTTCATAGCCCTGATTCATTATTTTACTTCGGTGGGGTTAAGTGCTATGGGAACACCGAAGGTGGGCGCAGCGATACATATAAGTGATAGAAAACTCATACATATTATTTTTCTAAATTGATGTTGTCGTCACCGGGAATCGAACCCGGGACCATCTGTGTAACAGTCCAACGCGCTAACCATTACACCACAACGCCCAGTATTGACAGTATTGTCCTGTTACCCGATTGATAACAGTTCGTTTCAGCGAACTTGCTAATGGTGGTGCTTTTAAAATAGCTTAAATTTAATTATTTTGAGAAATGTGCGTAATAAAACAGAAGCAGTAATACAGCGCGTTCTTTAGTCTTATACATCGTATGAAATATAATAAAATATTAAAAAAATCTTTCTAATTTGTTGTAATATTGGTAAAAACTATATTGGCAAAGAATTTTGAGAGTTTCACAACAGATGATTTGTAAACAAAATTGTGTTTTCCTAGTGCAATATAAGTTGTACTTTTGGTAATTTTTAACAATGTGGATTTTACCAAAATAGCAGTGGTTTGACAGTACTTTATATTTGGAACGTTTGGCAATTTTTACCTGGGACGACAGAAAATAACTTAAAAATAAAAGGGTTTGTAATTTTAAATCGTTGTCAAACTAAAAAGGTTTGTGCTTTCTTTTTGTTAATTATCGTACACTCTTTGGCAAATTTTAAATTGACAATTTGGCACGAAAAATGCCAGGCTACTTCTAAAAATTTCTAAAAAAAAAGTTGATTTAAGGACTTTTTTTGTATAATATTTTTAATAAAAAAACAGTAATGAAGGAATTTACAGTTAAAGCGCTTTAGTGTTAATATAGTTAGTTAGTCCGAACTTAAAAATTTAAGATTTTCGTTGCTTTAAAAGAAAGTAAAACAAGTGATTTGAATTTAAATTCGACAAACATTTAAAAAATATATATTTCAAAATTTTCATTTAGATTTTATAAAATTTGTTTAAAGAAAAGTCTAAAACAATTCTAAAAATTCTCTATTAAAGCAAGAATTCGAAAAAAATAGAATTTTTACCAAATAATGGGATAAGTGTAAATTGTAGCATTTAATGGCACACGCCAAAAAATCTTGCTCAAAATATTTTTGAGAACTTTTTCAGATTTTGAGAATCATAAAATTTGTATAATTTTGCTCTTGTGCTTTGATTTCACAAAACTGAATAAATCACTACTCAACAGTTCCAGCCAACTAAAAAATTATTCGTCTTACACATTTTTAGTTAAAGGGTAACTTTTATGACCTTAAAAATGGGCAATGAAATAAAATTTTATAATTTTTTTTTAAATTCCTTTCATTCGCTTTATAAGAAATAGAAACCAATTATAACGAAATCATTTTTCTTTTCCTATTTCACATGAAATTTGACCAATTCGAATATCAAATGAAAGGTATTTTAAAAGCTTATTTAAAAAAAAAACTGCGTTTAACGCCCATACATTGCTTGTATTCAAATATAAAAAACTTGTAAATTTTAAGATTTAAGGTTTTGTTAAATAACCACACTTTTTTAATAAAATCCATCTTAGTAAAATTCCGTAAAAGTCTTTTAGACTATAAGCATTCATATTCCGCTTTGGGTGCTGCAAGAATAAAATATTTAAAAGTTTTCGGTAAAACGATCTATTGATCATGTTTCAGGATTTTAAAATGTTATTGTCTGCATCAACGTCGCAAATAACAGACCTTAGTCCCATTTAAAATTTTAGTTTAACTATTCGTTAATATTTAATGGGACTTTCAATAATTGGGCCATATCAGTTCATATTAAAAAGAAATACTTATTTAAAAAATAAAATTAAAAAATTCGAGATTTTTACCATTCAAAATATGCTGGACAAAATACAGTTTCGCAACCAAAACCAAAATAAACAATAAATCTTTACTTGTTTTTTTTAATGTCGTCAGTCAGTAAATCTTTACTTAGTAAGTCCATTATTTGCCAACCGTGCATTTTCAAAAATTTTATTTTTTATTTTATTAATTAATAATCATATAATTACAAATTATATACTATTACCCTAACCGGACACTAGCTACTATGGCCTTCGGCGCATTGTAGCGAAAAAAGACCAGTGCCTCTGGTGGGAATCGAACCCACGACCACCGCACAGATAAGCCAGCACGCTACCAACTAGCCTACCGGGGCGCACATTTTCAAAAATTATTCGTTATGTCTTCTATACATAGTGAATGAAAAATTTCTTAAACTTTCTGAAAAATCTTTATTCTTTTTATGAAACCGTTTTTAATGAAACTCTTTCTTTAGGCGTAGAATCTTTTAGTATATACAATAAAATTTTTAATACAATTTTATGGCAAACTGCATCAATTTTATGAAAAGTTTTAATGGACGAGTTCCAGTGATATTGTATAGATCTTATGCAAAAATTCGTTGATATCATGCAGACAGTACTCTCAGTGTACAGGGGTAAAAACGGCCGTAACTCTATAACTTCTTGAATAAATGAATAAAGGATATACTTTCTTATCTGTCATCATTTCGGTGCAATAAATACTGGGGTTGGCCAAGTTGGCACGGACATACAAAATGTTTGAAAATGCACTTAAATACGTTACAATATTTTATTGATATTTGGCAAACTATTATAAATATTACCTAATACCTGATATCAAAAATTATCATATTCGGTCAATGAATTCACATAACTTGCAGAAATATTAACATGTTTTTAGATTTTTTTTTTATTTGGACATATTTTGGTATAAATTATTAGTGATAAAATAGGCCAACCAAAAATAAGCTCTTATCAATTTAATAGCAGCCCTTAAAATATGCAACATATAATTCAATACATCTACTTTAGTTTCTTAGTTGATTTGTATTATGTATTTCCAATTCGCTATTGCCTATTTTAAGGGCTCAAATTCAATGCATAAAAGCTTATTTTGGTTAGCGTAGTGATAAAAATAACAAGTCGTTTCAGTCGTCAAATTCACGAGCTGTGTCCAAAAAGACACAAAAATGTTCGTAGGGTTGTCAAGTTACTTTTACAAAAGCTAATCCCATGCAAAAATTATTAATACGTTCATTTAAATACGATAGTCTTACAAAAAAAATAAAAAAATTTCAGTTAATCTTTGTAAACCAAATACATTTTCACATTCGTTAATATATAAAGGGTCCGCCATCTAACTTTTTTTTCAACTAGTGCTTATTTCGTGAATGGTAACACTTAGCTCATATCTGATTTGACAGATAATTAGTTTTATCCTTCCGCTGAACGAATATGGTTGTGTATACGCTTGAACAACGCTGGGAAATATTGCGACATTACTTTGACAATCATGGTAATGTTGCAGAATGTGGCTGTTACAGTCAATGGCGATCGTTATCGGGCCATGTTGAACGAATTTTTGTTCACAAAAATTGAAGAGGAGGATATTGGCAACATTTGGTTTCAACAGGTGAAGCCATTGGCGAAATACAGCTTAAAAATGTGCTTAAAAATTGGACCGATCGTGTAGGCTACTGCATGGCCAGCCGAGGCAGCCATTTGAATGAAATTATTTTCCATTATTAACCGGAAGGATTGTACTTTCAAATAAAAAAAGAAATTTGAGATATAATAATATAATTAAATAAAAATAATACGGGACAGTTAATTTTTCTTAGTGGTCCAATCTAATGTTTAGGGGTTAAAAAGTGCCGTAAAAAATTACCCAATTTTTCGGCTTATTTGGAATTATTTCAGAAAACTTTCCGACAAATGGGGTTACAAATGAAAAGGCTTTCGGAGACATATTAACTGGTATAATAAAACATGTCCCATAGCTTCCAAGTATTATTTTGATTCAAAAAATGAGTTTTAAGTGATATTAAAACTGGCGTTTTGTTTAAGATTTATAGTTGGATTAAGCTAAACACTGTGTATTAATGCCTATTAAATTTAATCGAGGGATTGTCTGAGCTTTTTCTGGCCTTCTTAATTTATCGGCTTTTATACGACTTTTTCCGAAGATGTTTTAACCTTTATTTTAAATAAATGCCAACCCTAATACACTACATATGTAATATTAGTATCAAAGTTTTTTTTTTTCTCGAATACTCGAATCTGAATTTTATAAGTTTCAGACATGTTTATACACAAAAAATGTATTAACTTTTATTGGGCCGCTAAAAAAATACATGTCAATAATTTTTGTTCTTTATCACATATCCAAATTTTATTAACATCGGACAAAGCCCATCGAGAAACTGCCCTTGTAAGTAACTACCAATTAAAAATTTTTGTTTAAATTCTGCAAAAATAAAAATTTAAAAAAAAACTGAAAATTTCAAGTTTTCAAAAAGCTATTTGTTTTGATTAATTACAATAAATATAATTTGCGCTAAAAAATTATACATTTGAAAATTTTAATAATTTTCTATATAAATTAAAAAACAAGTTTTAAAAAGTTCAAAACTCGAAACAAAAAGTTAATTGTGGTTTCGAAACTGTTTCTGAACATGGCCCACCCAGTACAACTATTATATTATAAAAATATAAATGCCTCCAAATTAGGCATTTTTTAAAAAATTAATTTAAAAAAATCTCGTTTTTGCATTTTTATAAAATTTGTGCGTTATTTTTGATTCCATGCTAAAATAAGTTAATGATATCTGCTGAAGTCAGAAATCCATATCTGAATAATTTTTAGTGTGTTAAAGTAATAAATGAAATACATTTTTCTTTTTAAAATTAAAATTTTGCGAATTTTTACAAAATGGGTCAAAATTCTTCTCGTTTTCCAAAAAAAAAAAATCGATTTCTTCCATTTGGAACCATTTGCAATAATTTGGGTGCAGTAATGATGAATCTATTTTTAAGGGACACCCTAACACTCACTTACAACAACTTGAATTCATTGTGTGATTATAACCTACCGAAAAAAGCAATGATGTCGGCGGACGACCGGCAGCTGTTGGTGGAGGTGGTGGTGCCTGCTGACGTTGTGACGAAACATCTGTAGACGAGGAATTACTAGAGGCATCTTTCGAAATTTCCGCACTCATTGTAACAACATTAATTAAAACTCAGTCGGAATAAAGCTTAAGTTTCCAACTACGTGCCATAAAATGGCACAAAAAACAGGCAATGAATAAATACCACTGCTTCCAAAATTAACAACTATGAGTAGAATGAGTTAAAAGTTTTGTTGGTCCTTCGGTCGCTTCTAATGAAATCGACTAAGTGTCGGTCACATTATGTTTTTTTTATTTTATGTGTTTATTTTCTCTGGCTTACAATTTCAGTTTGTTTTGGATGAAATAAAATGTGTTGACTACAGTTTAAACGAAATTTTTGTTTAAAATTTAAAATGCTACAGTATTTGCAATAATACATCCAACTAAAAACTGTTTTTTTTTAAGTTTTTTTTATAAAATGTTGCCACTGGCAGCCTTTGTTTGGGCTTTACTATTTCAACTATTGCAACTACTAGATGTTTGTAAATAAAACTGTTACAACAACGATTTAACACCACGACCACCACTTGTGTTTTGAAATACATTGAATGTGTATGTACGAGGATTTTAGTTGTAGAACATTATTTTGTTTAGGGTATTTTGTTGGTATTTGTTTGGTTTTTGTTGGCACTGTTGCCATGGAAACGGGACAATAGTACGGTTATCAAAAAACTGTTTTTATGTTGTTACATATATGGATTTTTTTAGCAGGAGGGTAGGTTAGGTAGAAAAGAGGAATCGGAAGTGAAGAGACCCTTCACAAAGAGTCTTCAGGAACCCGATCAACAATGTCAAACTGGTATGGCGACCGGATAAGGGGTGTATGATAATTTCGCGAACGCAGAGAACATATTTGACAGTTATGCGGTAATCAGATCAATGCTCCGTAGCAAAAGAGCAGCAAAGGCCCCATCTGGTCATGTTGCCTTAAAGAAAAGCTCATTTCCTCAACGGTGTTGCCTTTGGATCAATTTGTCGTCCCTCATTTGGTGCAGCCTGCTAGGTATTGCTGGACACAACTTGTTGTTCCACGCAGGGTCTAACATGTTGTTCCACATTTGGTTCAACTTGTTGCTTCACATTAGGTTAGGGTTGCCATTCGTACTGTTTTAAACAGTACATGTACTGTTTTTTGAAAAATGTACTGTTTTATTCACAACACCTAAAACAGTACGCAAAAGTACTGTTTTTTTGGATTTGTACTGTTTTTGTACTGTTTTTTTGTATATTTTACATATTTTTATATAAACAAGTTTTTTTGCGTGTACAAAGAATATATATATTTTTTTAACCATGTTTTTTTTTGTGTGTACAATAGTTTTTTATATAAATTTTTTGAATCTCCCTGTATTAATTCCACTTCGTTTCTTTGTACATATATAAGTTTGGTTTGTTTACTTTTCAAGCAATGGATGTTTGTAAACACAATTTTTTTTCATGACACTGCCCAATGCAAAAAGTAATGGCGTCCAAACTAATAATTTTAGCCAATTTGACGAAATTTAGTCAATTTGATGAAATTTAGTCAATTTTACTTCTTTAGAATATGTAAACTTGACGAAATTTTGTTGATTTGAATAAAATTTGTTAAATCTTAAAAAAAAATTGACAAAATTTCGTTAAAGATCTACAAAATTTTTTTTGTTGATTTTACCTACGCTATTTGGTTCGGTGTATTAACTTATTTTAAGTAAATATGTGATGTATTGAAGTAAAAGCTATGTTAACAATAAATACAAAAATGTACTGTTTTTTTTTGAAAAGTACTGTTTTTTTTTCATCAATGTACTTTTTTTTCACTTTTCAAATATGGCAACCCTACATTAGGTCCAACTAGATGTCCAACATATGTTCCAGCGTTTTTAGCATGGAAGTGAGTTTACATAGGTATTCTTAAAGATTCGTCCATTGAGTCCGCTATTTTCCGTTTAAGTCAATTAAGGTTTTGGGATGCATATGGGTCTTTGATAAAATGTCCGCTCCATTTCCGTTTATGTCAATTACGGTTGCGGGATGCATATGGATCTTTGATAAGAATTACCTAATCTATGAGACGTTCTTTACACTGTTCACTTGTTCTCATACCATTTTCCAGGAGTTGCGCTTTGCCGTTCGAATTTTTCCGTTGCATTCCCTGATCTAACTATAGACGTCCCAGTATCTCGAATGTTTCTTCTGACGTCTCTCGCGAGATTGATCAGTTCCCCGGTTAGCCAGGGCATTTCTCTAGGAGATTTCCTTTGCCGGCGTGGACAGCAGTCCTCAAACAATTTAATAAGATAAGTCATTAACTTATCAACCTCCCCGTCGAAAACATTCCTCTTCTGAAATTTGGCTTGAGGAGCGTTAAGACGGTTTTGTTGATAAATCCTGAAGTTAGGCCAGGTTGTCCTTGCTTTATTTCGGAACCATATTGGTTCCGGTGTTGGGTGTGCCAGCTCAAACAAGATGTATTGATGATTTGGAAAATAATGTACGCTCGAGACGTGCCAAATAGTAAAGTTATAACCTCTTCCCTTAATTTGTTAACAAATGTATGTGAGTTCCCAACATTAAGGGTAAAAAGAAATTAAGAAATTCAAGCAGTGCATCCCCTCAACGGTGATAGAGTTGGTTTTTAAAAACCAGGTTCAACCAGTTTTTTGTGTGTTTTCGGTTTTCCTAAAAAGTTAAATTTTTGAATATCGAATAAACCGGTTTGTTGCTGTAGAATAAACGGTTTATTTATATTAAATTTACAAACTTCATTGTTAAAAACGGAATATTCTGAAAGATTTTCATAAAAATTTGTTTTTTATTAAGGAAAGAAATCTAATTTTACTTCAAAAGTACTAATGAAAAAACTTTTAAAATGTTCATAACCTCAAAAATTATTAGTTTTCTGTGTTATTATCCTGTTAATTTATATTTGGCTATATTACCAAAAACAAACAAGGAAATATTTAATTTTTTGTTAATAAAAAGCAAGTTATTTCATAAAATAGTAAAATCCAAAGAACAGGTTGTAGACCACTATATACTGTGTGACAATAGGTTCTAATTAATGTTTTACGACCGACTCTTTTTGTATGTAGTTTGTCGTATTTATAACTTGTTATTTCCCTTCAAGCAAGAACATATTACTTTAAAACCGGCGCTAGAAATAGCTGTAGAACTTTTTCTGGGACAGTGCAGCCTTACACTTTAGAGGCCCAGGATGCTGTTCTAGAACTGGTTCTATGCAACCGGAGGTAAACGAAGCTGTTCTGGAATATATTCTGAGGTAACCAGTTAGTTATAAACAATTTTACTGGGTATATTTTAACTAATCTCATAATAATCCATGTATAAAATTACGAAAAAGCGTAAAATAAATTAAATTCTGTACATTTTAATTTTGTACATTGTTTTCGTTGTTTTTACATTAATTTCGTATTTTTATACATGGGTTATTATGAGTGTATATACATCAAAATTTAAAATGATTTGTAAACCTGATTTTTGTTTTCGAAAACCATCGACATTTTTTTCAAGCTAACTCAAAATAAATAAAGATTTTTTAACTAAAATTCAAAATAAAAATCTATTTTTAAGTATAATGTATAACATTTAAAAACCGGTTAACCGATTTTTTCAAATTCCAGAAACTGATTTTTTTTTAATTTCAATTACTCGGAAAAACCGAAAACCGGTTTCAGTAAAATATCGAATAATCACCTAACCCCTCGCTTGTTGCAGTCTGAACTACCCCAAGTTATGTGGTGCGAGTTTTCATCGCACCGAATAGGAACTTCCTGACCTGTAAGTGCCGCCGCACAGTACTACATTTTCAGGAATGGCGGTCAAAAATCTCTAACTTTTGAACGAGTCGACGTATATCAATGCGGTTTTTTTTGTTGGAAATCCTAATATCAAATGTAGACAAAGTAAGACACTATCAAGTTTCTAAGTTTTTTCCTTTCCGACACTCAAAAAATAATTTATTAAGAAATTTAGTAAAATTATTTTATTTTTTCTTTGAAAAATTGACTTTTTAAATAATAAATGTAAACAATAAAAATATTTAATTATTTTCCAAACATATACAAATAGCAGATATCAAATAGTTTTTCAGATGTTTTTATATAACTAAGAGTCTATTTTATTTTAGTTAGTTAAATATTTATATCTAATCAAATAAGGTAATAAGCAAAATATTTGATAAATTTACCAATTTTTTCTTAAAAATCAGATCATTGATTTTCCGCAAACCTTTTTTTCTTATATTCTATGGAGAGTCTCAGTTACAAGATTTGGATACGCTAGAACCCCAAGTGCATGAGATTAAAAATGGGGATGGTGAAGTGGGTGGAATTGGATTCCCAAAGGTGGGAGGAAGAGGTAAAAATAGACAGAAAGCCCCACAACTTGCGTCCTTAGAGTGGTAAAATGTAAGACCCACCCCCATTAGTTTTTCTGAACATACTTACCCCCTATCTAAGTTCCCTAAGGTTCTCCCATCCAAAAATAACATTTTAAAAAAATGTTCTCCAATCGCTCGAACTATACCAACAATGCCCCTCGAAGAGTCAAATGTATAACCAACCCCCCAACTTTTCATCAACCCCAACAATTTCTCAGAACATACCTACCCCTATCTCCACTCCCTAAGGGGGCTCCAATACAAAAATTACATTTTCATTAAATTTGCTCCCACAGATCCAACTGTCCCAATAGTGCCCCTGGAGAAACCAAATGTATGACCGACTCCCAATATTTTTTCAAAATCAACATTTGCTCAAAAAATACCTATCACCTATCACCACTCACAAGGAGGCTCCCATCCAAAAATAAAATTTTTTTACAATTTGCTCCAACCGCTCTAACTTTTCCAAGCGTGCCCCTAGAGTAGTCAAATGTATGACCGACCCCCATATTTTTCCAACCTTAACATTTTATCAAAACTTTTTCAAATTAACATTTTCACAGATTTCAACATTTTTGAGATTTTTTTCAGGGATGTATCTTTGAAGCTACAGTGAGCATTAAAGGGTTAATCTTAATGTCAAACCGTATCGAAAATTTATAAGCTACTGAAGGAGGAAAATAAACCCCAAGTATAAAGTTTTTTAAATCATTGACATTATATTTAATTTTATTGATAATATAACAAGTTTCCATAAAACTTGAAATTAACTCAAAAAATTTGGAAGTTTCATCGAAAAAATGGCTTCAGCTGCTCAGTGCGCCAACTTGCGCAAAAGTATTTGACATGCACTTCTAGAGAAGAATATGGCAGTATGGTTGAAGCAAATTAGTTATATTGGAGTATAGAGACGAATCTTTTTTTTGAAAACATAACCTTTTCTAAAAATTAGTTGCTTTCTTTTCTTAATAGCTTCCCATATTTCATCGGATAGCCAGTGCTTACGTTTTTGTTTCCGAAAGTCGATATGTTCCGAGGCAGTATTTGTGAACTTTTTTTACATTCGTAAAGTCTTTACGAGGACTGATGTAGACTTTCAGTCTCCTCACATAGTATTTTTATTTGTTTTATAAGCAATACTCATGAAATTCTTCCTATTTATTAATGTGTTGCGTTTTTTGGAAAGGGGATAGAGGAGAGATTAAAGATGTTTAAAGATGAAGAGCTTTAGACATGGCAACACTGTAACTGCGCGAGATGATAAGTCTTAGAACAGTTGTTGCTCGCACCCTAATGGAGTGTTGGCTTTTTTGATCATATCCCTGATTATTTGTTTTACTTCGGTGGGGTTAGGTGCTATGTGAACACCGATATGCGATATGTATGAGGGATAGAAAATTCATACATGTTATTTTTATACCCTCCATCCCTTAGTGCAGGAGGGTATATATCACTTTGTCAAATGTTTGTAATTCTTTTAAAAAAATTCTGGGACCACATAAACTATATATATTCTTGATCAGCATGAATAGAGAAGTCGATATAGCCATGTCCGTCTGTCTGTGTTAATACAAAATACTCCGCCAATACAAAAGAGGTGTTGCTAATTTTCAGTCATATTGTTTGTTGATATCATGAGCAGTTTCCTAGTGAAAATGATCAAAATCGGTGAACGCGTTCAAAAGTTATGAGTGAAAATGTGGGAATACCTCTTAAAAATTTGAATCAAATTTATAATATTCTATTTATTTCATCATACATACGTACATTCAATGCTTATACACAAGAATATACACAATCAGGGATGGCAGTCAATATCGCTAAAATACTGTCCCCGATTCAAACTCCTTCCAACTGACTATCGGGATAACGATATAAATACAGTTACCGAAATAATTGAAATACCGTTGTCCGTAAAATACCGTTACCGATATAATTAAAATATCATTTTTCATTTTGCAATGAAAGTAATAGAAGACTGACTACAGAAATGATCCTGTGAAGTATAGTCAGACTAATGTTTTTCAAAAAGGTATTACTTCAGGAAAATGAAATAGTGAATATTTTAAACGGATTTAGTGTAGATTGGAAGTTCATAGCTAATTATGTAAAAACTTGTATTCGATACAGAAAATTTTTATTAGATGAATTTAATCTTTAATTAAATATCATGTATATCTTGCACGTGTAAATTTGTATATATCGAGTGACGACCATATGTCAATGTCGTACTTATTTATTTTTTATTATATTTTTTAAATTTATGCTTAAATTTTTATGTATATTGCTTAAATAATTTTTAAATAAAAAATAATATTACTACTATTACTAATACTAATTAAAATATCAATATCTTAAAATACCGTTATCGAAATAATTGAAATACCGTTATCCGTAAGATACCGTTACCGATATAATTAAAATATCAATCCCATAAAAATACCGTTACCGAAATAATCTACCAAGATCTGAAAAAAACTTCTTTAAATATATATTTTCCCAAAGTATGATCATAAACTAGAAAGTCATTAAATCTCGGGCATAATGGGGCTAAAATTGTGGTGTGCATTAACATTACCTGAATAACTAAAATAACGTTACCCTTAAAATGCCGTTACCAAAATAACTGAAAAATCTTTTCCCTAAAATAAAGTTACCGAAATAACTAAAATGTAACGTTATTTTATATCTAAAATACCGTTAGCGAAATAAATTAAATACCGTTAACGCTAAAAGCCAGCAACCGAAATAACTGAAATCTAGTTACCCCTAAAATACCGTTACCGAATTAAAAGAAAATAGCGTTAACCGTGGTCATAATCAACACGCACAAAAACAAAAAAACCAACAAAATATTGTTGTTGTTTTTTTGTTTTGTAATACAGGGTGGCTGATAAATGCCACTACAAAACAAAATCGTAATAATTTTTTTTCTGAGTTATTAATCGGTTCCATTGTTTTTTTTTTGTTTCATAGCTTTGTCTTTCAATTTAAGGAAAATGAACGATTGGGGTAATCTAACTAAAATTTATTGCTTTTCGAATGAAAGAATGAAAAAATATTTATATGTATTGAAAAAAAGTTATTTGATTTTCTTAATGTAGCAATATTTATCAGCCACCCTGAATAAATGGTATGTATGCATGTTTAATAGCAATCGTCATTTATCGTTATTTTGACGATATTTAATACCCAAAATAACTAAATGATGATTTTATGATTTTTGCTGCCAACAAAATTACGAATTTTTGCCAAAAGTTTAATATATCAGCAGAACATATTTATTTGTCACTGGATCTATTTTTCGATGTATATTATTATCGATTTAAACACTCTAAACACATAAAATATATTTATTTTTTTATTTTTTGACAAACTTAATTTTATTACACTTTTTGTTTGATTTATGTGATGTATAGTATAAACATATGTGTCGTAATGTAAACGGGTATTTAATAATGATTTCATTATGTATGCCTCCGCAAGCGGGTTTGTAAAAATGCTTCTCCATTCCATAGTGCGGAGGGTATATAAACTTTGTAAAATGTTTGTAATTCTTTTAAAAAAAATTCCCACAAACCCACAAAATATTATTGTTGTTTTGTAATACAGGGTGGCTGATTAATGCCACTTCCAAAAATAATATAATAACTTTTTTTCTAAGTTATTAATCGGTTCCATTTTTTTTTTTTGGTTTCATTGATTCGTCTTTCAATTTAAGGAAAATGAACGAATATGGTAATGAAACTAACATTTTGCTTGTGCGCCACTACAATGCTTTGGAGGCTGGCGTTTCCGCCTAAACAAACTTAACGGGCACATTAGGCGGCACTCCTCCGAGCGGATTGGGCTCGTAAATTATTTTGTCAATCATGGGACAATCATTAGGACTCCTTTTAATAAAAATTTCTCAGTTCGAATGTAAGAAACAATTGTTGCCATAGTTGCTGCAATACAAGTCAATTCTAGAGTTTCGACAAGGAATATTTTTGCTCATATATGTATCACCAGACAGTCAATACGGACAGTGCTGCTTAAGGATTTTCATTTCTCTCCTTTAAAAAAATCAAATAGCAAGCAATTGAACGCAGTAGACTTGCCCCTTAGCTTGGAATTTTCTCTGCAATTTGCACGGAATTTCGCTTGCATTTGATGTCATCAGGCGTGTTAGTCATTTTAATTAAATTGTTACTTAAAAGCCATTAAAAATACTTAATAAAAATGTATGGCTTTTCAAATGTAAAAACAAAGAAATATTTGTATGTATTGAAAAAAAGTTATTTGAATTTCTTATTGTAGCAATATGCATCAGCCACCCTGTATGTATGTATGAAGGTTTTTATAACTGGTATGTATGTATGAATTAGAAGCAATCACATGCAGTGTTGCCAGGTTTGACGATTTATAGTCATTTTGACGATATTTAATACTCAAAATAACTAAATGACTATTGGACGATTTTTGCTTCCAAAAAATTTACGAATTTTTGACAAAAGTTTAATATGTCAGCAAAACATATTAATTTGTCTCCGGATCTATTTTTTGATTTATATAATTTGAAAAAATATAAGTTTCTTTAATTTTTTGTGTCTCGAAAACACTCTAAACACACAAAATATTTTCTTTTTCAATTTTTTGACAAACTTAATATTATCACACTTTCCTTTTGACTTATGTGATGTATAGTATAAACACGTGTGTTGTAATGTAAACGGGTATTTAATAATTATTTCATTATGTATGTCTCAGCAAGCGCATTCTTTAAACCTTTTTTTTTAATTCGCGTATGCTTTTTAAACCCTAAATTCACTAAAACTCTAATTTCTCTCTGAAATTGAATAAAAATAAAATTTGCAAAATGGATCTTTGTTATAAAGAATTCATTTTATTTAAATTGTTTGTCTCGTCAACCAGCCTCCATACAAATGATGTCTGATATAACGAACTTCTTATATCCACAGATTTCATAAATACTTCAATATGCATTTCCCTTTAATACTGTCCAATTCGACTGAATATGTATAACTGAAACGATTGTCACTTAAACTATGTTAATGTAGTATTTACAAAACAGTTCAAAAGTTTCTACGTTATCACCTTCTTGTACCCCTAAATGTTTTTGTAAAAGTCCATTTGAAAAAAGCATAACTTTCCTTAAAATGTAATACTAAATTCCTGTCAGTGCATGCAAACGATTTCTCAACTCTTTCCACAGTTTTTCCACAGTTTTTTTAACCTGCAGAATTACTTTGAACATTAATTTGTGTTTCAGTGAAAAATAAGATGAAAAACATTTAAAGTTTTTATTAATATTATTAAAATATAATATTCCTAGTATGTTTAGATCAAATCGGTATATTTTTCGCTAAAATTCAAGTGTTTTTGCATTTTATGCAATTCATTTTCGTTACATTGCTAAAAGCCTATTTTGTGGCTTTTTTTCTACTTAAATCACGGGTTTTGTTTCATAGAAAAATAATTATTTCAGTGCTACACAGTGTGACCAGATCTAGAAAAATTTTGCAGCTAAATCAAAGTCAAAAAAATGCTAGAAAATGCTAAAAAAAAATTAAAATGCTAAAAAATAATGCTAAAATTTTAAACATGTTTTTTTACTTAATATGTTTTAATAATGTGTTAATTTTTCAAAATTTTCAACTTTCGTTAACAATTGATTAAAAAACAACAAAAAATATTTTTTTTACTAGAAAACTAGGAACATAAAGTCTTAAATTAAATTCAGTCTTTATATATATATATATCCATACATACATAAAACGATTTAAAATAAAATAAAACAAAATAACCGTTAAATTCAATATATCACTTATGTACATACATATATGTATGTATATTTTTATGTATTATTATATTACAAAAAATCAACAAAAATTAAAATAAATTCAATCATAAATGACTATTCAATAGTATTTACGTTTATAAAATTTTTTTTTTTTAAAAAGTATTAGATTTAATTATAAATTAAACGCATCATCAAATGAGTATTTTTCCTCAACTTCCAAAGAATCGGTCGAAATATCATTGTAATATATGTTTTTATTACATTTTTTTATGAAATTATTCGTTACTTTAAAATTTCGACAACGTGTATTTAACCTTTTTAAACCGCATCTAATATAAAGAAGCGAATTCATAGTGTTCAATATCATTCTTTTTCTTATTTTCGTTTTTATAAGGTTCATTTCACTAAAAAATCGTTCAACTTCCGCGTTACTATATGGTTAAACCAAAAACTTCATTATAGGGGAAACTAATTCATTGAAAGGATTTTTATTTGATGCGTTTTTATACTCGTATACATTTATCCATAACTCAATAGTTGAGTTCTTGTTTATCCATTCATATAAACTTAGATTTTGCCATTGTTGTTCCAAAACCGTAATTTCTTCTACAGAGAAATCTAGCATTTCTTTTTTAAAATGTTCACGTAATTTACATTTATTTGGTTTTAAACTGTTTTCTACAGAAAAAAAACTGGTATTCTTTAAATTTAGAATATTCTTTGGTAATCGTTGCCGAAGTTGATGTATTAATTGTGCTATAAAATTTCGGCATGTAAGTCTTATTTCCTTTTCTAGTTCAGGATTGATTATATCTTTTTTCGATTTTAAAAATTCTTCAAAATTGTAATTGAAATACGGCGTTGGAACAAAAAAGCCTTCTAAACATGAATTTAAGGGATCAAAATGGTCAGATTTTAAAACTATTTGTTGGGTCTTTTAAAAGAATGTATAGTTCTGATAGCAACAGAGTAGGGTCAGCATCATTACATTCAAAAATATTATTTACTTTTGTACATCTGACAACAAAGGTTTTAAAAACTTTAAATATAACAAGTTCTTGTCATTGTAAAAATTTTTTAAAATTTTAGCTTGATGGCATGATTCTACCGTTGCGGCAATTTCAAAATGAGTTTTTAACTCAAGCCATTGATTTTCTATACGCTTTACGGCTGGTTCGATTCACAACCATCTGCTGTCACAAGCTCTAACCAATTTTAATGGTTGAATGTCATCACTAATCGCAGCATAAATATGTTTATAATTTTTTTGTCGTAAGGTAGATTTAGAAAACCAATTGTAAGTTTCTGACACCAAATAGTTAATTTCGTCAGGTAGTGTTTTTGATGCTGAAGACACTGATAACTGAATTGAGTGACAGACACGGAATAAGAATTATGTTTTTATTTTTTTCACGCAATTTCGCTATTACTCCACCGTTAATTCCCGTCATTACTCTGGCGTTACCTGTGCTTAAACCCATCATGTTTGCAATTTTTAAATTAAAATCATTAAGACTTTAAAAATGGCTTTAGAAATTCCATTTGCGGATGCATCTTCTAATGCACCTAGGTTTAAAAATGTACTTACAAATTTTTGCAAGACTTACTATAGTATCGAATTACTATACGCAAATATTTCTCAAGAGTAATATCTGTAGACTCGTATATAATCAGACTGAAACTACTATCACTGATATCTTCAACCAATATTGGTTGAAAATGCGGAGCTAATACTATTTAATGATGGCAGTGCACTATGTAATGTAAAATTATAGAATTTTTAGATTTAAAATAAAATAAATATATTTGAAATTTATTAAATAAAAAAGCTAAAAATGCTAAATGATTAATACAAAAAATGCTAA
This sequence comes from Delia radicum, assembly GCA_021234595.1. Classification (NCBI taxonomy): domain Eukaryota; kingdom Metazoa; phylum Arthropoda; class Insecta; order Diptera; family Anthomyiidae; genus Delia; species Delia radicum. The sequence goes on along the minus strand of CM037851.1, from coordinate 103,929,458 downwards.
AAAAAATGCTAAATGCTAAATTGAAAATTTGCGGCTAAATCAAAAAAAAATAAAGCTAAATCTAGCTGCAAAAATGCTAAAATGGTCACACTGGTGCTACATTATATGTAAATATTTCATGTACGGATAATATTATTTTCTACAAATATTGATAACTTTGAGACATCGATTTGTGCTTTTCCCCTATTTCAAGTGTTATAAGCAAACTGCATTTAATTATTGCAATAAGCTGAGTTTATTTTTGTCCGCATAACCCTCGTTAATCGAGTGTTAGATTTTTTTCTACTAAATTCGTTTCATTTACAAAACAAAAGTTTTTTTCCTAAGAATATTTTTTTTCTATTATTTTTATACCCTCCATCCCATAGTGCAGGAGGGTATATTCACTTTGTCAAATGTTTGTAGTTCTTTTAAAAAAATTCTGGGACCCCATGAACTATATATATTCTTGATCAGCATGAATAGAGTAGTCGATATAGCCATGTCCGTCTGTCCGTCCGTCTGTCTGTGGAAACACAAAATACTCCGACAATACAGAAGAGGTACTGCTAATTTTCAGTCAAATTGTTTGCTGATATCATGAGCAGTTTTCTAGTGAAAATGATCAAAATCGGTTAACGCGTTCAAAAGTTATGAGTGAAAATGTGGGAAGACCTCTAAAAATTTTGAAGCAAATTTTAAATTATACTATTTATTTCATCATACATACATACATACGTACGTACATTCAATGCTTATACACAAGAATATACGCAAGCAGGGATGGCTGTCAATATCGCTGAAATACGGTCCCTGATTCTAACACCTTTCAACTGACTATCGTTATCGCTTAAATACCGTTACCGATCTTCTTGAAATACCGTTATCCGTAAAATACCGTTACCTTAAAATACCGTTACCGAAATAATCAAAAAAGATCTGAACAAAAAAACTTCTGTAAATAGATATATTTTCCCAAAGTATGATCATAAACTAGACAGTCATTTAAACTCGGGCATAATGCGGTTAAAAATTGTGGTGTGCATTAACATTACCTGAATAACTAAATATAACGTTATCCTTAAAATGCCGTTACCAAAATAATTGAAAAATCTTTTTCCCTTAAATAAAGTTACCGAAATATCTAAAATATCGTTACCGCTAAAATACCGTTAGCGAAATAAATAAAATACCGTTAACGCTAAAATACCGTTAACGCTAAAATCCCGTTACCGAAATAACTGAAGTATAGTTTCCCCTAAAATACCGTTACCGAAATAAAAGAAAATACCGTTACTACGACCAATAGCCACATAGAATCGGTTACCTCCATGGTCATGATCAACACTTAAAAACAAAAAAAAAAACCCACAAAGTATTGTTGTTGTTTTTTTGTTTTGTTTTGTAATACAGTATGTGTGTACGTATGTTTAGTAGCAATCGCATGCAGAGTTGCCAGGTTTGACGATTTGTCGTCATTTTGATGATATTTAATACCCAAAATAACTAAATGACTATTTGACGACTTTTGCTTCCAAAATGACGATTTTTTGACAATAATTTAATATGTCAGCAAGATCTACTTATTTATCATTCTCATAAAATCGCCGGCTCGATTATTAAATTTATATTATTTCGTTAAAAATTGAAAGCAAAAGCATTGTTTTTTGATCGATAGCTAGCTTTTATATGCTAATATGATGTGAAATACAATTTTGCAAAAATGCAAATCCTAGAATTGAATAAAACTTAATTCAAACCGCTTTTACTTTTTTATAAATTCATTACGGGTTTAGCTTAATTTAGTTTCTGTGTTTATATGTTTAGAACATTTTTTTAAATTTTTATAAAATTTAATTGGAGTTAGATTTAAATAAAAATAAAACAATTTTCATGTTAAAACACAAGGCATGGACTTTTTTGGCGAAACATGTTGAAAGATGATATATATACAACTTTAAATGAAACAAAATAAATCCAAAAATAAATCCGGTGCTTAAAAAACAGGCCTAATAATATAAATAAAGTGCCAAAATTTAATAATTAAAAAATATAACATTAAGTTTGTTCGATAACACAAAAAATTGTACATGTTTTTACTGGAAGGTGTTCGTTTAGACAAATACGCAGTAAAAACTGGTAAAAAAGAGAGAGTAAAGTGACAGTTTGATGCCAAAGAACTTACAAGTTTTTACTGGATACATTTTTGCCAGTAAGAATTTGTAAGATGAAAAAAACATATGACTAAAAAAATATGCTTGTATTTTTAGTAAACAAAAACAAAAATTAAATTAAATTTTAATTGTTTATGGATTGAAAGTAAAATCTTTAAATAATTAACTATAGAAGAAGTTAAAAAACATTAAAATTATTTTTGGTGGATAATTTCAATTAACTTTTTCCTTTTCCAGAATGAGCAGTTGATTTTTTTTAATATTTAAAACAAGCTATTTTATCTAATTTAATAATTCCTACAAATTTTCTGTTCGTTTACTTTTTTGTAAATTTGTCTTACTATTTGTAATTTTGTTACTGAGTAGTTTTTACTGAACTTTACAGGAAAAGTAATCGAAATTTCCAAATTTTGTAAAAGAATTTAATATTTAAAAAGTTGTGCCACTGAAATGTTGTTCACAGAATTATGCAGATATAAGTGATTAACAGTTTAAGTGGTAAAATTTGTTTGATTTAAAGTTGTATTTATTTGATCTTTCAACATTATATTTTTGTTATTTTATTAATTAATAATCATATAATTACAAGTTATATACTATTACCCTAACCGAGCACTAGCAACTATGGACTTCGACGCGTTGTAGCGAAAACAGATCAGTGCCTCTGGTGGGAATCGCACCCACGACCCCCGCACTGATAAGCCAGCACGCTACCAACTAGCCTACTGGGGCACACTGTTTCAACATTTTATAAATATGAATATCGTTGTAAAATATAATGATTTTCGAAGTTTAAACCAAAGAGAAGTGTCAAAAATCGTGTTATATTACAACGATAACACGTTAACATTTGAAATGTGAATAACATTATTGTATTTTATTTTTTATTAAAACTTTATCCCTCTTCTAACAAATATATTTTATTTTGACGATTTTTCAAAATATGATGACGATTTTACGATTTTTTCTAGAAAATTTGTCGCTTTTACGCTCTGCAAACCTGGCAACACTGGTTATGAGTGCAAATGTGAGAAGCCTTCGAAAAATTGTTAAGCTAAGTTATAAAGTATTCTTTTGTTTTCCCTATACCAGGCTTGCCATATACCTTTTTTTGTTAACCCCAACAAATCAAAAAATCACCAATTAGAAAAAAGGTAGAACAAAATAGTTGAGTTAAAATTCTTTATTTATTTGAATGCATTAACCGGAGTTGCCAGACACATTAATCGTTATCAGATCAAAAAAATATCCAGGAACAAAATTCCCCGAATCCAACAATGTAAATTCATAACTTTTTTCGTACACTATTTTTACTTATTTTCATTCTCAACCTTTAATAAATTTGCAAGGAAACTCTTACACTCTAATTACATTTATTAAAAACCCCATTAAATTTAAAGGACATTCACTTTCAGAACTTTTTTATTTAAGACATATAAGAAAAGGGTTAAAAACCCTAATTTTTATTTGATACATACAAAAATAATCTAAATTAAAGTACTGATGTGTAAAAACCAATCGAATTTTTGGAAAATTTCTTAGGGTTCTTATTCTAGGAGTCGTAAACGAGAATTGCACAAGCAACTGAGCTGAAAAACTTTAATTTGAAATACCAGTTTCTTTAATTTTTTGTGTCTCGAAAACACCCCAAACACTCGAAAGATTTTCTTTTATAATTTTGGACAAACTTAGCTTCATCACACTTTCCGTTTTACTTATGTGATGTATAGTATAAACACATGTGTTGCAATGTAAACTGGCATTTCATAATTATTTCATTATGTATGTCTCCGCAAGCGTATTTTTGTTCCCTTAAATTTATCTAAAATTTAGATTATTCGAAACTGTTTTTATGCGTTTGTATTAATTGCATCTCTTCTAACGATCCAAAAATATATTTTAGTAACCCTTATTTCTTTCATTATTATATAGGCAAAGATACAAACAACAGGCGAATTTTACAACAGTTTTTTTAACATCATAAGGAACTTTAAAAATATATATATTTTTCACGACACGTTCTTCTTTAGGTAATCAGAATAACCATTTCACCTTTGAAGACCCACTGTTATAAGCATGCACAATTTCAGATTCATTTTAGTAAACTTTAATTAAACATTTTTTTCTTCTGAAACATGCCAAATACATGAATCAATCAGTCATATTTTGTTTTACTTATAAAAACAGCATTATTTTTGTTATTTTTACAAAGAATATAGATATTTATATTGTTTGCACTTTCCCTGGTTAATGAAAACACTGAGATGGAGGGTATCCAAAAATTCGGCACAGCCGAATTTAATCTTTTTTATACCAAATTCGGCACAACGGACTTTAATGCTTCCACTTGTTTTTTTATAAACTTCCTTTCACAATTTAAAAGGTGGAACCAGTTATTCTTTCAATTAGGTCCTTTCTCAATTACAATTAGATATTAAATTACTAATTCACAATATATTTATTATTTTTATAACAATTTTTTTCTTATTACTATCCCTTTAAACCTACCCCTTTATAACTTAATAGATGGCGCTATTGACAATTTTCCCAATTGGACGTTTCCATCAATTGCAATTGGATTCTTAAAAGAATATAAATTGGATTTTAACTCCCAATTCAAATATATATTTAATATCATAGAAATTAAACATAGCGATTTCAGCGCCTGAATATGGACGATTTTTTATAGCAAAGGCACAAACCATATGTATTTTATTGTGTAAATCTTTGTCTGTATTTATATACAATGCAGTTCGCTTTTAACGATAATTGATACAACATTTTTTTCTTCACACTAAATACATTAATTAATCATATTTTATTTTATTTATAAAAACAACATTGTTATTGTTATTTTTACAAAGAATATAGATATATATATATATATATATATATATATATATATATATATATATATATATATATATTGTTTGCACTTTCACTGGTTAATTCAAACAATGAGATGGAGGGTATCCAAAAATTCGGCACAGCCGAATTTAATCTTTTTTATACCAAATTCGGCACATCGGACTTTAATGCTCACACTTGTTCTAAGTTGATGTTGTCGCCGCCGGGGATTAAACCCAGTCTAATGCGTTAACCACAACGCCCACTCATCGATTTGTTCTTATAATTGCTGCTATCCTTATGCACACACCACCTATGAGCAGGTGGTGATCACCTGCTAAATCGGCACCTTTTTTACATGGAACGCTCAGCAACGAACCGAGCCCTTTCCAGGAAACGCTGTTGTGATCTATACGGTTCTCCGTGATATGGTCCGGCTATACCCATGCAGCTTGGTGCACCAATTTGTGACGGAACAGTTTCTCACCAATAGCTAAGTTGTTAACTGTACACATATTTACAAATAGCTCTCCGTTTTCAGTTCTTCGGCCCATCACATGAACACGGATTGTACTTTGCAAGTCAACCTGTGCATTGAAATTTATTGGATATAGCAACCAAAAAATGCTTTAAAATACGGTGTGTAACATTAGTTGGCAATTTAATTTACATATTTAAAATTCAAGCTCCCCCCGAAGTGGAGTATACATCAAAGTGAGTAAATTCAAAATTTTAAATTGCCATCATTTTATGTTAAATTCCATTTAAATATTCAAAGCCATTTTTAAACACTTTGGTTTTTATTTTGTTTGTTTTTAATCTATAAAGATGAATAATAAATTAGAACATATTTTACACCGCTGTGGTTACATTAATTCATAATGTAAACATACATCAACATCAACAACAACAACAACCACGACGACGACATTAACAACAAATTCGAAGGAATGAATGACTGAATGAACATCTGCTTGAGGCAAATAATGTATAAATTGAAAGACTTCGTTTTAATAATACATATTGCCAAAGATAGAACATTCCATTCATTAATATATCATTAATATAAACGCGTAACAATAGGAGGAAAAAATATGTATGTATACCAGTAATGTATCGGCATCATCATTTCCATTACTAAATAATATTTGTCTACTTTAATATTTTCATAGATTTTTGTTTTTCATCTCAACATTTCTTGTAACTTTAGACCAAAATAGATGGGTGGAATGATGAAGTTGATTGTTGGGGTTTTTATGCCGCGCCCCAGTTAGAAATCGTCTGTGACAAAAAATAAAATGAACTGGCAAAGCGCCTGATGCTCCAGTTATTAATATTTATTAAAGAGTTTTTGGTAGAAGGTGTCGACGTATTTGCAGCTTTAAAAAAAAAAAATCAGTAATTGGACAGCTGACCAAAACGATTTTAATTTTGTGGTTCCAGGTCTTTTCGACGGGGAGCTGGACATGTTGGCTATTGTTATAAAGCTAACCAGACTAGGCATTCTGTAGGACGATCGACGTCCACTTTTCGAAGTCAAATTACGATCATATTACATACAAATTTAAAATAATGTCAACAATTTTGGTAAAAAAAAAACAAATAATTTCCAGCGTTTAGTTTAACGTTTTCGCAAATAACATTCCTAGTAAAAAATTGTTCGTGTTTTTTGAAGCAAGATAAAACAAATGCGCCGATGTAAGTGCTTAACTACTATTACATTATACTGGGAAGCAGCAAAAGAAACGAATAATTTTACTATAAAAATATTGAGCTAACTGTTTTCCCTTATAAAGATGCAGGTTGTAAGCAGCATCTTTGTAAGGATGTACTCTACTCTAGAATAGAAAGTTTAATATCGTGTATTATAAACGATCTGTACCAGATTTCCGATTGTGCTTGGTGTCTTCGAGAATGTTTCTGAAGAGCTATCACGGGCACAGTGGGGAAAATTTGACTTTTTTTAAGCAAATTTGCCTACAACACACAGTTTTAAACGAATTTGAAACAAATAAAAAATAATTGAATAAATTCCAGATCGATTCCTCATGTCATTTATTTTACATCATTAATAAATCTTTAAATTTGGTGAAATTTCTATTGTTAGGTATTTCTAAATGGCTACTATATTTTCTCTGGATACTTTTCGTTAGATCCTTTTTTTACTTTCTTGAAAATTATCATATACAATTTAAAAATCCACTTTTTGCTTTTACAAGAGAATCTTTACTATTTTACCAACAGCGTTAAACTTACTTTATTTAAAAATAAATAGTTTTCTCTCCAGATGCGCCTCATTACAATAATTTTAAAAAAGCTTCAGAGTCTTGTATTTTTAATAAGAACATAACACACTTTTTTTTGCAAAATTCCTAATATTTGTAATGAATTTCATACTACTTAACTCATGTTTTTTAGTTAAAAAAGTTAACAAATTTTTTAACAAAATTAAATTATTTTCTTAGCTCTTTAATCGCACTTTAATTGTATTTCTTGAATATTGTAAAGATATACCTCGATGAAGCAGAATATTCACATTCATCTCCATAAAAGACCAACACGATTGGTAAATTTTTGAAGATGCTGTACTAAAAATAAAAGGATCTATTTCTAACTAAATTTGTTTAAACAAAATATAATATAAAAGATTATCAATAGAGAATAAAATTACGTAAAAGTTGTATCTCACGACTTTTTAATTTTTTACAGCAGCAGTGTCAAAAAAAATGCAAATTTCGCTAATTTTGACGAATTATAAAGTATATAAGTTAAAAAGCGGCTATGAGTAATCAATCTGTAATTTTTTTAAAATTATTTTTCAAATTTTTGCTTTTTCAAATCAGGCTGTAGGCAAAATTTGCTCAAAAAAGTTAAAATTTCCCCACTGCGACGGGAGTGCGGAAAAAAACGAGGTTATTATATAAAAAAAAATTACATCTAAAACTTTAACAGCAGACAATTAATATCTGTAGAATTTTATGTAAAATAAATTTTATAATATTCCCCAAAAAACTATTTAAAACTGGTTACCTCTGAATCTATTCCAGAACAGCTTCTTTTATCTCCGGTGGCATGAAACCGGTTTTAGAACAGGTTCTTGGGAGACAACATGTAAGGTTTCACTGTCACTGAACCAGTTCTAACTGGTTGTAGAGCCGGTTCTAAAGCAACCAGTGCTTGTTTGGAGGTAAGGGACCTATTGCAAATAGGACAAACTCCATACAAAAGGAATTGGTTGTAGAGTATAAATTATAACCTGTTATAATACAGTACACAGAAAAAACTAAAAACGGGTTTCAATTAAAAAATTTATTGATTCAATTAATATTTTAATTGATTTTGCACCTACCACTGAAATGACAGTAACTAAAAAAATTGCAGACAGTTTATTAAAACTCTTTCAATTAAAATAATAATAATATCAATTAAAAGAGTTATTGTTTTTCTCTACAACCTCAATTAAAAAGTTTAGTAAAATTGATTAAAACTTTAATTGAAACTTGAGAAGAAAACAATTTTAGTTTTAATTGAAAACTCGTATTTTTTATTTTTGTTATATGCCCCCATTAAATAAAAAAGAAATGTAGGTTTGTAAATCAAATTGACATTTTATTATAATAAAATTAAAGCTTTTCAATATAAAAATGTATTCTAAGAAAACAAATAAAAGTAAAGACAAAATTTTTGTTTTGCTTGTCTTGTCTTGAACTTTTTCTTGTAATTGAATTGCTTTCTTAAAAAATCACACACAACTTTAAAATGATAGTTTAATGACACTTATACTTATTGAAAATTTAATTATTTACAAAAATAATAGTTTAATTGTCCTTTTTCGATAAGGTTTATTTAAATCCATATGTGCACTTTTATTACCACAGATAAAACACGAAACTAAATTGAGTTTTCGTGCGTACACGAATATCTCAACAAAAAGAGTGTTGCAAACTCTAGTGAAATAACTACGATTTTGCGTGTATTTGAAATCGGTAAACTATTCAACTTATTAAAAGTTAATCATTTGCGATTTTTTTTTCTTTTTATTTACAAATTAAATAATATATTAATTAAACCTTTGTTTGATTATTTAATCTTAATAAAATAAAAAAAAATAGTTTGAAAAATTTTAAAAGTTTTGTTTACATGTTGTCAACACTGTATGGATATATTAGAAAATTCAATAAATTTTTTAATTGAATCAATTAAAAAAATTGTTTAAATTGCCATTGATATTCAAAGAATCGATTAATTAAATATTTTTGGATCATAATTTTTTCTGTGTACTCGTTGTTCTGCTACTTATTATTTGGATTTTACAATTTTACTGGGTCATATTATTTTTAACTGAAAGCCATGAAATCACAGCTTTTATAAGCGCAGAAAGCGCTGCTTTTAGCGCTTATATGTAAGCAGCTTTGTATGGGATTCTTACTCCCTTACAAACCTGCTTGTAGGTTAGCAGCGTATTTTACTGGGATCGCAAAAACCAAAGCAATTTGGGTATGATTTTGAACAAACCGATATCGTTTTTCTAAGAGAATCTGTCCCCAGTATTCAAATCATACAAAAAGCAATGTCGTTCAAGAACTATTTGTACCGCAATATAGATTTATATTGCTACCATAACACGTCATGGTATTGTGAAAAGTTTCTTAGAAACCGTAAGAAACAAAAAGAAGGTTATGTTGTTTTATCCCAAATTTTTCCTCGTCTCAGCGAAACCGAAATAAGGTGAAACAGCAACGCCTAATGAAATTTGTTGTTAAAATAACGGTCGTTAATTAAATTTGATATTCAGATATTTTTAATTAATTTAATTAATTGACAGCTTGGCGCTCAATTAAAGAAGGATTTTTGGGAAAAATAGATCTGATAGTTGTGAGCACACGGCTGAATTTTCTAAAATTGCCAGCTCCCACCAACTTCAAAAAGATCTTGTAACAGAATAGCAAATCTGAATTTTTTATTTCAACAAATCTATTAAACTAAATATTTTTTTAATAAAACTATTTCTTAAAAAATATTTTAAAAACATATTTATTTAAAAATCGATTTTAATCTTTTGCAAAATGTTCTTAAAAAATTCCGAAAATAAATCCTATATATAATATGTATATTGATGTATTTGTTTTAAAATTGTTTGGAATTGTTCGCAAAAAGACAATAAATATATGTTTACCAAAAAATTATGATTTCTTTGACCATGACTACTATTTTCTGAAATATATACAAAAATATATTTTTCGACATTGGGTTCAATGGAACAATACTAGGTTTGCCAGACGTACTGAGCGGGTACTTTTATTTCCCAATTGTACTTTTTGATGCATAACATCCACGCAAAAGTACTTTTTTCTTGCCTCCGTACTTCTTTTTGTACTTTTTTCATTAACTACATTAAATTAGAAAATTGTTTCTTATTTAATAACAAAAACTTTGTTCAGAGTTTAAAAAAGCAAATGCATGTTATTTGAAACGCCTTGTAGCAAAGTATCATGTCTGATCAGCGCTTCAAACTCTGAATTTTGACGTTTTTTTAACAAAAAGAAACATTTTTATCAAATGTTTAAATATTTTTCTCTACAATTTACTGGCAAGATTTTATCTTGTTTCATTTTATTTAAAACATTAACAAATGTGATGAAATAATCTTCAATCGAACAAAAATTATTAGTTTACCCATTTAATGAGCAACGGTAGGAAGGAAAATCCAAAAATGTTAATTCGTGACAAATTTCTGTTTTTTGAATAGGTTAATGTGCTGGGAGCCACATTTGATTTGGTGGGACCCACATTTTATAATTCTTAAAATAAAATTTCGTTTCTGAAATCGTGATAAAACACACTTATATGTTACTAGGCCAGGCGCGGTTCGAGGAAAAGGTTTTGGGGAGGCAACTTAGAGTATTTTTAATTATTTTTTATTTCTTTTTACATTTTGTGTTGAAAACTATTATTTTTGGGGGGAAATTTCCCCCCACCATTTTAACTACATTTGTTGTTTATTTTACAAAATAAACCACATTAAATTACTGTCTTGATATTTAATATTCATTTTATGTAGTTGTTTTGTTTTTATTTAAAAATATAAAACAAGTAAGTCAATTGTTAGTAAAAATATGTTTTTTATTAATAATTTGTGGTTCAATTTATTAACAGCTAAAAACAAATAAAAACGTTAGTTGAATTTAATAAAATGTTGTTTGCAAGTGAAATTTCATTTGTTTTTAACTACATTTGCAGTGATTATAATTCCAAAAACGCAGTTGTATTAGTAAAATATTGGTCTTAATAATTAACAATTTAAAAATCTACTAAATATAAGATGGTAACAAGAACTACAAAAACGTGTTTTCCGACCAATTTAAGCAAAAGTAAAATTTTACATCCATAAATCCTTTAATTTTACATTTGCCTCCTACATTAGCAGTAAGAATTGTATGGCAGTTGTAGCAATCAAAGAAAAATAATTAAAAAACTTGAATATAGGTATTATTTTAAAATACAGTTACAGCGGATACTTTTGCAATTTTGGTAATCTAAAGGTGAGTACGAGTAAATTCAGAAAAGATTTTCACTTGTATGTTTTAAATTTGATTCTTATTTATATTTACAGTTCACAGAACAGAAAATTCTCAAAAAATGTGATTGATCTTAATAGGAAAATGCCCTTGGAATGTATGGTGTTCATTAGGTAAAGGATCTATTATTCTCAGAGTATTTTTTATATGAAAAGTCACAACAAAATCGATTGTTTTGTTTATATTCTTTCTACAAATAATTCGCTTAAAAACAAAAAAACTGTTTTATTTTATAAAAAAAAACTTGGTCAAATCTACTTTGTTACCCAAAGTAATTTGGTTGCATCAACTTTCTTAAGGATTCATGGTCAGTTTGGGCGACCTTCCAATTTATGGTCAGTTTGTGCGACCTTCTGAGGAGGCTAGTCGAAAACTTGTGACTAAATTTCGCACCAAATTTACATTATTGGACATTAAACCACCAACACACGCAGAATGCGGACAGAGGAAAATATCGACGCTGTATCCACCAGTGTTGTTGATGACCGTGAATTATCGATTCGGCGCCGTTCGTAGCAATCAGGCCTCTGTTACTCCACTACGTGGAAAGTTTTGCGGAAGGATTTGGGTGTAAAGAATTTTAAAATACAGATGGTGCAAGAATTGAAGCCACACGAACGACTACAACGGTTAACTTTTGGTGAATGGGCGTTTTCCAAGTTGGATGAAGATCCACTTTTTTATCGCAAAATTGTGTGCAGCGACGAAGCTCATTTCTGGTTGAATGGATAAGTGAACAAGCAAAATTGCCGTATTTGGTGTAAAGAGCAGACAGAAGCTTTGAAAGAACTGCCTATGCATCCCGAAAAATGCACTGTTTGGTGTGGATTATGGGCCGGTGGCATCATTGGAACATACTTTTTCAAAGGCAGAAACGTTACTGTGAATGGCGAGCGCTACCGTGCGATGATTACAAAATTTTTTTTTTGCCCAAAATGGAAGAGCTGGAACTGGGTGACTTGTGGTTTCAACAAGACGGTGCCACACAGCATGCGAAAAAATTGCCCTATTGAGAGGCGAGTTCGGTGAACAGTTTATTTCACGTTTATGGCCGGTCAATTGGCCGCCTAGATCGTGCGACTTAACGCCTTTAAACTACTTTTTGTTGGGCTATATAAAGGCTCATGTCTATAGGGACAAACCCGCAACGGTTGACGCACTGGAAGCCATTATTGAAGAATTTATTCGTGAGATACCTGCCGATATGTTGGAGAGAGTATGCCAAAATTGGACCCAGCGTATGAACCCTTTGAGGCGTAGCCGCTGTCACCATTTAAATGAAATCTTTAAACATTAAATTATATAGATCGTTCTATCGACTCAAATAAAGATTTCATACATTTCTCTAAATTTTCTGTGTTTTTTTTTTAAATCAAATCCGAAAGCTCTTTAAAATCACCCTTACGAGTATAGTTGGTCTAACTGTAAATGTCGGTAGCTACAACAGAATAATGTGATAGTACACGCAAAATTAAAATAAAGAAACTGCATTACAACCCAAACAACTACATATTTTTAATGCAGAAGTTCCCTGAGTGTACACTTAACTACTAAAATTCGGTTGGCGACAAATTCTGTTGACCCAACGAATCTTTTCTGTGTGTGTACTTATACAGAAAAATCTAAAAACGGGTTTCAATAAAACAATTTATTGAATCAATTAATATTTTAGTTGATTTTGAGCCTATCCCGGCAATAATCTATTTGTGTATTTGTGTATGTAATTGGTATTTTATAGTGAAACTTTTCTATTTAACATACTGTATATGAAATAATATTTTGTGAGTTATGTATAAAAGAAAAAGTCAACTAAAATATTGATTGATTCAATTAAATAATTGTTTAGAAACAAATTTAATTCGAATCAAAAAACGGGGGTCAAAATCACAACATTTTTGTATGAAAACATGTCTAAAATTTAGGAAATTCTGATATTTTTTTTTCATACGTAGCATTAAAGTACTTAAGTACGTGGTAGCCCTGTGCTGTGGGCACAGGGCTACCAATTAGTTGAAATAATTTAAATTAACTAAGCATTATTATATGTGAATTTGAACTTAAACCAACAACAATTTTTTATAAAAAAAAAATAAAAAATATTCTTAGGAAAAAAACGTTGGCTTTGAAAATGAATTTAGTAGAAAAAAACCTAACACTCGATTAACGTGGGTTATGTGAACAAAAATAAACTCAGCTTAATTTAAATTCAATGTATTTTAAGTATTTTTTGATAAGAAAAAAAAACTAACTGAAAATCGATGTAATTCTCGGTTAATAAAAAAAAAATTAGGCAATAATATCAAACTGCGTATCATCAAAATCGAGAGAAAGCAATACCGCGTGAATAAAACCTATTTGTATTGCAATAATTAAATGCAGTTTGCTTATAACACTTGAAATAGGGGAAAAGCATAAATTGATGTCTCAAAGTAACCAATATTTGTAGAAAATAATATTATCCGTACATAAAATATTTACATATAATGTAACACTGAAATAATTATTTTTCTATAAAACAAAAACCGGGATTTTAGTTGAAAAAAAGCCACAATATAGGCTTTTAGCAATGTAACGAAAATTAATTTGTATAAAATACAAAAACACTTAAGTTTTAGCGAAAAACATACCGATTTTTATCTAAACATACTAGGAATATTATATTTTAATAATATTAATAAAAACTTTAAATGTTTTTCATCTTATTTTTCACTGAAAACAAATTAATGTTCAAAGTTATTCTGCAGGTTTGTTTCTCAATGAATGAAATTGTATTCTTTGGATAATAGTTAGTTTTAAAATCAGTAGTGATAATTTACAGAATTAATAAAAACGTTGGAAAGAGTTGAGAAATCGTTAGCATGCACTGACAGTAATTTAATATTACATTTTAAACAAAGTTATGCTTTATTTTACATGGACTTTTAAAAACACATTTAGGGGTCCAAGAAGGTGATTACGTAGAAACTTTTGAACTGTTTTGTAAATAATACATTAACATAGTTTAAGTGGCAATCGTTGCAGTTACATATATTCATTCGAATTGGATAAAATTAAAGGGAAATGCAAATTGAAGTATTTATGGAATCTGTTCGTTATGTCGGCCATCATTTGTATGGAGGCTTGTTGACAAGACAAAATATTTAAATAAAATGAATTCTTTATAACAAAGATCCATTTTGCAATTTTTATTGTTATTGAATTGTAGAGAGAAATTAGTGTTTTTTGTCAAAATGAAAAGCATACGCGAATTAAAAAAAGGTGTATTATCCTTTTTGTTGAACGAAGTTTTATAAGGAAACGGTTATTTTCGGTAAGGTCTAACAGCATTTAATAAAAACATTAACAAATATCATAAGTTAAAAGTTTCAAATCGTAGCGAGTAAATGTTTTTTTCAAGAAAAAATTAACTAACAATATGTGGTTCATATTACTAGAGGTAAAATTTCTTTATCAAATTTTTATAGCTTCCAAACTATTCGAAAAATTGAGAAAACCTTTCATTCAATTTCTTCAAAAAAACATTTTTTGCGATACCCGAGTAAAAATAATATTATATAATCTTATGTAATGAGATCCAGTTTTGTAAAATTTTGTATGATTAAGTATGACATCATGTATTGTAACACAGAGTTTTGCTTGCCACTTGAATTTAATTGTATCTAACAATATGTTATGCCATACGTTATTAGACGAGCAATACAAAATTGGATTGGCAGAACTAAATTAATATATGGAGTTAAACAAAACAATGTAAACAAAAAAATAATGTCTGTAGGAAGTACATCCATGATATAATACTAAAAATTTTAATATCGACTCGAAAATATTCATTGTAAATATTTATTGAAGTTATCTCAAATGAACATCACAATTTACACAAAAAAATTATCAACATAAAATATATAATAAAATATTTGATTTGAATTAAATTTGTTTCTAAACAAATATTTAATTGAGTCAATTAATATTTCAATTGACTTTTGAATATATAAATACTTATTTTATTTTAGACATAATTCTCAAATATATACTGAATGTTAAATAGAAAAGTTTCAGAATGAAATACAAAATGCCTTTGTAGTTGCCAAACAAGCCAACACAAACACAAAAAGGCATAACATTACTAAAAACACATACACATACAAACGTGTCGTTCACACGCTTTGTTTCTTTTTAATTTTCAATAACAGTTTTAATTAATATTATCATTACCGTAAAAGGTGAAAAATTCATTAAAATATTAATTGATTGAATAACTTTTTTAATTGAAACTCGTTTTTAGTTTTTTCTGTGTATAATAGCAAACTCCAATAATTGTAGTTTGACATAAAATTTTTTTGATAATTTAGCATCTCAAATTAAAATTTAATCGGACAATAATATCTATTCAATTTAACAAAATTAATCAATTTAACAAAATTATTTTCACTGAAATATAATTAATTTATATACAACACGATCGAATATTTTTCTGATCAAATTCTATTTCAATTGTCTATATCAATATCAAATTTGATACATTTCTTTGTATTTTTTTATTTTTTTTTTTATTTTTTTTTAATCGGGTACATTTAATCAAAAATTTATGTTTTTACGGTTTAAAATTGTTCAAAATTCAAAAAAAAATTATTGGAGAAATTGCAAAGATTTGGAAAGTTTGTGTTAAATCTGTAAAATTATATGAAACTTTGTTTGTGGGACTTCCAGAAATAGTTCGTCTTAGCTGAGGGTTCGTATGCCAAAACGTCAAAACTTTATTTTAAATAAAACTTGGATGAATTTCTATTTGAATACCCAGGTGAAAAAGTTCATATATTATCATATATGGCCACATATATGAGTTCATATATGAATACATATATGTTCGGATCCGAAATTTGAGGGTATATGGACATATATGAATGTTCATATATGGTCATATATGAATGTTCATATATTGTCAGATATTATTACTTTTTCTATATTCTCGTATATAAAAAAGCTTTTTTTAGTTTTTTTTTCCAAATTTTTTTGTTTTGTTTTGCAATTTTATACAAAAGTTGTGAATGATCTGCAACATTTAGGCATCATCGGAAAGGTGTTTTAAATATATTTCCAAAGAGTAATATGTCCCCATGCATTAACCCATTACGAGTCAGTTTAACATTTTTTTTTAAATTTTCCTGTCTTTTTTATTTATTTTAGGTATGTTTTGAGGCCAGTAGTTTATAAACAAGATATTGAGCTTTCATTTAAGGTATAATACGACCCTGTTAATACATAAACTTGGTTAAACTTAAACTTGGAGGTTTTATTAGTTTTTTAGTTGCGAATTTTTAATAAAAAATGATAAAAAAAAATACAAAATTTTAAGATAGCTTATAATGGGTTAATGAATGGGGACATATTATACCTTTCCGATGGTGCATAAATCGTTCCGACCCATTCACAACTTCTGGATAAAATCGCAAAACAAAATTCCAACTTTGAACCCCTCCCTCGAAAAGGAGGTGCTCGCCAACAAATTTTACCAATGGTATATTTAGCGTGACAATATCAGTTGATGGACCAATTTTCATCAATTTTCAACTCAAATTTCAATTCAAAACTCGTTCTCTGCAATCGTCTTTATAAATCAATATATATTTTTGTCAAGAACTCGTAGACCGGCAGAAAATAAAAAAATTTCATCCTCAAAAATTAAAACATATTAACCATATATGGAATAATATATGAATTCATATATGGAGATATATGGCATATATGAACCAATATATGCAATATATTATCATATATGGTGTCATTCATATCCATATATGAACTTTTCATTTGAATGTATTTAACCATATATGCTCCCACACATTACATATATGTTCATATATGCCAATAAATGGAACAATATATGCTCATACATGGAACCATATATGTCAATATATGATCATATATGAACATTTTCACCTGGGTATGAATATTTATTTGAATTAAGAAAATGGATTTCCGATTGATTTAAATAAATTAAAGTTGACTTTATATGTCCATTGTTTTTCAAACAACATTTTCCCATTGTAAATGGATTGTAATGGATTTCAAATAAAAATCAATTTTAAATTGTATATGGAACTGGACTAAATTTAATCTTACAATTTAAATTCTTTGTGGCAGATCTGATTAAATATGGGAACATAAGTAAAAACATAATATTATTAAATTAAATATTGTTTCTCAAATTAGTGTACTAAATTATACTCTAACTTGTCAGATTCTAATACTGTAATTTATAAGATACTGTATCTTGTTGTATTAGAAAATCAAATACTTTAATAAATACAAATACATAGTTTTAGATATGGGGCAATATAAAATTTGCTTCGAAAAACAAAAATTTTGCCATACAAAGCAATATATATCGAGATATAGTTGTATTAAATGAAATAACATAACTTTTACTAGGGAATATAATATTTTCACTTTTAATCGTAATTTTAGCTGCATTGCCAAAACTTCCCATTTGTATATTTCTAACTGGGATGTTTCATATTCTTTGAAGGTAATATGTATAAGTAGAAAGTACATCTACACTGAGAGAATTCTCTGCAGATATTAATGCATTTTTGCATAGAAGCAATGAAATTACACTGGAACTCGCCCATTGAAACTTTTCATTAGGCAAATGCAAGATTTCATAAATTTTATGAAAAACAAAAAAATTTTCATTTCGTCCTCTAAAATTCTTTCTGTGTAGTGTAAGTACAACTGAGTGTATAAGTAATTTGTCATTCTTGTCTCTGTTCAGTTTCGTTGTTGTTGTTGCTCTTCTTAGGAAATGCTATTATGGCGTACAAAGTAATCTGCTTTCAAAATTTTGTCACAAGATACAGCAGCAAAAATGCATTAATTACAAATTCACGAACGAACATTGTCTTTCACTTGAATTGGTTTTTAATTAAAAATTGCACAAGGAAGGAATTGAAAATTACTATAACAACAACCTTATTTAAAATGAAGAACAAAAAAAAAGATTATATATTTTTGCAAAATAAAATTGTCAATAACACAGTTAAATATTTAAAATCCATCGGACATCCTAGCCATTAATTCTAATGAGAACAACAACTTTTAAATAGAGCTCCACTTAATAAAAAAAATTGATAAATTTTGCAATTTTTTAACATCTTGTTAAAGACCATATGGCAATCAACCCAGCAAAAAATGATACATTGCCAGAAGCAGTAATTTTTGTTCGCGATGTCACACTTGGCATGCCTTTTTAGCTGGTGCAGAGCGCTTCATTCATGTGACCTAAGAAGAAATAAATTTATGACTTCGTACAAAAGGCGTCTTTTTATGCGTCTTTTTTGTTGGTTTTTTTAAAAAAAGCAAAACTCAGAAAATTCTTCCTATTTATGTTGCTTTCTTTGGAAAGGGGTTAGAGCAGAGATGAAAGGTGGAGATAGATGAAGGGCTTCAAACATGGCAACACTGTAATTGCGTGAGATGGCGAGTCTTAGAAAAGTTGTTGCTCAGCAAAAATATATATATTTTGAAATGGCGAACTTATTGAATCTTTTTGGTTCATAGCCATATTTATTTGTCATTCGTAAAAAATCACTGGATCTGTTTTTGGAGTTTTATTATTAAAAACTTTATTTTTTTGTCGAAATCTAACATTAAGTTGCTAATATGAGGTGAAATAAAGTTATGCAAAAATACCAATACTTGAATTAAATAAAATTAGATCCATAACTGATTAATTTATTTTAAAAATTCATTATGTTTACCTTAATTTAATTTCATTGCTCACATTTTTTTAAAATTAAATTTTTTTTTACATTTTTATAAAATTTAATTAGTGTCAGATTAAGAAATAAATAAAATATTTTTTTTAATGTCCTAATATTTGTATTAAAAATACAATAATTGTTTTTTCGGACTTTCTATGTATTTAGTTAGAATATTGTTGTACCTCAAGTCCAAAATCTAATATGATATTGTAATATTAGATTTTTATTTATTGCATTTTAAAAAATTGGATCATTTTCATGATATAAAAATTAGAAAATTTTTAAACTACATATCAGCATACCACGGCTCTTCTCACACAAACATTGTTTGTTGGAATATATATTGTTTTACAAATTATGATACAACAAACACATACATATACTGATATACAAAGTATATTGATATGTAAAAATTGTTGCTTTTCAAAAAGTTTTGATTTTATGGTTAGGTTTACCAAATCAGCCAGTTTATACAATAAAGCAGTTTATACAAATCATATAGTAGATTTTGTCGGCTGTCTGTAAAGTCTAGGTTTGAGTTAAGCCAATCATGGTTTTATTATTGCGGAAAATTGAAGATTTGGGTGATGCCTATGAAACAAATGTATTGTCAATCATGAAATTGATTAAACTCTTTAAAAACAACAAATAAAATTCTTATATATATTAGATATCATATTCGATTTTGGACTTGAGGTAGAAAAATAATCTAAAATAAACTAAATATTTATTTAAATTAAAAAATTATGAATTTTTTTTTTAACAAACAGACCTCGAGCTCGAATATTGTTATATATAAAATATTGAAAGGTTGAATAAAAACATATTTAAACAAAAAAAAAAAAAAAAATCCAAAAGTAATTCCGGTGCTTAAAAACCAGGCCTAAAAATTAGTGATAAAGGAACACAGAAGGTGTTCAATAATCTGCAAGCCTTATTTGTTTATACGTCGATTCATAGTTATATTATAGACCAAACTGAACATGTTTAACAGTAACATGTTACACGAAAACAGCTGAGTTGCCAAAAAAACAAAGTTGCAAAAAAATCACCTATTATAAAAACAAATTAGCTCCAAAAATAAATTTTTCACATAAAAAAAAAAATATTTAAAAAGGGTATTTTTTTTTAACTTCACTCGCTAATAGTACCTAAAGATAATTTTAATATTCAGTAGCACGTAACTTTTCCACACCTTACAATTTTTTTTATTTTTTCCTGGGCCATTTTGTTTCATCCTATTGTTTTGTTTAATCCCAAATATTATTTTAAGTCTGCCAAATCCACTTATATATTACCCGTTTAATAACGTATGGTATAACATTTTGTAAGACACACTTAATACTTAAATATATTATATTGTACAAAACTGGATCACATTTCACAAGATTATATAATATTATTTTTACTTGGGTGCATTAAAAACACTAAGTAATATCCAAATTAAAGTTTAAATTTCAAGTAATAATTGAAAACAAAGAAAATATGATCACTTTAAATTTAAAAATTTATAATATCACCTTCCTCTCTTGATTGTTTGACGATAGAAGACATAATTACGCATTGCAACTTAAACAAAAAAAAAAATATCGGTAAATTATTATTGCTGTAATACAACAGCAATAAAAGTATAGTTTATCAATTTACTGTGTTACATATTCTTTTGTGTTTTGTTTTGCGCTGTTTCGGAGAGACACTACACATATAGAGTTTTAACACAAAACTCTCCTTTTCGAACATGAGTTCGACTAGGAAACGATCAGCTGATGATGATGTTGCCAGTAAATCTAAACGTGGATTTATTAATAATAATAATTATTACCATCCGTTACAAACATTAAATGACAATGAAAAAGAAGAAGAAAATATGGGTGCCTCCACCGCTGTGCCACCAAAAGTTCATATACCACCTATAACAATTTTAAAAAGTACAACAGATGATATACATAAATTTTGCAAGGAAAGCAAAGTTAATAAATATTCTATAAGGAAAATATCGATCGGACATAAATTGTTCTGTGAATACAAATTTGATTACGATATTTTATTGAAATATTTAAAATCAAACAATACTGAATATTTCTCTTATACTCCTAAGAGCAATAGGCCATACAAAGTGGTGTTGTCTGGTTTGGATAAAACCGATCCGATCAAGGTAAAATTGGATCTAGCTAAGATGGGCTTAGAATGTTTAGATGTCAAGGCTGTTTTCCGTAAAACGGGTATGAATCGTGAAGTTGTACTTTTCATTGTTTACCTTAGGAAGGGATCAATAAATTTAACTGAGTTAAGGGACAAATATAACAGTATTAACTATATTAGAGTAAAATGGAACTACCATACTAAATCACCGAACAAAGTAACTCAATGTTACAACTGTCAAATGTTTGGTCATGGGTCCAGCAACTGTAACATTAAAACATTCTGTGCTAAATGTGCTGGTGCACATGAAACTTCAACTTGTACTTCGACAGCTGTAAAATGTGCGAACTGTAGCGGTGATCATAAATCTACTGATAATATTTGTCCCAACAGATCTTCATTTGTGAGCATGAGAGATCGGTATGCTAGCCCTAACAAGAGAAATAGGCCTCGTGTGGTTAACAATTATGTTACAAATACTCGTAATAATTATACTGGTAATAACCATACTTCAACAGACAAAACGTTTGCTAATGTAGTTCGTTCATTGCCTAATAACTCAAATGATCTCTTTTCTTTAGAGGAACTCAAATCTTTAACCCTGGAGTTAATAGGGAAACTAAAAAATTGTAAAAATAAAAGTGATCAATTCGCTGTTATCACTGATTTAGCTTTTAAATTTCTACCATGAATGCTAATTTAAAGATTTTATTATGGAATGCTAGAGGAATACGTAATAAACTCTATGAATTTTTTGACTTTTTACTACGGGAAAATGTTGATATCGGTTTAGTGAGTGAAACTGGTTTGAATAATAATATTACAATGTACCACCCAGAGTATGCCTGTCATCGTAAAGATCGGGAGCACTCTCGGGGTGGTGGAGTAGCAATAGTGGTTCGCAAGGGTGTAAGTCATGAAATTTTACCGGAAATTGGTACAGAGTTAATAGAAAACATAGGTGTTAATGTCAAACTTGATAATAATATGAATATAAATTTATATAGCTGTTACTTTCCCGGTGGTTTCTGCTGGTCCAATGGGTATCAAAAAGGCTCAGTTTAGATCAGATCTAAAAAAATTATCAAGAATTAAGGGGAAATATATTTTAGGCGGCGATTTTAACTGTCGAAACCAGGCCTGGGGATGCCTTCGGGCGAACTGTTGGGGTAACATACTCCACGAACTGATAAGTACTAATCAGTTTAGTATCGTTTATCCTCCAGAACCTACTCTTATTCCAGTGAGTAGTTCTGCGAACCCTTCAGTCTTAGATTTTTTTATCACAAATGTTCCAGAAAAGCTTTCAGCGGCATTAACGCTTGACAGGCTGAGTTCGGATCATTTACCTGTATATATGACATTTAATTCAGGGTATCTGTCTACTGAGAACTTGAAGTATGATTATAAAAATGCTAATTGGAGGTCATTTAGAAAATTTGTAAATGATAATGTAAACTACTTAATTGACGCCCCATTAGAGAATATCGACGACATTGAGCATCTAGTAGTTGAATTTACTGCATTATTGCATAACGCTATTGATTCAAGTGTACCGAAGAAAACAACTTCCAATTGTTTTGTTAAACGCCTGCCTGGCCACATATTGAATTTAATAACTATGAGAAATAATTCTAGAAGGAACTGGATAAGATATAGGCTTCCATTATACAAACTTCAAACTTCTTTTTTGAATAATGCTATTCGAGATAGTATTTTTAATTTTAGAAACTCTAACTGGAATGATCTTTTGAGTAGTCTCGATAAATCTTCTCCGAAATTTTGGAATATTTCTAAAATCATCCGAAGGAAGACGAAATTTATTCCTAGTCTCAAATTAAATGGTAATTTGTACACGACAAATAACGGGAAATCAGAAATATTGGCTAAAAAATTCCTTTTGAACCATTCTATTTCTGCGAATTTGAGCGATTCCGATACAATACAGACAGTTTCTGAATCTATGAGAATATTGGTTAGTCAAGGCTCTACGACGCAAACTTCCACCATTGTAGATACTGCGACGATTAAAAATATTGTACGAAATTTAAAGAATAGGAAAAGCCCAGGTATTGATGGTATTTCGAACAGGTGCCTAAAATCACTACCTACAAAGGGATTTGAAGTTTTGACACGTCTCTTTAATGCATGTTTAACCATGTGTCACTTTCCATTAATCTGGAAAAAATGTAAGGTAATAGCCATTCCGAAACCCGGTAAAAACCACTCCAGTCCTGACTCATATAGACCTATAAGTCTTTTGGTATCGATGAGTAAAGTACTGGAGAAAATTATAAAGCAGAGACTTATTGATTTTATTGAAGATAACAACATCCTTCCTGTCCAACAGTACGGTTTCCGTGCTGAACACAACACTACACAACCTTTAGTGAGGATTAAGAAAATAGTTAAAGAAAATTTTAATGCTGGTAAATCTACAGCCATGGTACTATTGGACATTAAATCTGCTTTTGATGCTGTTTGGCACGATGCTATCATACATAAACTGGCAGTGATCGGAATGGATATACCAACTATTCGAATTATCAGGAGCTACCTAACTGATAGGTCTTTCAAGGTTCATATTGGTGGACAATATTCACAGGAATATAAGATTCCCGCTGGTTGTCCACAGGGTTCATGTCTTTCCCCAATTCTCTACAATATTTTCACTTCAGATTTCCCATTGTTGCCTGGGTGTGAGTCTTCGATCTTCGCAGATGATACTGCAATCTTATGTTCAGGTTCTTTGTCTAACGACATATTGGTTAATCTTCAGAGATCGGTGGACACGACAATTCACTATTTTAAGAAATGGAAAATTTTGGTTAATCCATCGAAAACCCAGTCAATCTTCTTTACGAGAAAAAGGAAAGCATGTTTTTTACCTCAGTATAAAATAAGTGTTGATGGAGTTGAAGTTGATTGGGGGACCAAAGTGAGGTATTTGGGCGTTATCCTTGATAGGAAAATGTTATTTAACGATCATGTTAGTTATATTGTGAACAAGGTTAATACAACTACAAGGATATTGTATCCCTTTATAAATCGCAAATCCGAACTTAATATTGAGAACAAACTTTTGATCCTAAAGGTAATTTTTCATGCCATTTTATTTTATGCAGCACCAGCTTGGCACGATACTTCTGATTGTCACTTACGACGTTTACAAGTCTGTCAGAATAAGCTCCTGAAAATGTTTTATAATTTACCGTTTTATTATTCAACATCACGCCTTCACTCACTATCTGATATCCTACTTGTTAAGGATAAAATAAATGTTATGACTGAAAACTTTTTTGTTAGGTGTTCAAACTCCTCTCATGAGCACATCAAGAATCTATGTCCTTAACATTTTACTTTTACTACTTAATCCCGTTTTTAATAAACTTTTTTTTTTTTTTTTTCCTATTATATTAAAGGCTTTTTGTAATTTTTTCCTAAAATATTCAATTATAAATAAATAAATTTATTATACCTCATGCATATTTATATATTTAAGTTGAAAAGCTAAATTAGCTGAACTCTTTATTGTAAATATTAAAATTATTGTAAACATTGTAATTATATTTTTAACAATAAATAAATTGAATTGAAAAAATAATATCACCTAAAACAGAAAAATAAAAAAAATATATATATTTTGAATCACCCTGGTCGAAGTGAAATAGATGGTGCAGGGATTTAAATTTTTGATTTTCAAAACTTAAACATTTTTGTAATCTGCTTATAATTTTCAACAATAAATACGCTTACTCATGTGGGTTATCTATAAAAGTGCAAAAGTTATTCACATTAGAAAATCAAAACTTTGCGTCTTTGCAATAAACAAGTCCTGCCTTTCGTCAATGGAAAAGGCAACCTAAGTCCGATGGCTTTTAAAAGTGTTGGTGATATAAGATAAGATAAAAACAAGAAGTTTAATTAATCAAAAAAACTTCAATGCAATATCTTGTTCACGCTTAAAATAAAATGCCTCGAAATTTGTAAATAATAAATTAATGCAATTTTAGTAAATTTTTAGTCAAAAAGGTAGCAACACTCTTTTGCCTCCAGATTAAAAGTTTCTTTACGAACACATATAGTATTTAAATTTTTTCTGAAAGACTTCTAAATATAGTTTCTTTTTATTTAAATTATAGTGATTATTGTTCTCCCCGCAAACCACTCCAAATTCGACCATTTTTTCACTCCAATTTCAACTTTAACCCACTTTTTCTCTGAGTGCACCACCGAGGTTGAAAAATGGAAAACGGGGAAAGGTCCTAAAATTTATTCCAAATATGATTATCCTTCTTTAACATTGCTTTAAATGTGGACAAGACAGCAATAAATGTAAAAAATAACATTTAAGCAATTTTTTTTAAGTTTTATGGGAATTGCGGGATTTCCTTTAGACCTATATAATTTTTTCTGCTTTAATAAAAACAATAGCAAGGTGCATCTTACTATTAAATTTCATTAGCATATATTATATTACAAAACAAAAGAGTAAAGTTTTCACAACAATTTAAATTTTTTTTTGCGGATATCCGAAAATTTTATCCGAATCAGTTGAAACTTGGCGCATAATAAATATCTGGACTTAATATGTCTAAATAATAACCGATTTGTTCCAAATAATATTATGTGGCCAAGTTTCAACCGAATCGAATGCAATTTTCGGATATACGTCAAAAAAATGTTTGATAGTTCTGAACCTTTCAATGTAAAACCAAATTTAAAATTTTAGGATAATATATGATTTTTCACCTCACCCCCTCCCAAACGAAAGAAAGCGAAAAAATTAAACAGAAAAAGGAAACTAAAAAAAGAGGAAAAAGTAAGAGATTTCCAAATTTAAACGTTTTTGTTACGTTAATGACCTGTTAAACCAAAAAATTTTTAATGAATAGTTAAAAGTCCAGGAAATGTATTTTTGTATGGGGACAAAATTTGTATGAAATTGTCTCTAATATACATCTAATTGTAAAAATTTGTATCTAATTACATCGAATTCGATATAATTCGATACTATTAGATTCCATCATCTTAGAAAAAAAGTGCACATAATTTTGTGAACATTTCTAATAGCGGAACCAAGGGTGTGTTCAGAAAAAATTTATCATAACTGGTGAGTAAGTTTCATACAAAAAATTTTTTATCACTTCAGTTTTCACATATTTAGTTAGAATATTGTTCTACCTCAAGTCCGAAAATCTAATATGATATTGTCATATTAGATTTTATTTGGTGCTTTTCAAAAAGTTGGATCATTTTCATGATAGACAATACATGTGTTTCATTGGATATAAGATTTATGGACTTGAGGTAGAACAAAATTCTAACTAAATATATAAAAATATAGAAAGTCCGAAAAACCAATTTTTGTATTTCTAATACAAAAATTAAAATATTTTTGAACTTCAGTTTTTATTTAAAAATGTCTTTTATAAATATGAGTTTTCTTTACCAATCTATCTTTTCTTAAAAAAGTATTTAATCCTAAACCTTTTCATTAATCAAATATCTTTTTGGAAAAGTACTTTCCTAAAAGAAATCTAAAAGAAAAAAAATGATGAGGGTCTCGAGAATAAAAAAGGATGAGTATCTCCCGAATAAAAAAAGTGAATCTTCAGTTCCCTAACATCGCACAGTGGGATAAATCACAAAATTTTTGTAAATAATTCTGCCATTTATTGCTTAGTGGTCTGATTGCAATGAAGTTCGCAACAGGCAAAAGTAACGCAATACCGAGCTTAAGTTTTGATTTATGACCATCCAAAATAGGTAAAATTATGCATATAAAGTTTTGAGTGTTCGCCAATTGTTTGTTTCAAATCCGACTTTTAAAAAATTAACATATTTGTTACCTGCTAGTAGAGGCTAACAAAAAAACATGCTTACAAAATGCAATTACATGCAAACAAAACAAGTGTGAAAATAAGAAGGAGAATAAAAACAAAAAGCGTGCAGTGTATATCTACCAAAGGTAGAACTTGCGCATAACGAACAAGTTTTCAATTTATTTTTGATCAATGATGATAATCTTTTACTTCGAGCTCATATATTAGCTATTATTTAGTGAGAAAACTAGTTTATATGAATGTGTGATTTTTTGCATGGGATTGTCACTTCTTTCAAAACGTGTTCTGATGATGGGAACCTCGAAAATTCCCGAAATAGAAATATCAGCACATTCCTGAAGGTGGTAAATTAATGTATTTGAAAACAAAAACTCTGTAGGTTATTTGTTAGGAAAATATCCTAATAAAGAAATATAGAGTATGACCTCGAACTTGAATAATTTTAATTTGAATTTTTGATTTATATATAGTTTTCTCCACAGCCGCTTCTATAATTGACACATTTTTAAGGAAAATATAAAATTTAAGCCACTGTTATTTAACCCACTTAGGTAGCGGAAGCAGTTTTAGTTAGTTATGGTGAAAGTCACTTCCAACTTCCCCTTTAAATGTGGACATGGCAGGACAAAGTGTAAAAAAATCACATTTTTGGAAAGATTATTTTTATTTTTGTTAATTG
Organism: Delia radicum; assembly: GCA_021234595.1. Taxonomy (NCBI): domain Eukaryota; kingdom Metazoa; phylum Arthropoda; class Insecta; order Diptera; family Anthomyiidae; genus Delia; species Delia radicum. The sequence continues at coordinate 103,901,453 of CM037851.1, read as the reverse complement.
TGATATTGCTTACAGCAAATAATAAATGCGGTCATAAATTTCACATTTTTGACTTAAATAGACTTTTTATTTAAGTCCAAAAAATCATTGGCTTATGTCAATTAATAAATGTGTTATTGAATAGTGAAACTTTACAGGCTAACAAAAACTAAAATTTTTACATTCTTATTAGGATTACCCAATGGTACTCTATTTAAAAATGTCGTAATCTACAGGTAATTTCATTCCAACGATACCAAACACTTTTATGCTATTTTCAATTTATAACGAGCTTTCAACCCCCGTATTTTTACAAAAATAAAGCAAGTTAAACATATTAGCTAGGTTGATACTAGTATTTCGATCTGGCTAAAGATCTCATCAGAACCCGAAGTTTTAGAAAAGCTAGAGCCTCCATAATAGGCAGAACTTTAACAAGAAACCTACTAATCATCAATTCTGTTCCATTCTTGTCTTCTTAGACCGAGTTTTTGGGATGACAGTTAAACTCGGTTTAGCTAAACCGACAACGAACTTTGTCTGTCATTTCCAAGTTAATTAACAAAAAATTGTCGGAAACACTTAAATTTGTTTAGAATTTTGGCCATTACTATAACAAAATAAAATAAACCGCAGTTCAGAAGCAGTATTCCTTTCAGAAACTGCGTTAATCTAAGTTTAAAGATAATCTACATCCCAAAAACTAGGCCTTAGTAATCAAGCACGTGGTTATGGTCTTTTCCTAACAAGCATCATGACGTTACTAAAATTTGAAAACCAAAAACGTTTTATTTATGATGAATTTCATTTAAAAATCAAAAATTTAAACTGACGAAAAAACCAAAAAGATCAAGGGTTTTTTTACAGTGTATTAATTTTTTAGAAAGGTTTATCCTTCATCTATACCATATCAAAAAATAAAAATGGGTTCTTTTTTATTTTTTTTTATATAATTTTTTAAGTAGTGTCACTTCTAGTAATTCCGCAAAATTCTGAATAAAAAAATCAATGTATTCTTCATAATAATTTTCTATTTTGTCATAAACATTTATTACTTTACCCATAATAAAGAGAAATATATAAAGAACAAAAAAATTGTTGCCCTTTTCATTCCAAAGATTTTTTCAGGTCTATTTTTTCTTCCTCAGGTAGACACCATGTGCCAGAAGTAAGGGCTCAAAATATGTACCTGACGTAACCCTTCGTCAGGTAAAATAAATAAACATTGTCCCAGGAAAATTATGAATATGTTTTAACCGCAAAAAGTTCTTGCTTGCCTTAAAAAATGCTATATAATTGCACCTGATGAACGTACCGAAATTCATAATTATAAACAGTTTCGAGAAGCCAAGATATCCCATTACAATTTTTACGCGTATATTTTAAAAATTTGAATGAATATGAATTCAAACAATAAGTACAGATGCATAAAAATATCTAATAAGTGTTGCGCTTCGCTTCGTAAAATAAGTGAAAACGAGGCTGCAAATATAATTGAATATTTTCCAGCTGTCGCCAACATTCATTGTAGCCGTATTTGCGAAACTTGCCGGAATACACTGAGAAAAGCGCGCAGTCATAATGAATCCAACGTGAAGCAGAATGAAGTCTCAAATTATTTACCAACAACGCCCAGCGATGAAATTAGCGAAGAATTGAATGAACTTCCAACTTGTACCAGCCGTAATGCAAACATCGAAAGGACGGAAGTCATTGAAAATATAAATGATCATATTATTCCTCATCTACCAAACCAAATGTCGCCTCTTAAAAATAAATATATCAAACGAGATGCATACAGAAATAGAAAATCACTGCAAATTTTCGAAAATATAGCAGATTCATTTGGATCTGATCCATTATCTGATTTGCAGCGCAACTTGAAAAATTCAAAGCCATTTACGAAGAAATTTTGGAAAACATCAAATATCAAATAGAGAACAGCTCAAATCTTTTGGAAAAGCAAAATCTTTTATCTCTCTTACCAATCAATATGAGTCACGCAGAAATTAAAGATCGTTTTGGGGATGATATATCTCACGATTGTATCAAAAAAAGTAAAGATATCCAAAGGAATAAAATGAAGTTTGCAGATATCAATCTTTTTAAAATGAGCAGACGTAGTTTACCAACCGAAACTCTAAGCACAGTCAAGTTATTTTATGAAGATGATGAAATTAGCCGAATGATGCCTGGATCGCAAGATTCAATTACTGTTAAACAAGGAAACTTACGTGAAAAAGTTCAAAAAAGACTGATGTTATCTTCACTACGCGAATCTTACTACGAATTTAAAAAAAAACATCCCTTGGCCAAAGTGGGTTTTACAAAATTTACAATGTTAAGGCCAAAAAATTGTATGAAACTTGGAGTTGGAAACCAGCAAAATATCTGTGTATGCACATTGCATCAGAATATGAAATTGATGTTTGAAAAAAGGGGCTTAAAATCAATTTGTATTGAAGGAGAATGCACATTTACCGACTACAAAGATGTTCTCAAATTCGTTGTTTGTAATGGTGACATAGAAAAAAGCGAGTGTTGCGTTTCAATGTGTGTTTACTGCTTTAAAAATTTAAATAATCTAAAAACGCATATGCTAAAACATTTTGAAAATAACCAAACTGAAGAAATAATATACAAAAAGTGGAATACAACGATTAGATGTGTTCTGGAAACGTTAACCACCAACCCCGAATCATTTGTCAGCGATTTTACTGAACACATCAAAGTTCTGATTCCGTATCATTTCATAGCAAAGCGACAATCTGAATTTATCAGCAATAAAAGAGCGGCGCTGTTATCAGGAGAAATGTTAATTCAAATGGACTTTGCTGAAAATTATGCATTTCTTGTACAAGATGCCGTGCAAGGATACCATTGGAATAATGATCAGGCTACAATACATCCGTTCGTTATTTATTACAAAGGTAATTATTTTAATATTTTGGTATTAGTAAACACATCCATCCACACTCATCAAAATATTTAATAATTTTTATTTATTTGTTTTTTTCCTTTGTTTGTTTATTTTCAGATAACGATAAATTAACTCATAAAAGCTTCGCCATAATATCTGATTGCAATACCCATGATAGTATAGCAGTTCATCTATATATTTCAAAAATGATACAGTTCGTGAAGGCCAATATAACCAACAATATTAATAAAATCATTTACGTATCAGATGGTGCAGGAGCACAATATAAAAATAAATATAACTTCATTAATTTATGCCATTACAAATCTGATTTTGGGATTGACGCTGAATGGCACTTTTATGGTACCAGTCACGGAAAATCTGCATGTGATGGAATCGGAGGAACATTGAAGAGAGGTGCTCGAAATTATAGTATTGCAAATAAAAATGAAATCCAGACAACGAGGCAACTCTATCACTGGGCATCAGAAACATATAAGACCAACATACAAGTTGCTTACGCAGATGCTGACGAATACAACAACGTTTAAGAAAAGCTATTTTCAAGATATAAAGAAGCTAAAACTATAACAGGAACAGGAAAGCCTTGATTTCATTCACTCATTCCGATAAATGAAACTGTTGTACATGTGCGCAGATATTCTGACTGTGCCAAATTTGAGCAGCGCAAAATTTCTTACAAATAATTAACTTAAAAAAAATTTAAATAAAATAAAACACAAATTAATAAAAACATGGCAAATAATATAAACAATTGTTGATGGTTTTTTATTTGTAAACATTTAAAAAATGTTAGAATTGTTGAACTATTTTGTGAATGTGACCAGATATTTTCGCTGTTATTCGAATTATTTCGAAAACTTTCGGTACGTATTACTAGAAGTGACACTACTTAAAAAATTATTTTAAAAAAAATAAAAAAGAACCCATTTTACTTTTGGATATGTTATAGGTGAAGGAAATACCTTTCTAAAAAAGTAATACACTGTAAAAAATACTTGATCTTTTTTGGTTTTTCGTTACCTAAAATTTTTTTTTGTTATAAAATATAAGGGCAATTACTAGAAGTGACACTACTTAAAAAATTATATAAAAAAAACTAAAAAAGAACCCATTTTTATTTTTTGATATGGTATAGATGAAGGATAAACCTTTCTAAAAAATTAATACACTGTAAAAAAACCCTTGATCTTTTTGGTTTTTTCGTCACTTAAAATTTTTATTTTGTTATAAATTTTTTTACAGTGTATTTCTTTTTTTTTTTAAACTTTTCATAAAGCCTGTTAAAATATCTTTTTAATGATACCAAGATCATGGAAATCGGTTTAGCCGATTCTGAGTTATTGTAGTTTAAATGGAGCTCTTTTCGACCATTTTCGCGTTTTTTCGAAAACGTACCCACTGTGTCACGCCCAAAAAATCGCAAAACAGTCATTTCTAAAAATGAGAGTTTGTTTGTATTGATCAAATTTAGCTATGAACAAAATTTCATCGATATCTGAGGGGGTCGGGTTCAATGCATCTCGATTTTTACATGAAATTCATCTTATATAAAAAAATTTTAGTGGTTACTCTGGCTCAAGTAATATTTTTTACAGTTATATTAGTTTTTTGTTTTTATATACATCGAGATTATTTTTATGTTATTTTCAATGGTATGTTTATAACTTATTAACAGGAAATCTTCAAAAGTTAACCCTATTGTTTATTTTTCGTGCCGAACAAGTGGTATAAATTTGAGTACAAAATATGCTGACCAAAAACAAAGTTTCAGCAAATATAAACTTAAAAAAGAACCAAAAAGCAATTCAAAAAATTTATAATCACGATTTTCTCGCTATCAAAAGCAGAGAAATATAGACTCTAAATACATCGAAATCAAGAAGAATCAGAAGAACCTAAAATGTTCTGCACTTAATCCCTAGAAAATGGTGGAAAAAAATTAAATCTATCTTAGTCTATAAAACTTCTATTATAAAAAAAAAAAAAAATTGTCAAATTCCACTCTGTGAGCTAATTCAATAATAATTCAAAATCATGTTTAAGTATTTGAAATCAAAAGCAGTGTTGATATGTGTAAAAGGGAGTTTATTCTTAAAAGTTAATCTAGCAAAGAGTGGATTATCTGCATATGCTTACAATGAAATAATGTAGTTAATCTACTTTTAACAAGATTTTCAGTTTAAACTCCTAAATAGGCCATAACATATGCCCAATTGAAATTTTATTACGGAATAACTAAAAATATATACCAAACAATTGATCAGGTATGTGATGAATATCGAGAATGAAAACGATAGGATTTTCAATAAGTAATATTTTATGATTTATATTATAAAAATTAGTTGTTATTGCCTAAGTTTAAAGCTTTGATAAATACAAAAAAATCGAGTACAATTTTATTTCTAAAAAAAACAAATAATCTAGATTAAAAAATCTGATTGTTTTCGTTATGCATCTGAATTATTTAGTGACAAATTTAAAGAATCGAAGCGAATGTTGGCCACATTTTGTTTTAAAAATATTTCAAATAATATAATGGCATATTTCGTAAATTTGGACAGACTTGGTTAAAAGAAAAAGGTCTTTTTAGTTAACCTTGCCATATCTTTTATAACCAAGCTCTCTTATTTTATTCTGTGTAATAAAAAAAACCAAAAATTTCGAATTTTTAAGTCTCTTTGTGCGGTTACCTAAAAACTATACCTGATCCAGTAAATTTATAGCATTTTCGAACTTTCTATACCCAAATTAATCAGGATCTGATATCACCACCGAGGCTTCTAAGCCAGTGTTCTGCAGTGTTATATGTACACTAGGGTGGGCCAAAAAAGACTGTCGAATTTTAGAGTGCCACAAGGCGGCCCCGTGCTCAGTAATGCTCAGTATAAATTTCAGTCAATCGGTAAATATTTAGAGGTCGCTATAAATTAATTAAGGGCTATAGCTGGATTTAACAGAAACTATAAATGTGTATGGATATAGCAATGTTGGCAAAAGTTCGCTCTAGAGGGCACAAGTGAAAAATATATGACTCCCTCCTAAATAAAAAAAAAACACGAAAATTAGTGGCGCTAGAGCCCACTTGATATAATTTTTTTAATTATCAATTTAAAAAAAATTGTGCTGAAATGAAAGGAAATTACAAAAAAAATGAAATAAAGAATTACAGACGTTTTACTAAATTTTAGACTCTTTTGGGGGAACACAAATTGTAATTTTTAGACAAAGCGAAACTGGGATTCATAAATGAACATAATTTAAACTTAAATAGGTATTTAGGGACCTAACATAGTTCTTTCTTAAAAAGTATTAATTTATGCACATATTACTTAGGTTGCAAACTCTTCTTCTTCTTTTGTCAACAAACATATTTATTCATACAAATTCAAATATTTTTTGTATAGGTATACCACGTCTGTCCAACACATTAAGTGTGTTCGATTACTTAGTAACAAAATTACAGAGAGTAGACAGATTTACAAAAAAGTAAACGAACGGAAAATTTGTAAGAATTGGAAAAATATATAAAACAGCTGATTTTAAATACCAAATATTAAAAAAAAATCAACTGGTCGTTATGGAAAAGATAAAAGTTAATTGAAATAGTCGACCAGAAATGATTACAATGTTTTGTAATTTCTTCCATAGTTAATTCTTTAATATTTTGCACTTTAAATCCATAAACAATTAAAATTTAATTTAATATTTGTTTTTGTTTACTAAAAATACAATCATATTTTTTTAATCATATGTTTTTTTCTTACAAATTCTTACTGGCAAAAATTTATCCGGTAAAAACTTGTAAGTTTTTTGTCAACAACCTGTGACTTTACTCTCTCTTCTTACTATTTTTTTCTGAGTATTTGTGTAAACGAACACCTTCCAGTAAAAACTTTTACAAATTTTTGCGTAAGCGAACAAACTTATTCTCATGAGTTACGTGCACTGACAGCTAATGAATAGGACTGCATCTGTATCTCTTAGTTTCAGTAGATTTTTATATATTACAACAAACCGGTCTATATTTTAGTAAACATTTTTTTCTGCTTTTGTTAAATTTGACATGGTCCATTTTAAAGGAACTCAAAGTCAGTTTAGTTTTATATATCAGAGAACTCAAAAAGTCTAACATTAGTTTTATAGTGCTTGCAGGAGTGATGTAATCGATGTTTAACTTTGTAAAGATTTTATCGTGTCCATGCTTTATTTACGTCTTATTTTTTAACTCAAATGGATTTTTAGTGAAAATAGTATTTATATTGAATTGAATAAAACTACACGAAAGGACTGCAAAATTGTGCATCTACTAAAAAGTCCCCGCTGAGTTTTTGTTGGTGGTCACTCCCTTTTTAAAGTGGGCGGGCTTTTAAAGTCACAAAGATTTTGTATGATTTCCTAAAAAAGTGCCTGTCGAATCAGGACAAAATGGGCATTGTTGAAAATCTTGTTCAAATTCTTGTAAAATGATATGTAATACTATACCATTTCCAGAGATGTTTAAAACATTTTGTTTCAAAACCATGGAAAATTGTTACAAAAATTAGTTATTAATAGAGATATTACGAATAGTGTATTCGGCATTTTACTGACAACCGAAAATTCGTTTTAAACCGAATATTTGCCGATTACTTTTCATATAAAAATACACTGTATTTTAAATATTGACAAAATTAAACTGGACAATAATATTTTTTTAGGTTTAAACACCATATTTAAAGAAAAATATTTTGTGTGAAACTTGATTTTTCAATTGTTTACATAAAAATACAGATTTTAAAGCTATTTTCATTTGACCGAATAATTTTGGTAATATTCGGTATTCGGCCGAATAGTAAAAACATGCCGAATACCGAATAGACACCGAATATTAGTGACATCTCTAGTTTTTATACATTTTTTATCTATCACATGATATACATTTTTGTAACCAAATAAAACCTAAGCTTTCGACCTTTCCAATGATATATCACATGTTGCCATTTCCCAATATGAAACCAATATTGTGAAAAATAACACAACTAGTATTGTTATTATTCTAGAATACGTCACCTAAATCAGTCCTTACTCCATCTATGATTTTTAGGAGTACGTTTCCTTAGAATATTCTGTTTATAAATGAAATTTTGATTTGTTGTGATGGGCTTTAGTGAACACATTTGCTACGCATATTTGGTTCATTTGTGGTATTCCAGTCACGTTGTTTCACCAGCTTGCTAAGAAAACAAAACAAGAAAAATAAATATGAAAAACCCCTATGCCTTACGAGGTTGGATTGAAGATAACGTCGGCTATCCTGCAAGTGTATTTTGAATTAATTTTTTTTACGTAGTGAATCATTTTAAGGTAGTGAATCATTAAGGCATTTGATGTCTATAAAATATCTTAAAAGGATAGTTTAAATCAGTTTTTGCGCTCTCATGAAAAATGCACATTGAAACCACATAGCACTATTTGCAGGCAAGCCGACGATATTTCGAGAGGAATATGAACGCTTTATAATTTGTCGAAAATTAGCATATACAATTTAAATAAATTGTATATCTTTAAAACATCTTTTTCGTGGTGCAGTCATAGAAGTTTCAATCTGCCCTCGTATATTTAAAATAAATAATCTCAATATACAATCAACATTGGAAATTTTTATTAAGAGCTCAAAACAAGTGCATATATTTGAAAAAAAATCTATATCGTTGTCTTATATTCAAACGGAGCTATCTACTTCCATACAAGTGCTCAGGAGAGTTTTAATTCGCTCAAATTTTAAAATTTTTTTTCAAATCAACCTTCTACAATATTAAGTAAAAACTGCTACTGTATTTTACGTGTAATTTCGTCTTTATAAGTCGTAATATTAGCTGCGTTACAGTAGATAACTCCGTATTTGTATGTGAAATTAATCACCATGAGAAGATAGACCTTTTCAATTACTTTTATTAATATTAGAAATGAGTAATTTTTTACTATTCTGGGATGTTAATAAAGTTTTGTATGGTAATAACGAAAGTGATGCTGAACAGAGTTTTCAAAATAATATTATACAGACACATACCGAGCAAAAGCTCGGTAATAGGTTGGCATTATGAAACACTTTACATGGAAATAAGTTAAACTACTTACCCTTGCATTACTTAAATATTTGTATGGTATGATAAGAAGGTAACCAGTTACCGACCTTAATTTCTTATTCCCAAACTTATACCGCGTAATAGAAAGTTTCGCTGGGTATGTACCATTTAACATGTGTTGTGCGTTTCGTAAATATGCAACTGGCAAAACGTAATTATTGTTAAGTCAAGTATGGTAAATGTGATGGTACTTGGCGCTTTCAAAAGTTAGCTCTTGTGTTCCAGTATTTTCGATTTTAAATCAATTTTATTCTTCAACGTAATCTCCGTTAAGTGAAATGAACAACATCTCGACACCCTTAGAAAAAATCAAAATCTTCAAAAGAGGCTAAATCTCTGATATCACTTCTTCATTTGTGGTAAATCTCTTTTAGTGGAGCCATCTTTTCAAGTTTGGGACAAATAATAATAGCTGGGGCCAGATCTGGAGGATTCGGGGTGGAGAAGCAATTCGAAATGCAAAGACTTCAATTTTACTAAAGCCAAACTTTTTCTAAAGCATTGTTATGATGATATAATAATTTTTTTCTTATTTAAGTGGGGTAGTTCTTTCTTAATTTCATCATACAATCTGTCCAATAGCTCAACATAGTACTTAGCAGTTATTGTTTTTCCTTTCGCCAAGTAATCAATAAATATTATACCACGTGCATCCCAAAAAAAAAAAAACACTGGCTATTACCTTTCCATTCGATTGGTGCGTCTTTGGGCGCTTTGGTCGGCTTTCGCACGAGTGTAACCACTTCGCGGACTGTCTATCGGACTCTGGGGTATAATAATGAATCCACGTCTAGTCCATTGTCATAAATCGATGTATACCTTGATTCATGAACACGTTTCCGTTATTGTTCAACTGTTAAAAACCGTGGCACCCATTGCGCAAACATTTTTTTTTTCATATTTAAATGATCATGTAATATATGCCGAACTCGCTCTGTTGATACCTTTATGATGCCAGTAATCTCACTCATTTTAATCTTTCAATCAACCAGTACAACCTGACGCACTGCTATTACGTTTTCTTCAGACTTGGCTTCAGACATGGCAACACTGTAATTGCGCGAGATGATAAGTCTTCGAACAGTTGTTGCTCGCCACCTGATGGAAAGTTAGCGAACTTATTGAAGCTTTCTGGTTCATAGCCCTGATTCATTATTTTACTTCGGTGGGGTTAATTGCTATGGGAACACCGAAGGTGGACATTGCGATACGTATGAGGGATAGAAAAAACTCATACATATTAATTTGATGTTGCCGGCACCAGGGATCGAACCCGGGACATTCTGTGTAAAAGTCCAACGCGCTAACCATTACACCACAACGCCCACAAGCAATTTTTTTTTTCTCAAAAATAAATTTTTTCGCTCTTTTTGTTATAAAATTTTGATTTGAAGTTTTACAACGCGTGGAACATGAAAAGAAACAGCATTTTAAAAGAAACGAAAACGAGAAGAAACATTTTGGGGATAATTTAAGGAAAGCCGTGTTAGAATCAATTAACGCGAAAGAAATTTGTAGAAGTGAATTTATCTAAATGCTATGATATAATTAAGCTATTAAAAATCTTATTGAATATTAACTGTTTCTGCATAAGATTTAAAATCGAAAATATAACGAAAACTAGTGATATGTACAATAAATTCAGCGTACTTGTGGGTCCGGCTGGTCAACATTTTTGACTAACGCTAACAATAATGTTTTATGTTAATTATTTGCGTGCATACATCGCGAATTTCTCATACCTTTTGAGAACAGATTCGTAACAAGCATATTAGACTAAAAGTCCTATAAGTGTCACCTACCTGATAAAATTAAAAAGAAAAAACGAAGACTTATAGAACTTTCAGACACTTAAAGCATAATAGGAATAAATCGTCCCCTTAGTATAACAATAGCCTATGTGCTCATAGGCTATTATTTTTTTATTGAATTTTTGGATTCTCCATCGTCGATTTTATATGTGGTCAAAATTTTGTCAAATTCTAGTTCCACAAAGTGTGTCAAAACGTCAGTCAAAAAAATATAGTATAAATTTGTATTAAATTATTTTCCTCAAAAATCATGTAAACGCATATACGCTATTTTACATAAAGTAAATTTTCTGTTTATTCAATATAATAGTAATGTACACTCACATACTCTATTTTAACTTTTAGGAAAAAAATCAATTTTATCATGACACAAACACCTAAAATGACGTATAATGATATACTTTGTTGTTCAACAAATATTTTCAATTTGTTCATTTGTATGAATCTTATAGGCCGTTATATTGTCAGAACAATTAACATGTGTTTTAAAAATAACAAAAAACAAAAGTAGGCTATGCAATGCTTACGTTGTTTTATCATGTATGTAAATGCAATAGAAATAATTTGTACAATTAAGGATTTCAGTTCGTTGTTGAAATTCGCTCGTTCATAATCATTTAGTCGTTCATTCGTTCCCAATCATTCATTTATTTAATCATGGATTTATCAAGCTCTGGTGAGTATCTGCTAACTTAAATTGCAGGAAGGAATATTATTGTATATTAATTGTCAACAGAATTTGCGATGGAATTAACAGGAGCCCTATGTGTCAAACTTGCTCCAAACTCTGTTGGATTATCTGTGGAACCATTGGATTCAAATATATCGCAAACTGACGAAGAGGATGGAGAAGACTTTTCAGCAGGATCGTCGGATTATTATATTCCAGAAACGGATGAAGAGGAAATTGAAAAATCTTCGGTAAAGCAACATGAAGTGCTCTGCGAAATCGCAGAAGAAAGCAATGATGAAAATATAGAACTGACAGTAACACGAAAAAGAAAGGTGAGTTAATTAAAAGGTAATTTAAGAAGATGTCTCCTGCAATTATGGATTTGTTTTATTCAATAGCGTAAGAGCCAGCTTTGGATGCAGAACAAAAGAAAGAGTGACAGGAGTCAAGGAAAGGCTTATGTTACAAAGAGTGGTAAAGTAATTAAGGAACGTTTACCGAAGCCCGCTAATTGCAGCTGTCATCACAAATGTCCAGAACACTTCTCTGAAGAAGATCGTAAGAAAATCAATGCAGACTATTGGAGTTTGGGCGATTACTGCAAGCAACGTCTATTCCTTAGTAATAACATAAAAGTGGAGAAGTGCAACAGGACATTAACGAGAGAATCACGGCGGTCGAACACTCTAAAATACTTTCTAAATGACAAACAGGTCTGTAAAAAGTTCTTTTTAAATACTTTACACGTGTCAGACTGCGCGATATCTGTATTAGCCAAAAAAAAAAATCAAAGACAATTTGTTGACATGAGGGGTAAACACGGAATGCAAAGAAAAGTAGACGCGGAGATAGCAACTCTTATTAAAGAACACATAGAGTCATTTCCAGCAGTAGAAAGTCACTATACTCGAGCAAAGTCCCAACGCCTTTATCTGAGCTCAGACCTAACAATTACAAAAATGTATATCTTATTTAAAGAACGCCACCCAGATCTCTCAGTTAAAGAACATATGTATCGCCACATATTTTGTAATAATTACAATTATTCATCCCATCATCCAAAAAAGGACACATGCTTAACATGCGAAACGTTCAAAAATACAGAGGACAAGGCTTCAATACAGAAATCATATGATGAACACTTAGCAAATAAAGCCCAAGCAAGACTCCACAAACATGCTGACAAGGAGTTATCTAAAAATAACAGCAATATAAAAGTATTTACTTTTGACTTACAATCAGTGCTATTGACACCATGTAGCAATGTAAGCACCTTGTATTACAGTCGGAAGTTCGCCACATACAACAACACATTTTACGATTTAGCTAATGGAGCTGGATATTGTTTCCTGTGGGATGAAAACCATGGTAAGCGTGGGTCAGAGGAAATTGGAACCACTTTATTAAAAATGCTGAACAATTTACCCGAATCAGTAACGGATGTTATTCTGTATTCAGACTGCTGTGGAGGACAGAATAGAAACAGATTAATTGCCACATTATTGCTTCATATAAATCATTCATTGCATTTTAATTCAATAACGATTAAATATCTTCAAAGTGGACACACACAAATGGAAGCAGATTCCATGCATTCGGCTATAGAACGAACTAAGAGAAATATTTGTGTATATTCACCAGAAGAATGGCCAACTATACTTAGACTGGCAAGACGAAAAAATCCGTACGCTGTAGAAAGGCTTAACTACAGTGATATTATTGATCTCAAAACGGCGTTCTCAAAATTGAACCATAACTTGAAGAAAAATGTCAACAATGAATCGGTAAATTGGCTTAAAATCAAGGTTCTCCAAGTAATAAAAAGTGAAAAGAGACAATTGTTATACAAGGAACAATGGAACGAAGACTTCAAAGAGATTGATATAGATGGCTCGAGAATGAAAAAGAAAGGGGTCACAAATTTTACATTAACTCACAAATATAAAAAAGAACTACCAATTTCTGACACAAAACTGAAGGATCTCAAAGATTTATGCAAAAAAAATGTAATTCCTCCCGGCTCACAGACATTTTTTTTGAATTTACAAGGAGGGAATAATCGCGATTGTTTAGATGAACCAGACAGATTCGAAGAAGAGGACGCAGACGACAATTATTAAAGACCATGCTAATAATTTACGATCTGACTGTAATTAAAACATAATTTTATACTAATAAAAATTCATATTAAATTTACTAATTATTGCGGTGTATTTCTTGAATAAAATAGTGTATACCATACAAAATAAAATAACGTATCAGAAACTTGATAGAAAACATTAAAAAATAAAATAGCTTATCTGATGTATTTGCAGTTTACACCACTTTTTTGTTCATTAAAAGGATGATTACAATAATAAAAATTGATCAGTTAACAAAATAGACTCATTTTTAAACAGTCTTAAAAAAAAACGTCGAAAATAATAAATATTTACAGACATAACGAGATTTGAGTGAGAGCTACTTTCGACAAAAAGTTTGAAATTCATTTTCTCAAAACATCAAAAAATTTATAGGCTATTTTAATACTAATACGAAATATTTTTTAATATTTTTTTTTACTTTTTTAAAAAGACTTAAGGCAGAATTAGTTTGCACGTTCTGTTCTGTTACGAATCAGCTGTTTTGTTTCTGTTCAATTGAAAGTCTGTATGTGTGGTTAGTTTTCACTTTGTCGTTCTGTTGCCGACAAATCTGTTGAAAATAGAATTCAACGTTAAGTGACAGCCTAAAGTGCGTATGTATTAGTTTGTGGTGAAATCTTTTTATCAATATTTGAATCAGGGATGATGAAGTTGGTACCATAGTACTTTTTATGGTACTATTTGAACCTCAAATGTACCATCATACTCCTATGACTCATTTAGTACGATTTACTAATTTGTCTATGTATGAATTTCTTGGTCCCTTTAAAATACAATAATTATTAATTCGATTTGCAGTCCATATGAACAATGAATTAATTTGGAACCAAACGCTGTGAATTCAATCACATGAATTCACTGAGTGCGACTGATTACAGATATTAAAGTTTTAGTAATCGATTAAACCAATTATTGAATTCAATCACTAAGGGTTATAATTATTATTAACTAATTTTGATTTTCAAAAAAGTAAATAATAAAAATCTTATAAAAATGTGAAATTGACTATTAGCAGCGTGTTTTTAAAATCGAATGAGTTCACGAACAAATTTGTTTCCAACCAATCACGAGGATTGAATTCGCAAAAAACTGTGAGAAACGTAAATTTTAATAATTTTTTAAACCAATATCGGCTAATTTTCTATGTACATTAATGTACATTTTTCCGAAAAGTTTGGTATTGAAAATGAGCAAAATCTGTCTAGCGGTTCCAAAGTAATGAGTGACAATATGAAAGTACCACTAAATGTTCCATACAAATTGGTGTATAATGCACTGTATATTATTAGAATTCATTGTAGTGTCTGGTGTATAAAATATAACGTCATATTTTTCCACCAGACGCTAAGAGTTGAATAATATTTAAAATTCAGCGCAAATTCTTTTTTCTACACAAATTTTTTTTTTTACCTCAAAAATAGTTTTGTTACCTCAAAAATGTTTTTCATCACACAATTTATTTTTTTACAGCCAAAAAAGTTTGTCACCTCCAAACTTTGTTTTCACCTCTTAAAATATTTTTTTTTAATATTTTTTATTTTTTTTTTTATTTTTATTAATTAATAATCATATAATTACAAATTATATACTATTACCCTAACCGAGCGCTAGCTACTATGGCCTTCGGCGCGTTGTAGCGAAAACAGACCAGTGCCTCTGGTATGAATCGAACCCACGACCCCCGCACAGATAAGCCAGCACGCTACCAACTAGCCTACCGGGGCGCACTTTTTTAATATATTTTTGTATATTTCACAGAGACCTGAATATTGCAACAGTCAATAATGAAATTAAACTTTCTGCGCACAAACATGCCCAACGAATATTACAACATAGAAATGAAGAACTACGTGAAGTTATCACAAATCCTATGCAGCATAGAAGACTTAAAAGAACTTTGCCCACGGATCTGTAACTGGCGTTTGTTTAGTGATTATAAATATTTTTCAAATTCTTAGTAATAACCAATGGGTTATTTTCTATAAAATTGTGATTTTTTATTGAAATGTATATTACTAGATGAGCCTTAATTGTACTCAGTTGTAATTAATAAATTATGAAAAAAAAAAAAAAAAAAATATATATTTTTGTTGTTTCATTTGTAATTGTTCATTTTGGATGGTACAAAGATAAAAATTGGTAAAACCAAATTTATGCATGCACTTTTGGTTTGTTAATTTATATTTAAGTTTTTTTTTATACTTTTAATGCCGAAAAAGTACTATATTATATGCAGGTTGGTACTATTTTAAAATTGCATTTATCATCCCTGATTTGAATGTTTTTGTTTGGATTTTCTTTTAATTTTTAAAACAGCTGATTCCTTTCACAGAAAATGTAATTACAAAATATTACCTACAGAACAGAACGACACAGAACGGCAACAGAAAGTAACAACTAATGAGGCCTCTACAGAATTTTTAAATTTATTATTTTTAAACTTTTAAGGCAAGGTGACAATTAAAGTACTACACTCAAAAAAAGTTAGTAAAGTCAGCATATTCATATAAACTAGTTTACTCACTACACGAGAACTAATATATAAGCTCGAAGTTAAAGATTATCACCATTGATCAAAAAATAAATTGAAAACTTGTTTGTTATGTGCAAGCTCCATCTTTGGTGTATATTTAATAGACGTTTTTTGTTTTTTTTCCTCCTTTTTATTTATTTTTTGTTTTGTTTATAAACAGAAACAGGGGGAGTAAACTAGACTGCACTTTGTCTTTTTTACAAGTTTTATATAATTTTTATTAAAAATAAAAATTATGTTTTTTTCCGACCTTTAATTGTGCAGTAAAAATTGTTCAAGTTCGAGGCCATACTCTATATTTCTTTACTAGGATATTGTCCTAACAAATAATCTGTAGAGTTTTTTCTTTTAAATATTTTATTTTGTCTTTTACTTAATAAATATAGAATTACTTTCACAAGAGCTGTCACCGAAAAATTTAAGTTGTTTCAATCCATAATATTGTTTTATGTATGAAAAACCGATAAAAAAAAATCTTCCATGGTTGATTTTTTTATATGTCTTACTAGAGTTGTACCTTTTAGTATTAATTAGTATTAATGTGCTAATCAGCACAATTTTTTTTAGCAAAATAAATTAGTAAAGCATTAGTTAAATACTATTAAAACATTAGTGCAAAATAGTTAAGTGCTGAATGAATATAACTAAAATTTTAGCTGGAAACAAAATTTTAGCATAATATTTGGTGAAAAATAGTATACCTGATTTACAAGACGTTTTACTAATTTTTCTACTAATTTATTTTTTTGAATCTATTTTTCAGACATTTAAAAGTTGGTGTATAAATATACGAAACGAAACACACATTTGTATCACTAACAATAAGTAATTATACCATCAACAAAGTACTGTAGATAGCTCATTTTCATTAAAAATAAACATTGCTGTAGATAGCTCAATCTATTTTTACAAATAAAAAAAAATAGTGTTGCAATGATCATTAACTGTTTAAACACTCCATAAACATCCCAACTGTAACGATGGAGAAAAAATACTAAGTCCAACAACAAAAAAAAAATAATTCACGGACCGAAGGCAAAGTCTATAACTACTCCAGAAGAATTTTCTATTCAAAGTGTGAGAATTTTTTTATATTAATGAAATTATAAAAAAATACTAAATACTTTGCAATTAAGTGGAAGTTTTTTGTACTTAAAAGAAAAACAAAAATTTTAAACTTCATAGCGTTTTGTGCTTGAACTTTTTTAACGATTACGAAAAATTACTATATCATTTCTTAGTATTTGTTCATGGTCTATACCAGTGATGTACTTTACGCACACTATTGCATTTATACTTGTGTGTGTAGCAGCGAAAAAACGAAGTTTATTCTACGGTACACTGATAATAAATTTCAATTGCAGAAAAAAGATTTTTTTTGAAAAAAGTGAATTTCATAAAAATATATTTTTTAATATATGAACCCCTTTGAAACTAAAAAATATATATTTTTTTCTATTTCGGCTTAAGCGGACAAGGGCTCCTGGGAACCACCATGGCTCAGAAACAGTTTAGCGTTGTATCATATTAGTGTGTGTACTCAAGTGAAAAAAATTTTGTTACAATTTAAAAAAAAAAATAGATTTTTTGCATAGAAAGAAAGCTACACTCATAGAAATAAAGCTGTACAAATGCGCTCATAGAAATTTTACAAAATTCGGGCTAAAATTAGCCGGGCATTTTTAACTAATTTTTAGTAACTTTTTTTTGCTATTTCTACAGACTTATTTCTATGAGTATAGCTTTCATTTCTATGACTGTACAAGAATTAATTTCAAATATAATTTTGGTACACTCCTAGAAATAAGTCTGTAGAAATAGCAAAAAAAAGGTACTAAAAATTAGATAAAAGTGACTCTGCAGAAAAAACCAGTTGAATTAAGAGATTTTTTAACTAAATATTTGCAGACTTAAAATATCAAACAAAAACTGTTGTGTTAACATTTTTTTTTTGCTAAATTTAGCCCGAATTTTGTAAAATGCAAATAACAGGTTAAATTGTTAAACCAACTGAAATTTTTGCTAAATAATTGTAAATTTCTGATTTAATAACGGAAAATTTTTAATTGCATTAAAAAAAACTTAAAATTTTCAAAATGTTTATGATTTTATTTGGGTACAGATATTTAGTAATTAGTTTTGCTAATGTTAGCAGGTGTTTTTGTTACTTTCAATTATTGTTTATTCATCAGGTTTATTTTTGCTATTTTAAGTCTACAAATATTTAGTTTAAAAATCTGTTAATTCAACTGTTAAGTCTACAAATATTTAGTTTAAAAATCTGTTAATTCAACTGGGTCATTTTTAACTAGTTTTTAGTTACTTTTTATGCTTTTTCTACAGACTTATTTCTATAAGTAAAGATATTGCTGGGTCAATTAATATTTTTATTTAAAATAAGAATATTTCACTGGTGTTTGTTTAGGGTTTTTAAATAAAAAAATAAATAAATAAAAAATTTTCACTTATAATTTTATTACAAATTAAGCATTGTGCATCGTCATCCATATTCTCTATAAAAAAAAAAGTATTTTCCCATTCATCATCAAACATATTTCTACGTGTATTTTTCTTTGTGTTCCGCAGCGTGGTGTTGCTTCAACAATGGTTCAACTACAATTAATTTGTTTTCTTTTAACTCAGTGAGAACAAAGCAAAAGCCGAATATGCACATCGAAAGCCATACGAAGATGTTTATAGTGTACGTGTGTTGACGCAGCGTAAGCAGCATTTTCTTCTGTAACCCCGTGTGGTTGGAAATTGAGAGGAAGTACATCACTGGTCTATACGGTTATGCGAAGAAGAATTTGATATTTGCAAAAAACTAAAAAGTTATAACCCTACTTGAACAATCTGGCACAACAAGACAAACGTCTTGTAAATAAAAGTGCCAGTGACAAGTAGACTCAAAAAAAAATTTAGTAAATTCAGCAAAAAATTTTGCTCAGTTAGCAAAATTTTGGTCAGCGAGCTGATTTTTAGCAACAAAATTAGTAGATTCAACTAAAGTTTTGCTAACACTTAGTTAATTAAAAATTAAATTTGACTAAAAATTAACAAATAAAGGGTCCGTCAAATAACTTTTTTTTTTGAAAATGCTATAAAAAAAAACTACTGAATATTTTCTCAAATTTCTTTTTTATTTGAAAGTACAATCCTTCCGGTTAATAATGGAAAATAATTTCATTCAAATGGCTGCCTCGGCTGGCCATGCAGTAGCCTACACGATCGGTCCAATTTTTAAGCACATTATCGATTGTGTGCATCTGTATTTCACCAATGGCTTCACGAATATTGTCCTTTAAAGCGTCAATTGTCTCTTTCTTGTTGGCGTAACACTTATCTTTGACGGCACCCCACAAATAATAGTCCAACGGTGTTCAACTCCAGAACCAATTGGACTTTGTATGGCGTCATACCAAGGTCTTTATGCAAAATTCGTCTCAATGATGTCTCCGAAATGTTCAATTGTTGAGAACGACGGTGAATTGATGTTGATGGCGCTTCACGCACACTTTCTGCCACAGCAGCAATATTCTCGGCTGTACGCACTGTTTTTGGCTTTTCACGCTTTGGTTTATCGATGAGGATGCCAGTTTCTTTCACTTTTTCCACAAGATAACGAACATACGGAGCTGCCGGTGCTTCTCTTCTTCCAAAATCCGTACGCAGTTTTCGCACACATTCTGCAACAATACCATGATTTTCAAAGTAATGTCGCAATATTTCCCAGCCTTGTTCAATCGTATACACAACCATATTCGTTCAGCGGAAGGATAAAACTATTTATCTGTCAAATCAGACATGAGCTAAGTATTACCATTCTCGAAATAAGCACTAGTTGAAAAAAAACGTTGCTGAATATTAGCTAAGATATTATTTGTACAAAAATTATACCTTAGTTAATTTTTTTGCTGAAAATCTTAAAAATTTGTTTACTATTATTTAAAAAAAATTTACAATACATTACAAAATATAAATATGTTCATACTAACACATTGACGACATAAATTAATTCAATGTCTGAATAAATACCCGCTTGTTTTGCAAATAGTCAATTGTATTTTTTATATAGTTATTTAGCTAGCTACATATATCAATTGCTATTTTGTCAGAAACTTTTAGAATGTAAATTGGAAAATTGGTAGGTTTTATCAATTATACTACTTTTTCTCAGGCTATATGTAATGCAATAAGTATCAAATAGACTTTTTTATGCATTACCTATAGCTCATTAAGTTACTAGTAGTTTACTTTTTTTCGTCTCCTGTTTTTCTACATCATACATTACTATTGGATTTACAAATAGATAGATCAATAGCATGTTTTTTTTTGTACAATTAACGTGCAAAACAAAAGATCCGTTATCGTCGCTTCAAATATTATTCATTTTTGTAATTTTTCTTTCTTTATTTAGTATTTTTTACAGATTTAAATAAGAAAGACGTGCGGGTGTGGTTAATTTGTTAAAGTGATTTAAAACTAAAAAGGTAACAATGATAAGTAAAAGGCATTTAAAAAGATCAATAAAAAAAGAACAAGAATATTACTTGGACAAATTTAATCAAGTTGAAAAAGAGTGTATGGAAAGTGCTACTGAACAACCTAAAATTGTAGATTTTGATTTTAAAACGAAAAAAGATAAAGAAATTATTGAAAAAGCAGACGATGAAATTGTTAAAAGTGACATTTTAGAAAAGGTTCCAGAGTTAAGTCTAAGTGAGAAACTACAGGAATGGAGTATAAAGCATAGAGTGTCAAGAAATTGTGCAAATGATTTAGTTAAAATTCTGACAAACGAACATTTGACTGTAACACCATTTTATAAATTCAACTGCCCAACAAAGCCTGTAATGGAAAATATTTGTGGAAGGTCATATATGCATATTGGCATTATATGTCACTTAAAAAAAATTTCCCAAGTAACTGAGCTTCCGAAAAATACTATATTTGACATCAACATTGACGGTTTGCCTCTTTTTCGCAGCTCAAAAAAGCAGCTCTGGCCAATTCTACTGAGAGCAGTCAATGTTAAAAGTCAGCCAGTCTTTCCAATTGGAGTTTTTTTAGGCACAAGTAAGCCCTCCTGTTGCGACATTTTTCTAAAAAAAGTGGTCGATGAATTATTGTTTTATATTCAGAATGGATTAGAATTGGAAGGTAAATTATATTCAGTAGAAATAAGGGCAATTCTATGCGATGCTCCGGCACGGGCCTTTATTACGGGTACTCCCTCTCATACTTCTCGCTATGGATGTTCCAAGTGTACCCAAATTGCAAGAAAATCCGATGGGGTTTTGACATATAGTACAAAGTCTGGAGTGCTTATCACAGATGAGGACTTTCGTATGCGCAAATATCCAAATCACCATTCAAAAGCATATTTAACAACAAAAACTGCGTTGGAAAAGTTAAATATATCATTGGTAACACAAGTGCCTCTTGACTGTATGCATTTGGTTGACCTGGGGGTAATGCGAAAATTTTTATTAAGACTTATAAAGAAAAAAAATATTTCCGATAAAAGTGTCAAAAATATTTCCGACAAACTTAGAAGTATGCGCAATAACGTAACACAAGATTTTGTACGTAAACCTCGTTCATTGGACGAGATTTCGAATTGGAAGGCCACAGAGTTAAGGCAATTTTTGCTTTACACAGGACTGATTGCTTTAAGAGGTGAAGTGGAGGAAGATATTTATTATGAATTCCTGCTATTGCATTGCGCATATAGAATGTTGTGTTGTCCAAAGCAATGCATTTCAAATTTAGAAACTTCACAAATTCTCCTCAATACTTTTGTGGAAAACTTTCCAATATTATTCTCCGAAAATAGTGTGTCATATAATGTACACGGATTGCTTCATCTTAAAGAAACTATACAACAAATTGGTTGTCCAACACAGAACTCTTGTTATGCTTTTGAAAATGAATTGCAAAATATTAAAAAGACTGTAAAAAAACCTTCAAAAATTCTTCAACAAATATATAGAAATGTTATTGAGAAAAAGGTTTTAGTTTCGGACTGTTTGGACGGTCTATACTCATTGGCGAAAAAGTATACATTTAAAAATAGCATTTTAAGTAAAAAAATGCCAAACAATATTTGTTATGTTAAAAATACAATACCTGTACAAATTCATGATTTTTCTCACGATAATGGAGGAATACTAATATGTCGAAGACTTACAAATATTGAAAGTTTTTACAATGACCCATGTGACTCGATATCATTGGGTGTTTTTTTGGTAGATTTAGAACCATCGGAAATAAAAGAAATATTTTCATTGTCAGACATAGAATGTAAAGCTGTAGCCATTCCATACATGAACAAGTTATTAATATTGCCACTCTTACATGGATGTCGTTAATTTTATTATACTATTGTTACCTTATTTTAATTAAAAGAATATAATCACCAAAAATAACTATGTCGGATCCCATTAGTCCCCGTAAAAAAATAAAACGATTAGAAAATACAATAAATTCTGAAAGTAAGTATAATGTTATAGTTCTTTTTAAAGCCTTAATATATAAATTAAATTTCAGACACAATTCCTACAAGCTCAGAAAATACCTCCATAACAAAAGGTATAAATGAAGTAAAAGACATTGTAACAAATATGCAGCAAGAAATTAATGTTATTCGAGGTACCTCTTTTATTTTTGCTCCGGACGGCTTGAAGTTGTTATACATTATAATTTTATTTTTGTAGGTCAAATTAAAATTCTTATGGAAGCAGTCTCTGAAGTCAAAGTAGTGGTAGGAAATCTTTTAAAGAAACAAAGTGCCGAAGTTCCGATTCACAAAGAATTTCCCATAACCACGGTTGAAAAGCTGATTCATCTAAATGAGACAATTAATGAAGAAAATAGGAGAATATACGTGAGTATTTTTTCATGATCATTACTATAACATACATATACCTATATTTTATCCATATTTTATATCAGAAATCAGACTATTTTTTTTTTGCCGCCCATTCCTTTATACATACTTTATATTGTAAGCAACATTTTTTCTCATAGGTTCAAGTTGTAACATCAATTTTAGAAACTGGTGGTATATTAAAAAGTTTAAAATATGTTATTGATGACAAGGTTTCATTAGAATTTAATGTTGATGGTGTCCATGGCAAACATAGTTTGAAGAAATTGGAAAATATATATGGTGTCCTCATAGGTAAATGTTTATATATTTAGTTATGGTTTTTTCTTAATCTAAAAGCTTAAAAATTTAATAACATCTTTTAATTTTAGAAGCTGTCTCACTTCAAAACGACACTACTATTGGATCACCAGAAGAAAAAATCCGCAAAGCAATGCAAAGGCAGAAAAAACGCCAGTTTAAATATAAATGTGTTTCAAAACCAACAGCTAATAATAGTACCTAATACCATAAATAATTTTAATTTTTTTCTTCAAATAATGAACTTATTCGACAAAACTATTTTATTTGATAAAACTAATGAATTATTTTAAGTTTATTTTCTGATTTTTCATGAAAATGTATTATTTTTTTAATATGTCATCAAATTCGTATGAATAAAAGTTTTATGTTTATTAAAAAAATGCGTTAAAAGTAACTAATTACTATACTAGATAATTTTGGCCAATTAATTACTGAACAAGTAATTTGTATCTAGCAATTTAGCTGATTACTTATCACCAGAAGTAGCGTCAAATAACTAGTACTTTTTGAATACTTAAGTATTTGGTTACTGAACTAGATATTAGTAATGCAGAGAATAGCAAATTGACCCCCTCCAATGACATCGCCATGTTAAAGTAAACAGTATTTAAAGCTCAAAATAGATTTGGAGGTAACTAGATCTGGTTACTAAGTAACTAACGAAACTCCTAGTTCAAAACTAGTTACCAGAACTAGCGGGTATGGATGTACATTAGGGTGATAACTTTTTTTGGACAAAATTCTCCCCAGGGGTTTTCTAATGGCAAATATTGTATTAATGATAAAAAAAACTATTTCAGTTCAATTTGGTAAAAAAAACCGTACGCACCGACAGCGATTTCTAAAATGCCTTTAATATATATTTTTTAAATTTTTTTTAATAACAATTTTTTTAAAATATGGTTTATACATATGTAAGTAAGCAAACTTGGAAGAAAACTATTCCATTGACTCGAAAATTTACTTTACTATTGAAATCAGCATGCCTTAATTATATAGATGTGATGGTCAGACGTTGAGGCATCAAAAAAAGTTTTTTTTTAACTTTGTTTGATTCGAAATTTTAACGCGTTTGGTGCGTACCCTTTTTTAACGATAGCGAAAAACTAAAAACGCAGGTCTTAATATTTGTCCATGCCCTACACGATTTTGTCTGGGGAGATTTGATATTTGCAAAAAAGTTATTACCCTAATGTACATATTGGTGTTCAGAGTTGGGCACACAAGTTAACGGAACTGACCGACTTTAACTTGGTAAAGAGCAGAACCAATCCTTGCTGTTGTAACCAGCTAAGAAGACTCACGACCTCCAACCCTCTTGGGCAGGTGGACACCGGGTTATGGTATTATAACACCCGTTATAATGCTATCTAGTGTGAGCAACGAAGATGTTGAGCTGGAGGTTATAAGTTGGCATCTCCCACTTATCCGAAATTAATATGATTAATGAAACCTGCTGACCCTTTGTTCCAACTAGGAATTAAAGGATTATATATAAAGGGTGGTTAAATTTCAAGGGCCGATGTTGATTTTGAATAAAACACAAACAATTTAGGAAATTATTGTAATTTTATTTTATTATGATATATTGGTATTACTCAATTATGTATGGAAAATGGGCCAAATGGGCGCCGCGACCACGGCGGCACACCTCCATCCGATGGTCCAAATTTTCGATGACGCTGAGTCATAATGGAGGTTCTATGCCGTTAATGTGCCGAATTATCTCATCCTTTAGCTCTTGAATTGTTGCTGGCTTATCGACGTACACCTTTTCTTTCAAATAACCCCAAAGAAAAAAGTCCAACGGTGTCAAATCACATGATCTTGGCGGCCAATTGACATCGCCATTACGTGAGATAACACGGCCATTAAATTTGTTGCGCAAAAGAGCCATTGTTTCGTTAGCTGTGTGGCAAGTGGCACTGTCCTGCTGAAACCACATATCGTCCACATCCATATCTTCCAATTCGGACCATAAAAAGTTCGTTATCATCTCACGATAGCGAACACCATTCACAGTAACTGCCTGACCGGCCTCATTTTGGAAAAAATACGGCCCGATGATGCCGCCAGCCCATAAACCGCACCAAACAATCACTCTTTGTGGGTGCATTGGTTTTTCGACAATCACTCTTGGATTCTCATTCGCCCAAATGCGGCAATTCTGTTTATTGACGAATCCACTGAGGTGAAAATGTGCCTCGTCACTGAAGATGATTTTCTTCGAAAATTGATCATCCACTGTTGCCATTTCTTGCCACCATTCTGCCCATTCACGACGTTTGGAAGAGGCTTTAGTTCTTGAGCCAATTGCACCTTGTAAGCATGTAAATGCAAGTCTTTATGCATAATGTTCATCAACGACGAGCGTGAGAGGTGCAATTGTTGGGCACGACGACGAGTTGAGGTGGACGGCTCTTCAGCCACACTATCGCGAACAGCAGCAATATTTTCTGCAGTACGAGCTGTACGAGCATGCACTGGTGTTCTCACATCTTCTACAGACCCGGTTTGCTCGAATTTTTCCACGATTTTTGCGATTGTACGCACATTTGGACGATCAAATTGACCAAAAAAATCACGAAGTGCACGATATGCATTTTGATTTGAACGCCCATTTTCATAATAAGTCTGGATAACTTTAACACGTTGTTGGATTGTGTATCTCTCCATGGTTCAAATTGAGTAAGTCTGAAATAGAGAAATGTCAAATAAAATTCGGAAAAAAACTTGGCCGTTTAGGTGTGGTTCACATTCAACATCGGCCCTTACAATTTAACCACCCTTTATATATACATATGGAAATACAGTTGAATCTCGATTATCCGTGCCTCTATTAACCGGGTACATCTGTTAACCGTCATGATGTTGGCTTGATTTAAACCTCTATTAACCGTGTCTACCTCTGTTATCCGTGCTATTATTTTTTTCCTCTATTAACCGTGCTTCACCTCTATTACCAGTGCACCACACACATTTTACCTACATACAAATAGTTAAAATTCGGGAAAAATAAATAACTGCTATTAACCGTGTTTTCGATTATCCGTGCTGAGACCGGTGCCGTGCAACCCGGATAATCGAGGTTCAACTGTATTTATATATATATATATAAATAAAAAGAATGATCTTCCAACTGCTTACATCAATGGATGCCTAAATGGTGGCATCTTTTAAAGGAAGATAAATGCAGTCATTAAGATACGAAACAAATAATATGCCATACACAACCCTTTTAAATGCAACAAGAAAAATTAAACTTACAAAATTACCTAAGACAGGCACGTATCTAGGGGGAGGGGGGGACAAGGGGGGGGGGGTATAAGTTCTTACCATTAAAATACACTTTTAATTCGGTTGGAACTTTATTTCTCTGTGTGTAACAATTAAAATAATTTGTAACTATTTAATTCATAATACTTTCAATTAAAGTTTTGATCATTTCTATTAAAAATTTAATTGAGTATTGTTTTTTATTTCAAACAAATTTTTAGTAGATACTATTCAAACATTAATTAAAATTAAAAAAACTAATCGGCAAAAATTGGGCAAATAGTGCTTAAATTAAAAACAAATCTTAAAAATTACAAAATTTAAGAAAAAAATCACCAAAATTGTAAAAAGTCGCCAAAATTTAAAAAAATCGAAAACACTTGAACAGATTTCCAAATTTGAAAAAAATTGCCAAACTATCCTCAAAATTTTAGAAATGTAACAAAATTTACTAAATTAAAAAACCCCAAAATTTGAATAAATCTAAAAAGTCGCCAAAATTAAAGCACGATTTTTTAATTTTTTTGACTAAATATAATTTAAATGCGACATTTTAAAATTAAATAACTCAAATAGTCTTTGTGTTATAAGGATGTTGTTTTTATTTAAAAATTTTAAAGGGTTTTTATTTAAAAAATTAATTAAAGAAAATTGTAATTATGAATAAAAAAGTTAAATATGAAGGGTAAACACACCAGACCGCTTGAAAAGCATCTGAAATCGTCCAAAATATAAATCAAAGTAAATAGTGGAAATACATAATTTAGTTTAAATAAAACCTTGGTGATGTCAGGTATATTTTTAAATTTTCCAATTTTATATTTATTCTTTATCATTATTTCCTTCAGACTATAATCACGCTAGTGAGCTTAAAAGCTTCCTTGGATAATTTACGATTTTGTTAATACAAGACATGGAGTATAGCCCCAATGGGCTCACTCCGATCTTAAAAAATTTGGAATATATGAAAAAGGATAAAAAAAATAGTGAATAATTTGTTTACCAATATTTAAAATAATTCAAATAAGTGGCAGTCTGGGTCCACGACATATGGGATTGGGTAGCTGAAAAATTCGTTTATCATATTATTTTGCTCCTTTATCACCTATCCTATATTTTTATATATATTATATCCTATATATTATATCCTATTTTATTAAGTTCAAAGGCAACCCATCGGAAAAGCTTCCTTTTAAGTGCCAGGAAATTTATATAGGATATTTGCTTTTAAATTTATCTGCTAAATCTAAAACTTTTGAGTTCATGATTGGAGTTTCACGACGGTTTTGAGTTCACGACGGTTATAAATCTTTAAATGATACATTATTTTATATACACTTTTATATACACTTATACAACTCGCAGATCTCGCATCTACATTCTTTCTGACAGTCAGGCTGCACTGAGGGCCTTAATGGCTTATAAGGTGTCGTCCGGGTTGGTCATGGAATGCATTCAGACTCTCAATAGGCTCGGTAGGGGCAACTCTCTAACCTTGGGGTGGATTCCTGGTCATGAGTGGCATGAGGGTAACGAGAGGGCAGATTGTCTTGCCAACCGTGGGGCCCGAAGGCCCTTTGTTGGTCCTGAACCATTCTGTGGAATACCTGCGGGGTATGTTAGGGAAAGGCTCAGGGCATGGAAAGAGTCTGAATTCTCTGGTTACTGGGAAAACTCTCCTGGTCAGCGCCAGGCTAAAAGATTGATCTTTTTTTCCAGTAGGGGGTCGAGGCGACTCTTGTCGCTTGAAAGGGGGGTTTGAGGACCCTGGCGTCGTACTTAACTGGACACTGTAATCTCAGATATTATCTGCACAAGAAGGGTCAATCGGACACGGATATGTGTAGGTTTTGTGAAATGGTGTCTGAGACCTCGGAGCATGTTCTCTGCGAATGTGCCAGGCTTTGTGATAGGAGACTTAGGTTTCTAGGTGATCGCTTCATTTCGTCTTAAGACATCGCGAACATTTTGCCTAATAGGATAATTGGCTTTATAGGTAGCTTGAATCTGTAGGTAACTTTAGGCAGCACAAAAGACCTACATTGGTCGCGGTGCATAGTGCCTTCTGATCTAATCTAATCTAATATACACTTATAAGTCTATGTCTGAAATTGTATTTAACCGAACATAATTATATAAATTCATATATAAAATTAGTTTGGTAGAAAATTTTTAATATGATTGCTACATATATATAAGTGTGCATTTCATTTAGAATACGCTAAAACTAATCTAATTAATAACAAATAAACTTTAAAGCGTGAACACGTGTTTTAGCTTGACAAATTTTATTTTATATTGACAAAATATATTTTTTCTTGACACTTGACAAGACCTAAAAACTCTTGACAATCAAGCTCATTCCAGGCCATGTGGCAACCCTAACTACATCCTGACATGACACCACATCAACTTCATTCTGCGTATATCTGTCAATCTGGTTGTCGTACACACTCTTGATGTGTTTATCAGCACAATTTTTTTTTAGCAAAATAAATTAGTAAGCAATAAGTAAAAAATTTGTTCAAAACAGTTAAGTATTGATAATTATAACTAAAATTTTAGCTTAAAACACAATTTCTGCTAAAACACTGCTGAAAAATATTATAATTGATTTACAAGACGTTTAACATATTTTCTACTTACTTATTTTTTTTGCGTGTAGTGAAAAGTATTTTCGCTTACGCAAAAATGTTTACTAGTTTTTACTGGATGGCGGTCGTTAACACAAATACTTAGTAAAAAATTAAATAAAGAGAGAGAAAAGTGAGAGTTCTACGATTCGAGTTCTTCTTATTTCTGAAAATTATTACTGGGTAAATGTTTTAAATAAATAAACAAAAACCTGGAATTATATTTTTCTTTAAAAGTGTGAAAATCAGATCGCTGATTTTTAGCAACAAAATTAGTAGATCCAGCTAAAGTTACTAAGTAGATTAAAAGTTTAAAAACCCTTGCTAAAAGTTGCCAAAATATTTGCAGAATATTAGTAGACTGAAAAAACTCAAAAAAATTTTAGAACAAATTGAGTTAATTTTCTAAAAAATAAGAAACATATTTTTGTGATTATTTTAAAAATAATTTACAATACGTTACAAAATATAAAAAAAATACATACTCCCACATTGACGACAAGAATTAATGTAATATCTAAGAAATAAAAATATTAACATTAACAAAATTATCTTTCAACTACTTACATAAATGGTTATCTAAATGATGGCATCTTTTAAAGGAAAGCAAATGCTGTAGATGATTCTAAAAACGAAACGAAAAAATACCAAAAATATTACATATACAAACCTTTTTTTGCAATAAGAAAAAGGGAACATAAAAACCTACCTAATACGTGTGTCCTTGTCTTTCGCTTTAGTCTGTCTACCTGAGCATATATTTGTTTGCAATTTCAAATTGCTTGTATGACCACACTACATAATTAGTGTCTATAAATATTTAGTTTACAAACACACATTAACACCCTTATTCATAAAAATATTTAACAGCATTTCAACTACATTTCATTTAAAATACAAAATTTCAGCCTCTAACTGTATTCATAAATTAATATTAACTTTTACACAAGGTTTACAATAGGTATTTTAAGCTAATATTCGTTTATGAATACAGTTTTAAGGCTTAAAATGTGTGTTAACTAAAATGTATTTGAAATCTGAATTAAGATTTTTTATGAAATCGGGGTTTAATCTTAATTAAATTGAAATATTTTATATTGTCTTTTATTTAATAGACAATTACTTTCACGGGCCGGTGACAGCACACAATTTAAGTTGTTTTAATCCACAATTTTGTTTAATGTATGCAAAACAGATACAAACATCTTCCATGGTTGATTTTTGATATGTGTTTCAATCGTTTAATTTTCTTCGTTTCTACCAAATCTTGACATGCCGAGACATATACTTCCTTCTGAGTATACATTTCAATCTGGTTGTCGTCCACACTAGCAATATGCTTATAAGCCCATTTTTTTTTTAGCAAAATAAATGAACTTTCAAGTTTTTACTTTATACATTTTTGAAAGCAAAAATTTGTAAAAAGAAGAAAACATATGATTGAAAAATTATTTTTGTATTGTTAGTAAACAGAAGCAAATATTAAATAATTAACTATGGAAGAAGTTAAAAAACATTTAAATTCTTTTTTTGGTCGACAATTTCAATTAACTGTTATATTTTAACTAATGACCAGTTGATTTTGTTTTAATATTTAAAACCAGCTGTTTTATCTAATTTACTAATTCTTAAAAATTTTCCGTTCGTTTACTTTTTTGTAAATTTGTGAATATGATTTTCGAAGTTTAAAACAAAGAGAAGTGTCAAAAATCGTGTTGTATTACAACGATAACACGTTAACATGGGAAATGTGAATTACATTATTGTATTTAATTTTTATTAAAACTTCATCCCTCTTCTAACACATACATTTTATTTAGACGATTTTTCAAAATATGATGACGATTTTTTCTAGAAAATTTGACGATTATATGCTCTGGAAACCTGGCAGCACTGGTTATGAGTGCAAATGTGAGAAGACCTCGAAAAATGTTTAAGCAAATTTGTAAAGTATTCTTTTGTTTTCAAGATACCAGGCTTGCCAGATACCCTTTTTCGGTAACCCAACAAATCAAAAAATCACCAATTAGAAAAAAAGGTTGAACAAAATAGTTGAGTTACAATTCTTCATTTATTTGACTGCATTAATCAGAGTTGCCAGACGCTTTAATCGTTATCAGATCAAAAAAATATCCAGAAACAAATTCCCCGAATTCAACAATGTAAATTCCTAACTTTTTTCGTACACTATTTCTACTTATTTTCTTTCTCAACCTTTAATAAATTTCCAAGGAAACTCTTACACTATAATTACATTTATTAAAACCCCCATCAAATTTAAAGGACTTTCAATTTCAGAACTTTTTTATTTAAAACATATAAGGTGCATACTTAATCTGAAAATCTTTTGATTATATGCATTTTCTCCTTAAAACCCCTAATTTTTATTTGATACATACACAAATAATCTAAATTAAAGTATTGATGAGTAAAAACCAATCGAATTTTGGGAAAATTTCTTAGGGTTCTTATTCTAGGAGTTGTAAACGAGAATTGCACAAGCAACTAAGCTGAAAAACAATAATTTGAAATATCAGTTTCTTTAATGTTTTGTGTCTCGAAAACACCCTAAACACTCTAAAGATTTTCTTTTATAATTTTTGACAAACTTAATTTTATCACACTTTCCGTTTTACTTATGTGATGAATAGTATAAACACATGTGTTGTTATGTAAACGGGTATTTAAAATTTATTTCAATATGTATGTCTCCGCAAGCGCATATTTGTTCACTTAAATTTATCTAAAATTCTGTTTATTCGAAACTGTTTTGATGCTTTTGTATTCATTGCATCTCTTGTAACGATCCAAAAATATATTTTAATAATCCTTATTACTTTCATTATTATATAGGCAAAGAGACGATTTTTATATACAAAACAACAGGCGAATTTTACAACAGTTTTTTTTTTAGCGCCATAAGGGTACTTTAAAAATATATCTATTTTTCACGACACGTTCTTGTTAAGGTAATCAGAATAACCATTTCACCTTTAAAGACCCACTGTTATAAGCATGCACAATTTCAGATTCATTTAAGTAAACTTTAATTAAACATTTTTTTTTTTCAAAACATCCCAAATACATTAATCAATCAGTCATATTTTGTTTTACTTATAAAAACAACATTGTTTTTGTTGTTTTCACTAGGAATATAGATATTTATATTGCTTGCACTTTCCCTGGTTAATGTAAACACCGAAATGCAGGGTATCCAAAAATTCGACACATCCGAATTTAATCTTTTTTATACCAAATTCAGCACATCGGACTTTAATGCTTCCACTTGTTTTTATTGTTTGCTATTTAAAAAAAGTGTATGCTTGATTTTCATAACATTGATTCAGTAATATGATATGAGTAATAACTAAATTCAAAATTTTGATAGCAAAATTACTTTTTATTTTATCAGCTAAACAAAATTTGTTACAGTTTCATTCCACATACGTTAGTTAGTATGTTAAATTTTGTTAAATTCAGTAGAAAATGGATTTTATGTTGAGATTTTATTTAACACCTTTTTTGCATTTCAAGTTTTAAACGAATTTGGATTGAAAATTGTTGGGTACAATTTTAGATTTCATCTAAGTGTCCCTCCACTACATACAACTATCATACGGCTACTGACTTTTAGCAAAAGTTTTTTTAAGCGTTCGACTGGAAATCGTAAAGTAAGTGAGTGAGTGAGTGAGTAAGTGAGCAATTAATAATTACAAAACATTTTCTTTTAGTTTTTACAAAATTTTTACAAAATTAGTACTGGTTAAAATTTATATAAATAAGGCTTTTTTCGAAAATTGACAAATATAGTCGAACTATTTAATACAAATATTTTCTATATCGCAAATGCCTTAATATAAGTTATATTTAGTCCTAGAGACTAAAAGAAGTTATAATCAAATTAGTTTTGTATAAATTATCTTAAGTTTTTGAAATTTATAGTTATTATTAATTTTGCACCATATACTTATTTCATATAGAGTATTTTTTGAGCACAAAAGCTATAGAATGTTAGGAAATATTCATAAAAATAATTTAGGCTTATTGCCGAAACTATTTTATGTAAAAAGTTCCAGTTCCCTAAATTGGATACAAAATATTCTAAATAAATTCTTGAACCATATATTTATTTCCATACCTGTACACATGTTTTATTACTAAAACATTTGAATAACCAAAAATGTTTTGTATGATTTTGCTGTGGGTATTAACAAAGCCTCGTGATAAATCTCTAGGGTCTAGCTTTGTTTATTGTATAATTATGAACATGAACTTCATGCTCTAAAAAGTTTGTTTTAGGTACCTATGAAAAACTTAAAATATGCACTTATAATTGTTCCTTAATTTTATTGAAAACAAAAACATAACAATAAAAATAAAGTATTAATTAAATTTCATTGTTTTCTTAAAATACTAGAATATAGAGATTAAATGAACCAAAATATATCTTTATTCATATTAATAAATACGTTTTTATGTTTTCAAACGTAAAATTTAATCTATTTGTTCTTAAAAAGATTTTTAACACAGAAAATGACCGCTCAATGTCGACGGTTGTGATAGGTAAATATATGAACGATGTTAATTTTTTTGTTATGTATGAATTTTCTAAATTTGTATCACAAAAGCTAAACTGGGATTTTGAGAATTTCTAAGAAAAATAACAAAAAAAAACGTGAAAATAGGGATTATTGTTTGTTGTCTTTTCAAGCAATTTAAATAAAGTTCAAAGTTCATTTGTAATGTCTAATATATTCTCTATATATATACGTTTTAACAATTAATACAAAATTTAAATTATTTATATTGAAAAGTACGCATTAAAAAAAAAAAAAAAACATAATAAATGAGTGACTATAGAGAGAGGCTTTTCAATTGTCTTTTCTAAATAAAAAAATATCGTAAGCCTTGGTCATCGTAAATTAAATCAATTTTCAAAAAAAAAACAATGCGAATAATAGAGCTCTAAACGATCTTATTAAACTTTACAAGACAGAGAAATTGTTTGACCTATCGCCCAAATTTATTTTGAACGAATATTAAAATTGTAGAAATATATTTTACCGGGACACCCACCGATGTAGACTAAATTTGAAAACTTGAAATTAAAAAATAAATTGGACTTAAAAATCACTAAAAGAAATCGAACGATTCAATCCCTTTTAATGGAAGAAGTAAAATACAAGAAAAGCAAAAATTTTTAAAGAAAGTTAAAACTTAATAGAAAAATTAATACTTTATGACCCAGTAAAATAGTTAAATCCAAATAACTGGTTGCAGAACAGCTTATACTGTATTATAACAGGTTCTAATTTCTGTTCTGCAACTGGTTCTTTTTATATGGAGTTTGTCCTATTTGCAATAGGACAAACCAGTTATATAACTGGTTCTGGGACAGTGGCACCTTACATTTCAACCCCCAGGCACCTGTTCTGAAACCGGTTCCATGTTATCGGTGGTAAAAGAAGTTGTTCTAGAACAGGTTCAAAGGTAATCTGTTCTAAAAAAATTTGCTGGGGAATATCCAGCAAAAAATAACCTGGATTTGGTAAGCAGCAACTACCAAAATAGCGCTTCACCGCATTGTATACACTAAAGCAATTAGGGAAGGCATTCTGTGGTGCTTCCCAAAATTCTTTCTTTGAAGCAGTGAATAATGGTTACAGGTTTGTAGTTGAAACCGAATTTTTGTTTTTCAACGTACAGTAATACTATTATTAAATTTTAATACTATTGTTACAACCGACATTTATTAACAAATTTCGAATTTTTATTGTAACAATTAAATATTTTATGTTTATGGACTATTATATTCTATAAATAGATTCACATGCGTTCACCAAAGTTAATATTTTTAATAAAAAAATTATATACCTCGAACTGGGCTCGAACCGCCGATCTTCCGTTTGCCAGGCAAGTACTTTACCTCTAGCCTAAAACCAATTTGAATTTCTATTTTCAAATTTCTATCCTCAATATTTTTTTTCTTTCAAGTTTAAAATATTAATGTCTAAACATAGATTTGTATGTACAACAGAAATTGGGTTGCTAATCTTAATATTTTATTAGAGTTACCAAAACTATTAAAAAATTTTGTATTATTTTAAAATTGGTAAGGAAAACTTATATTTTAGCTAGAGTGATTGTTTTTTTGCAGGTGAAACTAATAGTCGATTTTAACTGCAAATATTTTATTCAAGGGATAAAATCTTAGAAACGTGGTTGGTTGTTGGTATTAAAGGTAATATTTTTTCAATATTGATAAAGAAAACCAATATTTTGATGTGACTGTGTTTTGGTCAATTGTATATATTTTCTATTTACAATATAGTTTAATTATTCTGATGATGAATTTTAAGTACTGACAATTAAAATTATTGAATAATGATTAAATTGTGTTGGTTACAATGGAATTCCAACCAATTTATTCTTTGTGTGTAGCATTTAAAATTAAGGGAGCAGTTGCAAATTATTTCAAAAACTGTTTATTTATTTGAAACTTTCAGCTTAAAAAATATTCGAAAATGCCGAACTATTCGAGACGAAAAAAGAGGTTTTTCGAATAACTCGAAACCCGCCATTTAAAAAAAAAAAAACGGTTTCAAAAACCAAAAATTTTTAAAAAGCCGGCTTATAGAATTATACAGAAACCAGGTTTGACAACTCTATTCATCACGTTTTCTTAATTTTTTTACCATTTCTTTAAATTTTTTTCCAATATTTTCCTTTCTTTTTTTTTTCGTTTTCGATTCTGCTGACTAGGGGGAAATTCAGTTGTATTACCTGCCATCCCTGAAATAAATAAATAATTTACAATATATGCCATACAAGGAACAGAAGAAGCTTTGCTCAAATTACACGTTCCATTTTAACCCACCCACTCGTTCTAGTTTACCCCATTATGACCAAAGTTACTAAAACTGCCATAATTTTTGTAATGTTTAATTATTTGCAATACGACATTCGAAATATACATAACGAAACGATAATTTTTTACATTTAAATGATTAAAATTGTAAAAGAAAATATTTTATTTACAAACAGCCTGAACAAAAGTAAAAACTTTTTTTAAATGGTTGTTTTTTTCTTTTTAGACATAAAAGTAATACAAAAATACGCCTCCTAAAATGTGGATTGCTCAAAGTGATAATAATTTATTAAGGAACAAGACACAATTGTTAGAA
Organism: Delia radicum; assembly: GCA_021234595.1. Classification (NCBI taxonomy): domain Eukaryota; kingdom Metazoa; phylum Arthropoda; class Insecta; order Diptera; family Anthomyiidae; genus Delia; species Delia radicum. The sequence continues at coordinate 103,864,959 of CM037851.1, read as the reverse complement.
ATTCTAAAAATGCATTAGTATGGAGAAAAGTCTTAAATTATTGTAATGACAAATCCATTTTTAAGGGACAGTCTTTATATGAGTAAATAATCTATTTGTAATAATATATATAGTGTTCTCAACAGACTAACTAAATTCAATCAAAATCCCTATAGGGAATTCTGTCGATATGTATGCAAAATTTGAAAAGGGTTGCTTTTAGAGCACACGAGCTCACAAGTTAATACCATTAGTCCAAATCATACAAAAAACCACAAATAATACATTCATAAGTTAGTTTCTAATCCTAGATTAACTTTTAATAAAATTCTAAATACCTACAAAACAAACAAAAAATAGAAAAATGAAAACGATATAAAAAGGTATTGCCAGCAAGGAACCAAATATGTTTGTGTGTAGTAAATATATATATGGTGCTTTCCAAGTCAAATGCCCCTTTACTGGAAAAAAAGTAAATATATTGCTGCAATTCTAAACTGACAGTATTTGCTCTCCTGTAAGAGATATACAATTTAATTATAACGATTACAATTATATTATATATATACTGTTATCTAATTTAATATGTCCATATAATTAATTATATAAAATTTCATCCGAAAAATTACCCGAATAAATTGTATCAAATTACATCAAATTGTATCATATTATACTAATTTAGATACAAATTGAAGTAGTTTGATACTTTTTTGTCCGAATTCCATCAAATTATACGTTTATTTATATATAATAATACAATAATATATCTAATTTAATATAATTATTAATATTAGGTATTCTCATCAATACTCGCATATAACTCGAAATAATTTATTATAGTTTTCAATCTACAAACAGGTTGGCTATATGTCTTTACCATTTCAATTGAAGTCAAAAAAAAAAAAAAAAAACAAATAAAAATCAAATAAATGCAAGTTTTCTATTTGAAATTCAGAAAATTCGTAAAATCAAAGAAGTTATAAAATAATTCAAGATTTATTGAAACTTTTAGATTAGAGATTAAAAGCTCTCGTTTAGTTTATATTTGTTTTCAATGATATGTTCATACACAGAAAAACTTATTGTTTAAAAATTTAAATTAAACTTTTGTTTGATTGCAAACTCACTTTAAATTAAAAGTGTAATAACATGTATTACATTTTTAATTGAAAACTAATTTGGTCCACAGAAAATGTCCAGTTTTTATAACCCATCCCAGTAAAAAATGTTCGTGTTTTTAGAAGCAGGATAAAACAAATGCGCTGATGTATGTGCTTATTATTATATAATACTGAGAAGCATCAAAGGAAACGAATAATTTTCGTATAAAAATAAACAAACAAAAATTTTGAGCTTACAGTTTTCGTAACCGGAATGCAGGCTGTAAACAGCTTACTCTAATTCCTTATGAGGATGCAGGTTGTAATGCAGAAAGTTTTATATCGTGTATTATAAACAACCTGTACCAATTTTCCCGAGTGATTTCCGATTGTGTTTGGTATTTTCGTGTATGTAATAAAAAATAATTAGTCATTTAACTGTTTCTGAAGAGCTAGCATGTGGAGCGGTAAAAAAAATAATTATATTATGTGTCAATAATTTTAACAAGAATAAATAATATCTGTAGATTTTTATGTAAAATAAAATATGTATATTCATATTATTGCTCTTAATAGTAATAATTAGACATGAATTATGATATTACTGAAAGCCATGAAATCACAGCTTTTTGTAAGCGCTAAAATCCGCGCTTATTTTGCCCAAAAGTAATGCTTCCAAGTGGGAGTTCGCCATATAAAAATAATGGGATATGTAAGCAGGTTTGTAAGGGATTCTTTTTGGCGTACTCCTTTGCAAACCTGCTTGCATGAAAGCAGCGTTTTTTACTGGGATAATGCCAAAATTTAAAAAATCACCAAAATTTATAAAAAAAATCTATTAAATCAAAAAATACGCTGTAGTGATTCAAGTGATTTTTTTAAATTTTATCGACTTCTTCAATGTTGGCAATTTTTGCGTCATATGAACGAGTTTTTCAACTCTGACCATTTTTTTTAAATTTGAGCGTTTTTTTAGTTTTGATAATTGGTTTCAATTTTTGACAAATATATTGTAATTTCAGCATTTTCAAGGATTTTTTTAATTTCGGCAAGTATCATGAAATTTATCTGATTTTTACAATTTTGGTGATTTTTTAAAATTTTATAGATTAGCAATTATTAATTTTTGGTGATTTTTTTAATTTTTGTAGTTTTGGAAATTTTTTTTGTAATTTTAGCGATTTTTTGCTCAATTTGTGTCGATTTTTTGGCAAATTTTAATGAAAATTTATTTATTAAAAATTAGTTTGAAATTAAAAATTAAATTTCTAATATATATGATTAAAATCTTATTTGAAAATAAAATCAATTCAATAGTAACAAATTATTTTAATTGATACTACAATTTCTTTAATAGGACCGAATTCAATTAAATTTGTATTGAATAAACAAATATTTTAATTAAATCTCGATTTTTGTTTCTTCTGTGTAGTTTAAAAATAATAATTAGAAAATTGTATTGTATCTCTTATGCATAAAAACGTCATAACTGAAATACCGTTTGGAATTTTGACTTTGAATTTTAAATAGGATGTGGGAAATACAAATTTGTTATTGTAATTAAAAGAAAAAAATATTTTTTTATTAAATAATATTTTTAAAATACCGAAAAAAGACTGTAGTTTATACAACTTATGTAGTCGTTTTATGTTCATTGCCTTTATTGTTTTGTTTCTCATTTTTATGGTTTATGCATTCATTAAAGGTTAGTTGTTTTTGACCTATTCGTTAGTCGTTGTTACTACTGTTGTAGTTGTACAGTCATCGCCTTTTTGACTACATTTGCAGTCAATTTAAGTGTACTTTTTAGGCATTTCTACCTTCTTAATATCCTGATTGCTGCTATTTACATTAAATTGAAATCTGTCCAAAAAAAATCTCATTTGCAGTTTTTGCTATAGTGCCGTATGCATAGTTGCAACATTCACCCCATTTTGCTTACAATTTGCCTAATTTTTCGAAATGTTATTGCTAAATTTTTAAGAAATAAATGTGCACAAAATTATTTTTAATTGGAGAACAATCATGTTGTTGTTTGTATCAGGATATCTTACTGGTATTCCAAGGAACTTACAAATTGTACTTTTTGAGTTTTATTCTTTTAAATTGCATGTATACTTAAATTTACCATTTTAATACAAAAATTTGAATATGTTCTGAAATATTTAGAAAAGTACTTCAAATTTTAACTAATTTTCGACATTCTTCAAACATTTAGAAACAAACAGCGACATGATTGTACTCAAATGCAAGATAATTTTGTGTAGATTTATATTTCTAAAAAAAATTTTATGATTTTGCGGTTAAATTTCAAAAAATTTATAACCATATACGAAAAAGTTTGGCGAATGATATAAATATAAAAACCGCGATTTTTCAAAAACTGCAAATGAAAAAAAAAAAAAAAATGTTTGATAGATTTGGATTCAACGTACATTTGTCTATTAAAAAGTATGTACTTCAAAAACAAGTTGTGAAAACAGTTGAAAATTGTTGAGTAGTGTAATTGCGGTAAGTTTTTCAGTCTTCGCTGCTATTTTGTTCATGGACAGGTTTCGTTTACGTTTTAAATTGTTATGTGCTTATTCTCTTAATGGATTTAGACATTTATTTACATTTTTTTTTTAATATTTCAATAGTTTTTTTTATTAAAAATTTTGAGAAAAAATCACAGAATTAAAAAACTTACTCCTTGTCCTACACTCAAAAAAATAATTTAGTAGAAAAGTTAGTAAAACGTCTTGTAAATCAGGTATAAATAGCAAAATTTTTTGCTAAAATCGTGTTTTCAGCTAAAATTGTTGTTATACTTATTCAGCACTTAACTGTTTTATACTACTGCTTTGCTAATATACTAATGTTTTACTAATTAATTTTGCTAAAAAAAAAATTGTGCTGATAATCACATTAATAGTGTGGACGGCAACCAGATTGAAAGATATACGCAGAATGAAGTAGATGTCGCGGCATGTCAAGATGTAGTAGAGAAGAGGAAAATGATACTAAAAAGTACAACTCTAATAAGACATATAAAAAAAATCAACAATGGAAGTTTTTGTATCTCTTTTTCATACATAAAACAAAATTGAGGATTAAAACAACTTAAATTTTGCATTGTCACCGCCTTGTGAAAATAATTGTCTATTAATTAAATAAAAGACAAAATAAAATATTTATTTATTTAAACTTTTATATTATATATAACTTATAGATTAATAATAGTGTGGTCAAATTGCAAACAACCATATACAGAAATGTAGACAGAGTAAAGCGAAAGACAAAGACACACATCTTAGGTAGATTTTTATGGTTCCTTTTTCTTATTGCAAAAAAGGTTGTTTTTTTCGTTAGATTTGTGTTTGTTTATTTTTTCGTTTCGTTTCTATAATTATCTTCGGCAGAAGCGTCATTTAAACGATAGCATCATTTAGACAACCATTGATGTAAGTAATTGAAAGAAAATTTTTGTTATGTTATATATATTTATTTCTATATATTTTCAGATATTAAATTCATTCATGTCGTCAATGTGGGAAAATGAAAATTGTTATATTTCGTTATTATAGTAAATTATTTTTAAAAGAATCACAAAAATATGTTTTATGATTTTCAGCAAATAAATTAACTAAATTACAATTTTTCTACAAATTTTTTGCGTTTTTTTCAGTCTACTAAAATTCAGCAAAATATTTATTAATTTTTACCAACGCTTTTTTATTTCTAATCTACTAAGTGTTAGCAAAACTTTTGCTGAATCTACAAATTTTGTTGCTAAAAATCAGCTTGCTGATTTTCAGCAAAAGATTTTGCTGACATTAGCAACTTTTTTGCAAGCATCCTCCTGACTAAAATTTTGCTGACTCAGCAAAATTTTTTGCTGACTTTACAAACTTTTTTTTTGAGTGTATATTTTACTTTAAACGCTTTTTTTCTCAAAACAAGATATTAATTATCGGGCGCCGCTGAGTAATCTTTACGGGTTGACCTATTTTCAATCGTTTTTTTTTTTTTTTTTTTTTGTAGATGACTAACAAGTTAAGTCCCTAACGTGGGGTGTTTAAATTTTTGCCTACACTCAAAAAAATAAGTTAGTAGAAAAGTTTGTAAAACGTCTTGTAAATCAGGAATACTATTTTTTAGCAAATATTTTTGCTAAAACCGTGTTTTCAGCTAAAATTTTTGTTATACTTATTCAGCACTTAACTGTTTTATACTAATGCTTTACTAATATACTAATGTTTTACTAATTATTTTTGCTAAAAAAAAATTTTGCTGATAAGCAGATGTCGCTGCATGTCAAGATGTAGTAGAGAAGAGGAAAATGATACTAAAAAGAACAACTTTAATAAGACAATTAAAAAAATCAACCATAAAAAAAACATATACAGACATGTAGACAGAGTAAAGCGAAAGACAAAGACACACATCTTAGGTAGATTTGTATGGTTCCTTTTTCTTATTGCAGAAAAAGGGTTGTTTTTTTTTTCGTTTCGTTTGTTTTTGTTTATTTTTTCGTTTCGTTTCTATAATTATCTTCGGCAGTTGCGATAGCAACATTTAAACGATAGCATCATTTAGACAACCATTGATGTAAGTAGTTGAAAGAAAATTTTTGTTATGTTATATATACTTATTTCTATATATTTTCAGGTATTAAATTAATTCATGTCGTCAATGTGGGAATATGAAAATTTTTTTTAAATTTGAAATTGGAGATTTGAAAAACATCCCAAAAATTTTGTCCGTTTTTGACATCACATTAGGACAGGTTAACGCCATCCAAAAAAAAAAACTTCTTCTACATCCCACAAATTTGAGTCCTTTAAGTAAAAAAAATATATTTCAGTAATCAATTTAAAAAATTTTTTAAATGTGTGCTCGAATTTCTCGGTCAAGTAATAATTGCCACCTTAGTGGTCTGGGGCATTATTTATTATTAGTTTTTAACCGATTTTGTGTTTTTAAAAAATTTTACAAAAACTAAAAAAAAGTGACTTTTTCGCCTTGTATACCGTTTTCTAAACTTTGGGCCCAACTAGGCACGACAAGGCACTGTTGGATTGAGCTGAAAAATTAGGACATGATTTCTTACACCAAACCTCATATCTTAAGCAGCGCAAGCAATCAAATTTCAAAAAAAAAAAAATCCCATACAAGATGCGACCAGTCTAATACCTTAAAATAGCAATTTTTATTAAAACTGTAAAATTTTCTGAAAAGAATCTAACTTGTTTCCATCTTATCAACAAATTTCTCAAATCCGAGCTTTATTTGAATGAAGAAGAGGAATCTGCAATCGAAATTAAAAACAATCGAGGATTTTAAATTATTCGCGTTCGTTTCAAAAAAATCGATTTTTTGTAGTATTTTTCTAATTACTTGAAAACGATGTGATTCAAAAATTCAACTTGTTATAAAGGGTCCGCCAAATAACTGTTTTTTTTTTGAACTCCTGAACCAACCAACGTGACGGTGAATTGATGTTGATGGCGCTTCACGCACACTTTCTGCCACAGCAGCAATATTCTCGGGTGTACGCACTGTTTTTGGCTTTTCACGCTTTGGTTTATCGATGAGGATGCCAGTTTCTTTTACTTTTTTCACAAGATAACGAACATACGGACCATATTCGTTCAGCGGAAGGATACAACTAATTATCTGTCAAATCAGACATGAGCTAAGTGTTACCATTCACGAAATAAGCACTAGTTGAAAAAAAAACGTTATATGGCGGACCCTTTAGTTATACTTACTAAGAACTTTCATCATATATTGTTTTGCTTTCAACTTCAGAAAGGATCACAGATATCCTTGCAGTTGAACTTAAATTATGGCTTTTTATTTTTCGATAAAATAAAATTTTATCTCACATAGAGGACATTCTGCAGAAATATAACCATGCAAAAAAACATGCCACATCTACTGTAACATCAATCGATATATATTTAGATATTAATATGGGACCATATCAAAAATTTTAGAAAAACCAAATCCAAAATAAAAAGATGTATGATCATATGCGCCATCACATATATCCATATTTAGTAGAGTTAATTTTGAAAAATAGATTTTTGGATATTATCACTTTTTAGAAGGTTTTTGTATCAATAAAAATAATGGCGTATTTTTTTATTTTTTTTAATTCCAACTCCTTCCCGTGCCTATAGGCGACTCAAATCCAATAAATTATTATATAAACCAATAAATTATTTTGTATTCACTAAAAAATTAAATTTTTAAACTTTAATAACTTTTGAACGGGTAACTACAAAATTAAAATTTTTGAACCATTTTTCTCAGATGTAAGTAGTTTCTCATTGTAAAAAAAAATTTACAAAAAAAATATTTTAATTTTTTTTTTAAATTATTTTTTTGGCCCACTCTAATTATGCATTCTGTTGCATTCCAGAAACTAAAAAAAAAGCTTATGGGCCTAAGTTTTCCCGTAGAATCGAATACTGAAGTAAGATTTGACATATATTTAGCCGTTTTTGTTGTATGGGAAAAGGGACCCAAAATCCGCGATATGAGTCGCCTATAGGCACGGGAAGGAGTTGGAATTAAAAAAAATACGCCATTATTTTTATTGATACAAAAACCTTCTAAAAAGTGATAATATCCAGAAATCAAAATCAAAAAAAAATTTGAAAACGAACTCTAATATTTAGCTATATAAAGCCAAATGTTTTTTTTTTATAATATTATATGAAACATGATATGATTGTATATAAACGTTTTTACTCAGGATGTTAATTATTTGTTGTTCATACGCCTACTTACCTTACGTTGATTTAATACACAAATATTGAAATACAGTGCCCGTCATAAGTTTTGGCACAGTTGTTTTTATCAAAAAAAAACAAAGCTTCATTACGATAAAACCAATAAAATTTAATGCAACATTTTCATCGAAATGATAAATTGCCATTTCATTAAATTAATTGAAAAAAATTGTGTTATCAAAAACCCGCGAAAAAATTTGCAAAAACATTTGTTTAGTCAATTTTGTTATTGAACGCCATTTTCGGAACAGCTAATAGTTTTTAAAAATGTTCGCTGTTGATTCAAATTGTGGACTTTTTCTAAATGCAAAGGGTTTTGTAGAGGTAAACTATATGGGATTAATTTATTTTAGTCAGAAAATCTGCTTTCTATATCTCGATTTTCTAATGATATTTGCCGATCTTTAAAACATGCAATTTTTTTATAGAAAAGTCGTAAAAATTTAATACTGAATTAGAAAAACAAAAATGTATTATGTGTGCAACATTTACTTCAAGAAAATCCTAGTTCATGTAAAGTGTTGAATATCATTAAAAGGCCTGAATGCCAGTGACTCGACTGAAAATATTTAAATTTGAACACTTTGCAACGACCCATAATATTTTTGTGATTCCTCCGCTAATAGATCTAACATTTAAGGAAGAAATTGGAAATAATGCTCTAAAAAGTCAATAAGTTAAATTTAACTGCTCCGACGGATTACTAAAATATAAGTGCTAAATTAAAGATGTTCTATAATAAAAAAAATTACTATTACAAGAGCCTAATTAACGTCTAACTTAAGGATGCATTTTCGTGTGCCAAAACTTTTGTCCCAAAAATATATTCGTATTTTACTCATTTGGTGAATATTTTTACATTCACGAAAGTTTGGTGAATTTAAGTATTTAGATGCTTTTCAAAACACTTTTAAAATATATATATAATAAAATGTTTTTTTTATGTTGCCCTTTTGTTCCATATAAAGAAGGAGTAATTGAAAAAACTAGATGTGCTAAAACTTTTGTCGGTAACTGTATGCATGGATGGAGCGATCCAAAAATTATGAAAGTTGGATTTTTTATATATGTATGTTCAAATACAATTTTATACAATTAAATGTTTTAATATAGATATTTGTATATTCATATAACTATTAATGTTAAAACATAAATATTTTTATCTAATTGTATATAGCTTTATGTTGTTTCAAATTTTTTATATATATTTTATATGGTCCTGTATATAATTGTTGTTAATATACCTAATAATATATTGCTATGTATACAATATAGAGTTATATATGGGCTCGTATATAATTCAACATAAATGTTCATATGATTATGTATAACTACATATGAACCAATAACAAACATAATTTTTTATAATTTTTGATAAAGTCATATATTTTTCCATATAAAATTTATAAGGCCCCACGCTTTGAATATTTTTTAATAAACTCGCTTTTATATGGTGCATTTTAGAGCCATATTCAATTATATGTAGTGGCACATAAACATTATTATTTTAGATATACTAATTATATAATATCCAGATTTAACATTTCGGAGTTAACTTAACAAATTTAGATTTTTGTTCACAAGAACGATTTTATCTCTCTCTGGCGCACACTTGTGCAAAATTATTATGTATGTATTTCAAGAGAAAATTAATAAAACATTAACCTTTCTCGCAATACAACTTTTATTTTGATCCACGCGGCTAAACGTTCATATACAATCGTATCTTATTTATTGTAACATTATAAAAAAACATATAGTTTAATTTAGCTTAATATGGATATATGTGATGACGTATGGTATCATGTATAACTTTATTTTGTATTTGGTTTTTCGAAAAATTTTTATATGGTCTCATACATATTAACATCTTAATATATATCGTAGATGTGGCATATATTACTACATATGATATAGTTATGTTAATAAGCATGAGTTCATTTGTAATTTTATATGGCTTAATATAATATTAATTATAGTAATTTACATTTTCATTTGTAATTCTTCTATTAAAAATGTCAGCAGAAAGCTTAATATATTTATCTGAAATTTATAAAATTACAAACACAATTGGATTTTTGCATTAGAACTTGCAAAAACTATAGACTAAATTGTAAATAAATATTTTAAGCTGAGAAATATTTAAGTAAAATATTTAAAAACGTAAAAATCTTAATAGCCATTCGAATATTTCCACCATCACTTAAAAGTTTAAAAAAATCCGCAAATACCGTATGTACAAAAAATACATCATAGTTGTCACTAACTCACAAAATTTGGGAAATAGTGGAAATTAGATTACATATGATTTTCTAACAATTGTGATTTGTTGTGGTGTTTGTCTTAGCTATCTTCTGCAATTATAATTATATGTAAAATCGACCCCGTGTAATTGAAACTGGTTTTAAGCCACAGCAAAAATCGACCTGACTTTAGATCAAGCGTTTAAAGCGCCTGTCTAAAGTGTAGTGCGAAGTGCATGTGGCAAAGAAAGCAGGTTCAAGCCACGGTTAGGATTGCATTTAATAAATAAACATTTCATATAGATGCAATCAAACAATAAAAAACCATAACAAATAATTACAGTATTGTCAAAAAGGATTACTGATGAAGGTGTGTTACCAGAAACTGCGCAGTCTAATTCAATAAAAATGTACAATGTAGTTATGATTTTTAGAAAAGTATGCTTAATCTTCTCTACCACGCCTATCTCAAACAATTGAAAATATGTGCATATTAATTATAGTATTAATTGCACACTGTCTAAGAAGACGATGAATAAAATTCAAAAATCCCCAATAGAAAATTATTCAAGTTCGAGGCCATATTATTAGGATATTGTCCTAACAAATAATCTATAGAGTTTTTGTTTTCAAATTTATTATTTGACCCTTTCAGGAATGTGTTGATAGATCTATTTCGGGAATTTTTCAGATTCCCATCATCAAAACACGGTTTGAAAGCGGTAACAATCCCATGCCAAACATCAAACATTCATATAAACTAGTTTACTTACTACATGAGAACTAATATATGAGCTTGAAGCTAAAGATTATAACCATTGATCAAAAAATAAATTGAAAACTTGTTTGTTATTAATTATTATTAGTAATATTTGTAACTTCTTTAATTACAAATGAAAATTTTCACTATCAATTATAAATTTTCTGAATTTCAAATAGAACACTTTATTGTTTTGAATATTTTTCTTGATTTAGGCGGACCTGGTAAGTAAATATGGCGAAATCTCTGGTAGCTTGAAAACTATAATTAATTTTATGTTTAAGATAAGTACCCAATCAAAAAAGACAAGCGGACTACCGCTTTCACGGCACTGTAGCAAGTGGTGCAAGTGCAGGCAACTTATGCTTTCCCAATCCCAAAATTATAACATCATAAGACAAAAAAATTAGCCTTAAAAGAGCTTTTAAAGAAACAAAAAAAAATAATTTTATATAAAAAATATTAAAAAATGTAAAAAATGCATAAAAAATAGCATAAAAAAATTATGGTAGAAACCGGGATTGAACTCGGAATCTTTCAACTACAAAGCATCATAATTTTTATAAAATAAACGCTCTACCAGTGGTTAGAATTTTGAGTCGTTGGTAATTTCTGATTGGATTTCACTTTTTCCCAACGTTGGCATATTAGTCTCAGCCAATTCTTTGCAAATGTGTATTTTTTGTAGACCACTGAAAGTATTGTAAAACAAATACTAGTAAATCTCTTTTTTCAAACGCTGGTAAAGCGTCTTAAATAAGTGTTCGGCCAGTAATCAAATTACAATTCCTCGATTAGCCAGTGGTATGCCAGTGATTGATAAAAGTATATAAACCTTCATTTCATTTTGTTTAATCGGGCTCCAGTAAACCAAACAATTTATGCAAAAAGCGCTCTTTAAAAAATTGTAAGAAAAATTTATATACAGAGTTAAATTTCTTGGAGGAGTTGCAATGATTTTTTTCACTAAAGTCTTCCTTACAATGTGAATGAAAAATTTCTTTAACTTTATGAAAAAGCCTCATGGTTTTAATGAAATTTTTTTTCCTTAGTCGTATAAATGTTTTAACATATAATATGAAATTTTTTATTAAATTTTATGCAAAACTGCATTTATTTAATGATAAGTTTAAATAGACGAATTCCATTCACAATTCATAGATCTAATGTACAAACTCATTCATATTCTCCTGATAGTTCTCTCAGTTTAGTTAACAAATCGGAGAAACGTAAATTTTTCTACAAAACAGAAAAATATTATGTCATTAAACTTTTAAGTTAAATTGTTAAAATATATTCTTGATATTTCTGGCGTCATAGGTTCAGCTTAAAAAAAAAATAGTTATTGATAATGACATACTCGTAATTACACAATACTTATATATTACACGAAATAATGTAATAATAAATACATTATAACTAGAGATGTCATGAATATTCGGTAACTATTCGGTATTAGGTATGTTTTTACCATACGTAAGAATTTCAAATAATAGTATTACTCGGCAGAGGTATTCGGTTAAAAGAAATTAGCTTAAAACCTGTATTTTTTTTCTAAAAAATTGAGAAAAAAACTTTTCCTTTTATAATGTCAAACACGGCTGATTATATTAAAGATCAACCTAAAAAGTATTACGGTTCAATTAAATTTCTTCTATATCTAAAGTAGAGTGAACTTTTGTATCAAATGAAAATTAATATAAGAACTATTTGGCAACAATTCAGTATTCGAATCCACTATTTGTGACATCTCTAGTTATCACACAAACAACAAAAATAATCGCTTCAAATAACATATAAGTGTTTTTAACATTTTATGAATTTATATACAATTTGATACAATTATTGAGAAAAACTAGGAACTGTTTTTATAATTTTTTTTCCAATAATATTAAATTAAAAACTATAAAAATACATACATTCCTTATATGTACCCTGCAGGAAGCTTGGGGTCAAGTGTCTCCAAGTCTCCACTTTTGTCTACTATTTTGTTGACATTGTCAACTAAGCGTCTACACTTCTTACTTTATTAACTCGCTAGTAAATTTTTGGTTCCAATGTCTACATATGGTCCCATTAGAACTAATTAGTCACTAGTAAATCTATGGTTCTTATGTCTACATGTTGTCCCATAAGAACTAACGAGTCACTTGTGAATCTTTGGCCCAATGTCTGAATATGGTCCCATAAGAACTACCTAGTCACTAGTGAATCTATGTTTCTAATGTCTACATATGGTGCCATAAGAACTACCTAGTAACTAGTGAATCTTTGGTTCCAATGTCTACATATGGTCCCATAAGAACTACCTATTCACTACCTAGTCAATAGTTCTAATGTCACTAGCGATTTTCAATGACACGTACATGTTAAATGTCTATAGCAAATTACATTGCCTGGGGAATATTTGGTTAGTAGTACTGGTGACACAGTCAATAGTGAATCAATACTTTTTCACTATTGACATTTCCTGCAGGGTAGTTATAGTATGTTATTACTTTAGTATTTTATTTTTTTTTTAATTAAATGTACTTGAAAAAAATTGTTATATTACAATAACTTTTGCAAATGGAAACTTATTTGTAGTGTCCGGCCGAACAGTTCGGCCAAAAAACTATATTTTGTCGGTTTTTTGATATCTAGAGGCAATGATGACAAATTTTGGTATTGAAAACATGTTTGTTGAGCCGATTTAATTCCATTTTGTGTATAAAATTTAGGAGAAAAGCCGAAGTTTAGCTATAAAGTTAAAAGTTCGGCCGCAGAACTATTTTCGATTTGGCCAAACTTTCTGAGGCCGAACAGTGAATTCATTGCATAACTACACTCTTTTCTTTAAATTTGACACTCAAAATAGCATCTTATCAGTCCAATAAACATTTTTCTATCCTCCAAATTTGTTCATAATGCTTTAAAATACCGAATACACCCCAAATGCATTTTCTGGCCGAACTGTTCGGTCGGACACTACTTATTTGCTTGAATTTTTGCAAGAACATTTTTTAGGTATGCCCACATATTATACCAAGTGGGGCAAATTGGAAGTTTATGCTGTCATCAGCGGCGTACCCAGGATTTTGTTTCGGGGGGGGCCACATTTTTGTTTTTTATTAAATTTTTTTTTTGTTTGAAAAGCATATAATTTTTACATACGAAAGCCTATATTTAATATTTTGTATCTGTTAAATAAGTTTTGGATGGGAAAGTTACCATTGACGTTATACCCAGTTATGATAGCAATTTTAAAGCAAAATGTTTATGTTTTGACATGTCTTTGTTATTTTAGTTTTTTATATCTACAAACAAGTTTTTTTTTTGTTTTTGAAATATTAAACAAATTTATGTATCAATTAAATAATTTTATTTTGATTTTTAAAGTGAGCTATCATATTAATTAAGATCCTTATATACTATTAACAAAACTCTTAAAATTTAATTCAACGATTTTTTTTCATAAAAGTGTCAATGATTTTGTCAGGTTCAACCTTTTCTCGATACACTGATGCAAGAGCTAGAGCACCAAGTCTAGCTTCACCCATAGAATTCCTTAAATATGTTTTCACTCTTTTTAGGGTGGAAAAACTTCTCTCCGCGGATGCAGTTGTAACAGGAATTACTATCAGTAAATGTAAAAACATGTAAACGTTTGGAAAAAGCTCCTTGTTTCAATCTTGAATAGCATCTAGCGGATTTGATGGTCTTTCTGTTTTATTTTTCCAGTAGTGTTTCCATAGATCAAATTTAGTAAATATAACATTAGTTTGATCTGTTAAAGCAATTTTATAAAATTCTATAATGGTATTAAATTCTTTTGATGGGGCATTAACGACTTGACTTGGTACAATTTTATATAAATTTTTAACAACACTTTCATGCCCAGTAAATCTATCTTTCATACTTGCTAGCTTTACTTCTTCTAAATATTGAATAAACAACACTGCTCTATAGTAATCCTTTGGGTCAGCTGCTTGTAAATTTCATCGGTATTTCTCTGTTCCAACGCGTCTTGGTAGTTGTGGCTCAATACCACACGCCGTTACCATATTAATGGTCTCAGTGTAAATTAAAAAGAATTCTTCTTCGGCATTTGTTCGCATTGTGCTTAACATGTCAATTACTACACTCAAAAAAATAAGTTAGTACAAAAGTTAGTAAAATGTCTTGTAAATCAGGTATACTATTTCTTAGCAAATTTTTTGCTAAAATCGTGTTTTCAGCTAAAATTGTTGTTATACTTATTCAGCACTTAACTGTTTTATACTAATGCTTTACGAATATACTAATGTTTTACTAATTTATTTTGCTAAAAAAAATTGTGCTGATAAGCACATTAATAGTGTGGACGACAACCAGATTGAAAGATATACGCAGAATGAAGCAGATGTCGCGGCATGTCAAGATGTAGTAGAGAAGAGTAAAATGATACTAAAAAGTACAACTCTAAAAATACATATAAAAAAATCAACCATGGAAGATTTTTGTATCTGTTTTTCATACATAAAACAAAATTGAGTATTAAAACAACTTAAATTTGTCACCGGCTTGTAAAAATAATCGTCTTTTAATTAAATAAAAGACAAAATAAAATATTTAAATTTAATATGTATTCCTAACTTAATGTTTATAGATTAATAATCTAGTGTGGTCAAACTGCAAATAAACATATACAGACATGTAGACAGAGTAAAGCTCAAGACAAAGACACACATCTTAAGTAGATTTTTATTTTTCCTTTTTCTTATTGCAAAAAAAGGGTTGTTTTTTCGTTTCGTTTCGTTTCGTTTGTTTTTATTTATTTTTTCTTTTCGTTTCTATAATTATCTTCGGCAGTTGCGTCCTTTAAAAGATAGCATCATTTAGACAACCATTGATGTAAGTAGTTGAAAGAAAATTTTTGTTATGTTATATATATTTATTTCTATATATTTTCAGATATTAAATTAATTCCTGTCGTCAATGTGGGAAAATGAAAATTTTTATATTTCGTAATTATTGTAAATTATTTTTAAAAGAATCACAAAAATATGTTTTATGATTTTCAGCAAATTAATTAACTAAATTACAATTTTTCTACAAATTTTTTGCATTTTTTCCAGTCTACTAAAATTCAGCAAAAAGTTTATTAATTTTTAGCAAGGCATTTTTATTTCTAATCCACTAAGTGTTAGCAAAACTTTTGCTGAATCTACTAATTTTGTTGCTAAAAATCAGCTCGCTGATTTTCAGCAAAAGGTTTTGCTGACATTAGCAATTTTTTTGCAAGCACCCTCCTGACTAAAATTTTGCTGACTCAGCAAAATTTTTTGCTGACTTTACAAACTTTTTTTTTTGAGTGTACATGGATGTGATCGTACGCCTTAATAATATCTAAATTGACAGACTGCAAGAATTTGGACAAGTTGTGCGTGATATTTAAAATTTTATTGCAAATTGCGACACCCAGAATAAATTCGAATTTACATATTCGGTTGTATAAACTTTTTCCAATATTACAGCCTGAAAAAAAAACATATGTTTTGTACTTAATATATAAAGAGAAAATATACATAATTATTGAATTGTACCCTCAGATGAACTTACCTTTTTCATCCATTACTTCTAAAACTTCTATTATTTCCTTCATAGATTCGAAAAATAGATCAACGGAATCGTGGAGTTCAACCCAATTAATAATATTTCACATTTTCAAAAATAGAGGTGTTGTATTCAAAAACAAGGTTTATATAACATAATACACCCAACGCTATTATTTTTTTATACATTATGTAAACTCAAAAAAATATTATAAATTCATTTATTACATACTAACCAAAACAAAAATAAAATAAAAAATCGAAAATATTTCGGGGGGGGCTTTGGCCCCCAGGCCCCCCCCCCCCCTGGGTACGCCACTGGCTGTCATATAACATTTTTAAAAAATCTTGAATATATAGTATAAGCCGCAATAAGCAAATTCAATTTTTTTTGTTAAAATATTTCCCTTTAATTGCCTTTTTGTAAGGAACTAACACTAATTAAGGTCAATTGTTCACTAAGCGTTCATATTCACTAAACTTGTAAAAAAAATGTAAACACCTACATAAAACGTTAAGCATTGGTTTCAAGATAAAGCTTTATGCATTAAATATGAGCCATAAATGTGAACACAGGTCTCGATTTTCAATTCCATCAAAACAAAAGCAGATTGATTGCTTTCGAAAAATTTTAAATGTAATAAACTAAAACCGCCAAATGTTAGAGACATTTTTCTCGAAGCCTGTACCGTATTTATATCAGAAAATTAAGTACACACACAGAGAAAAATTTAGCTATTTGCCAACTGAAATTCGGTTACTACGACTTAAATTCAGTTATTACGAATTTCTGAACGTTGGCACAACTTAACATTAGTTATCACAACAAAGTTCGATTAATTAAACTAAATTTTAGTCTCAACACCCAAAATATTAAGAAATCTAATGTAAATATCTTTGTACTAACTGAATTTATAAGTTCTTACCATTAATGTACACTAGGGTGGTTCGAAAAAAAAAGTTGACCCAGTCACCCCCTAGGATTAAAGATAAACTAAAGGCGATTCCAAAAACATTTTTTTTATTTTTTTGCCACGCCCCTGGATACCGCCCTTTTGTTTTTTTACATACTGTGGCTTCATTTGAAGTCCGATTGTAACGTTTAGCATATCGTTGTTCATGATTTGATCAGTCCTACATTTTTTTAGTTGATCACTTTTGACTCTGACGTCAAATTTAATTTGTGACTTTCAATTTCTCGATTTCTACCCACCCTAACGCCAAATTTTTTTACACAGTAAAGAAAGACATTTTAATTTTATGTAACTTTGACACTTAAAATGCACACTTTTGACCACAAACAAACGAGTTACAAAGATTTAAAAATCAAAAAAATGAAGACAAAAAATCCAAAAAAAAATTAAATGTATAAAGAAATTTTATTGTGATTATTTTTCTCACATTACATCTTTTCTTGTTAAATGTGATATTTGTCTCACATTACATCTTTTCTTGTTAAATGTGATATGATTTAGGCGAATATGTGAAAAAATATTTAATATAACGGTTTTTGAGACATGGCGGCTCAGTTTTTGCGAAAATAACGTTTTTCTATTATTTGGTCTCATTTGTTTTTAAAATTTATCTGAAGTATGTTTTGTTTTAAATGTCATCTTTAATGAAAATTTCTTTCATTAAATCGTTTCTCGGTTATTTGTTGAAAAAAAATGAATAAATAATAAGTTTATACGATTCGTCATCGTGTCTATATAAAGAAATTTTATAAAAATCTTAAATATAAAAAAGGAAAACACTTAAAAATCTAAACAATATGCATTTTAAACCGTGTGAAATTGAAAAAAAAATTACCAACAAATCGCAACGTTATTGAATATTTCTTACATTTAAAAACAAACGGTATTTTAAAAAATGAATGTTTATCGCGTTACATACAAGTGGTAATAAAGATGCTTTGTGAGTTATGGAAACGTTCAAACATTCCAATTGTAAGTAAAACAACAATAAGAAAATCATTGGTTAGCCTTATAGAGTTATAGTATAAAATCATAAAAAAACCATGTAAATATGTGAAGGATGATTGGAATAAGTTATTCCGAATTGCCAAATGCAAGTGCAACATTATCGATAATTTAGAATGTAGTTGCCCCGAAGCTAATAAGATCCCTACACACGAAATAAACTTCTTTATTGACCAGAGTTGCCCAAGACTTTTGACCTTTAATAGTACAATATTTGATAATATAGACATTGACATGGTCGACCAAGTTTCAAGTACTGCCGAAGATGAGTCTTCGTTTACATTTTCATACGCACCTTCTTCAAGCGAAGAAAATGCTTTTGATGATGAAAATAATGACATTTCCCCAAACGATCGGCAGCTGAAAGTTTCGGATATATGCCTGCAAAATTATGCTTTAGCATTAGATCGTACTGGAACGTCCGATCGTTATGGATCATTACTTGCAACAACACTAATAAAGGATTTGAAAATTTCAATTGCTACAAAAGCAAACAATGTTTACGGAGACATAAGTGAGAGGGTATTAAAATACCTGGATGACCTTATTATTGACAAAAACAAAATTCGGAGAGAGCGAGCTAAATTTAGAGAAGAGGCAAAAACCGTATCTACCAGTGATGCTGTATTAAAATGTATCTCTTATGATGGAAAAAAAGATAAAACGTTAAAAACAGACATCTCATCAAGCACGTCTCTACAGAACAACTGAAGAACATATTACAATTGTGAAATAACCAGAATCCAAATTCGTCGGATTTACTACTCCAGCATCAGGTACAGGGTTAGAGATACAAAAGGCTATCGTAAACTTTTTGAATTCAGAAGGCTATTCGCTGAATTATTTAGTTGCATTAAATTGCGATGGAACGGCTGTAAACACAGGTTACAAAACAGGAGTAAACGCGTGCATGGAAAGATACCTGCAACGACCATTACAATGGAACGTCTGCCTATTTCACTTCAATGAGCTGCCACTCAAAAGCTTGCTGACCAATTTAATAGGAAAGCAAACTGGTCCAGGAATTTGGACTAGCCAATTTGGAACTGAACTGCTGGAATGCAACCGATATCCTGTAGTTTGCTCCGCTAAATATTAGGGTGGAGTGAAAAAAAAAATGTTGTTTTTTTCCTTCGCCTGGGCGAAGAAAAAAAACCAAAATTTTTTTTTTCACTCCACCCTACAAAATATATCATTAAAAAAATTAAGAACTTCTTTACAGGTCGTTAGTGGTTTTGAGCCAATTTCTATGGGAGATATGCCAAACAATGTGGCCGATTGGAACATCCGTGACGACCAGCTCTACCTCTTTCGTATGGTTGTAGCCATAAACAACGGTTCCTGCGATAGTGGACTAGCTTCCCAAAATCCCGGCCCTGTATGTACAGCGCGGTGGTTAACAACAGCATCTCGGTTACTTAGGCTTTATGTGTCCAAGAGTCGGCCTTCAGACAGTTTACGAAAGTTAGTGACGTTCGTCGTTAAAGTTTATACACCTTGCCATGTCTGAAGCCCTTCATCTTTCCCCACCTTTCATCTCTATACTATCCCTTTCCAAAGAAAGCAACACACTAAATATAGGAAGTATTTCCTGAGTGTTGCCTCTCTTTTAAAAAAAAAAAAAAAAAAGAGCCAACCGCATTCCATACACGGAAGCCGCCATATGTTTAAGTATTTACTTTGGATTCGACAATTGCCATTAAATATTCAAGAGATAATACGTCCGACAATTGAACACAATAGTTACTACTTACATACCGAAAATATTCTACTGGCAATGATCACAGATCCGGATCCAACAGTACGATTTCAGGGTTATGAATTAATACGAATTGCTAGAGATGATTCACCCGTAAGGGTTCGAGAGTTCCGCACTCCAAAAGGAGAAATAAATTTTAATTGCAAAGATTATACAGAAATGATAAAGTGGGACAATCTGCAAATAACTGAGCCACCATGTCTAAATTTTTTTTCGGATGAGCAACTAATACAGTACCAAAACTCATCTTATGAAATAATTAATATACCAGGTAGATATAATTTAAAACAAACTAACTTAAAAAATAAAAAACATTTTCTTTTTTAGAATTTCTGTGCCACTCTCAAAACACTGAACGGTTTGTGCGTGTTGTTAGTGAATCTGCAAATAAGGTAACGGATGAAAGGCGCATGGGCTATATATTTTCTAAAATCAGAAGCCGCGAAGAGTATAGTATCCTTAATTCTCGCCAGAATTTATGTTCGTAAAGATGCATTGTTTAGTTCTTATGTTACCAACTCAATAAAAAAAAAGTATATAAGACATTTAAAATCTTAAAGAAAAAGCAAGGTGGAAACCGCAAAATTTGCAAAATCAGAGTTGCCATGTCTGAAAAACTGTCAAGGCGATTTAACTTTTTTCACATTTTTATCTTCAGCGTTCAAATTTAATGAGAAGAGATGTATCGTGTGACATACAATCATCTTAAATTTTTTTTTTTTAATTTATTACTTTTTTATTTTTTGACTACATAATTTTTAATTTTTTAAAACCTTCTAACTTTTTTGAATATGAATAAAAGTGTGTACTTTGAAATCAAAAGATAAATCTAAATCGCTTTTTTAGTATTAAAAAAAAATTGGCGTTAGGGTGGGTAGGAATCGAGATATTGCAATTCACAACTAGAATTTGACGTCGGAGTCAAAAATGATTATCTATGAAAATGTAGGCCTGATCAATCCATGAGCAATGACATACCAAACGTTACAATCGGACTTCAAACGAAGACACAATACATAAAAACCAAAAGGGCGGTATCTAGGGGCGTGGCAAAAATTAAAAAAAAATTTTTTGGGATCGTCTTTAAATTATCTTAAATCCTAGGGGGTGACTGTCACAACTTTTTTTTTTGTATGGCGACCGAACCACCTTAATGTACACTTTTTACAACAATTTGTTTATTTTTAAAAAATATGACAACCTCCCAAGAAAAAGCTTTTAACAAAATGTTGCAACTCGACATTTTGTTTTCAGTAATGGTTGATACTTGACCCAGTTGGGCTGAACTCAACTTTTTTTCGAGAGGCTCGTGAGTAGTGTTCCATCTCTTTTAAATAGTTATTCTATGATAATAATAAATTTAACAAATTTATTTGCACTAGATTATATCGTATAAAATTATATCAAACTCAATGTAATATAATCTACTTATATACACTACGATCCACCATTTTCCGGATCAAATTGTATTTGAATTAGATATAAGGCCATATCAAATTTAATACATTTCTTTGTTCCATAATATTAATTTTTTTTAATCAGGTGTACAAAAAAATTAAGATTTAAATTTACGGAAAAGTCAAACGTTCATTTTTTTCAGTAAAATTGCTACACATATTTCGTCTTTTTCTTTAATTTGACATTCACAGTCGCAATAAACCGGTTTCAAAATCATTGTACAACACAGAGAAAATTTCGTTAAAGATTTCTTCTCAAAATAAAAGTAAAATTTCTTAAAATTAATGAAAAGTTTCATAATTTTTATGAAACCAGTTTCTTAATGAAAGTCTTCATTGAGTGTAAGAAAATTTACAAAAATAAAAATATACTCCTTCATACACTTTTATGTAAACTTGCATTTACCTAATGAAAAGCTTCAATAGACTAATCACAGTGCAATTTCAATGATTTAATTTAAAAAAATCTTTAATTCCTCCAAATGCAAAAAAAAAATATTTACATATATTTTTGACCAAACTGTTCGGTCGGCTAATACACTCAGAGGATTCTCTGCACGATATTAAAGATTTTTTGCATTGAAGTAACTTGTACTCTTACATTGAAACTTTTGAAGTTTTCAGCAAGTTTCTTCCACTCAATGAAGAAGTTTCTTTAAAAGACTACCCAGGCAGATAAATACAATCGGCACAGTTTTGTCAGCTTCGGCTACGGTCGGTTATGCGTTCGCAGAATGTGAGACTAGCAATCTTTACAGTATTGTCCTGTTACCCGATTGATAACAGTGGCCAACCGTTGGTTTGAGCAATTTTGCCAAACCAAACTTGACTTGGTGCTTTTAAATAGCTTAAATTAAGTGGTACGGTGGTAAGGTGGTACTGGCAAAAGACATGATAGTGTATTCCTAGAACGATATTAGTTGTACATTTGTTAATTTTTAAACGGTGCTTTTTACAAAAATACCAATGGTTTGCCAGTACTATTTTTTGGTACAGTTGGCATTTTCTACCTGAGTAGTTTCAGAAACAGTATGTAGCTTTTCATTAATTTAAAGAAATTTCCGAACACGTTGCAAATACAAGTTTCCTTAGCTTAATAAAAATTTTCATTATTTTTCGTCCTCTAAAATTCTCTCTGTGTAGAAGCTTGAAAGTAGAAGAATTCATTTTAGTCACACCTTACCGCGTCCCTATATATATTTTATTTATTTTCTTCGATTTATTTTAAAACTTTTTGTTCTTGAAAATATTTATTTGACAAATTCAATATTACTGTTCGCAAATTTACATACATTATGTCTAATATATTTTTTAAGCGCTTTTCTCTATGATTAAGACACAATATTTGTAATTACAAATGAAATATTTGCTTTAACGCATTTTATGTGTTTTTTCGCAACCAAAAATAAATATAAACGGATTATACACATCTGAAGTCTAAATTTATGCCTTTTGCTTAATGTTACACAAAATTTTACATATTTTACAGTAGTGAATTTACAACCATTTTTTTAGAGTGTGCCCATGTATGCGGGTATAGACATAAAGGTTAAACTGAAATAATATTAATTTTCATTTTCATTTATGTTCTAGAAATTTGTTTATTGAGATCTTAGGTAAATTTTTGTAGTTGATTGTTTCCTTGAATTTTGAACGGTTTGCTACCTATGGACCTGAACACGGGAAAAAAGGTAAAAAAAAATCGAATTTTTTTAAGTTTTTTGCGATTTTGATCTGGAAGGTGAAGTTTGTTTGATTTTATATGTTCGCAATTTGTGTTCTTTATGACAAGAGCTACAACTTTGCCATATAGAGTAAATCGAAATTCTGAACGGTTTGCAAGATATGAGCCTGAGAAAATTATCACTTTTTTGCGAAAATGATACCGAGGCCCCAAATCTTTGGCGGCCCATAAACAAAAAAGGAGATGACTTTGGGAAAAATTGGGAGACACGGGTCTTTTTTTTTAGTCTTTTATCACGTAGTGGTGTCCGTATATGGTTATTTTGCCATGACTTAAAAAATTACACACAGTGTTTGTAAAATTAGCAATTACTCAATTACACCCAATTACATGTAATTAGACATAAAAAAGTAATTGGCCTGTAATTAAATAAGCAAATAGTATTATGTCCCATATCTGGTGTTGACAAAATTGAATAATTGTCATTAAGTTAATAAAAAATTCATTAAGTAAATGAAATTTTCATAAAACGTTATTGGTTGGTCCTTAAAATATTTATTCATATTTACATAAATTTTTGTACACCAAACATTCAGTTCGATTTTATTTCGGAAGGGGGCGCTTCAACTATTGGAAAAAGCTATTTTAATATAAAAGTCTAAATAAGTAAAGGGTATAGATGTATAGAACTTTGAAATGAAATTAAACAAATATGAATTTTTTAACTTGACATAAAATTTCTGTTATTCGAAAGATAATCTTCTGGCATTATAAGTTAAATATGACATCTGGCATTTGACAGCCACGGCTGGTGCGGACGTAGTCTTATCTGGATGTCCAATTTTCGATGATTTGTTCCACCATTTGTGGCCGTATATTGGCAATAACGTGGCGAATGTTGTCTTTCAAGTGGTCAATCGTTTCGGGCTTATCGGCGTAGACTAGCGACTTCATCAATCGCACGATCTTGGAGGCCAATTCACGGGTCCGAAACGTGAAGCGGTTACCAAACGTTTTAATTGTGGCACGAACTGTGTGACATGTTGCACCGTCTTGTTGAAACTACAGCTTCTGCACATCATGTTCGTTCAATTGATGAACAAAAAAGTAAGAATTCACTTCCATAAAGTGGATGGACACATATCCATTTCTTGTGCACGATAGCGGATAGACTGATAGCGGTCTTCTTCTACGCTACGCTCTACAGCAGCAATGACTTCTTCTGTACGCACTGTACGACGTCTCTGTGGATGCATATTATTATTTAGAGTAAACGTGGTGCGAATACGTTCCATAGTTAATCGAACTAATTGCTCTGATGGAGGATTATGTTGACCGTAAAATGGACGTAGTACGCGATACGTATTTCGAACAAAACCATGATTTTCAAAATAAATTTGTACAATTTGGAAGCGTTGTTCAGGAGTCAGTCTATTCATGTTGAAATACAACACCAAACATAAATCACTTGACAGCTGACAAAATATCCACCAATTAAAAAAGTGTTGCCAACTTAAAGATTTATACCTGTATAAATAACACCCGTTACATCATTTTGTTTTGGTTATTTAGGTAAATCGGTAGCGCTGTACTGTTTACATGTTGGTGGCTGCGGGTTCAAGTCGCATTCATGGAGATATAAAACACAAGTAAAATAAATATACAAATCTTAATATACACGAAATAGGGAACCAATAACTTGCCCCATTATAATTTATTTAATGAAAATATTTCATTACTCCAATGAAACTTTTTTGGGCACTTTTTAATGATAAAATTCATTGTGTTAATGATGGATTTCATTAATACAACGCACAACATTCTATCAGTTTATGAAGGAAAACATTCAACAAATATTTTCTCCAAAACTACTACGAGTTTCTTTCTGTTTTGTACAACTCTAAAAATTCAGAACTAGTTCTGAATATACTAAAAATTATAGCAAAATTTGTTAATATTGAATTGCTGGACAGTTGGCATGGAAAGCAACATATGTAAGTTAACACAATTTTCAGAGTCAAATCAGGAAAACTTTTGTAAGTGTATGTCAATCAACACTTTTGAAATTTATTATACAAAAATAAGTTAGCAATTCCCCCCGACACAAAAGACTTAACAAAATGTCAACTCAAATAATCCCAAGAAACTTATTATCATTGTCGTCATTATCATCATACGTAATTAATGAATCGTAATTGAATTAAAGCAAAGAAATCAAGAGCAGAAGATAATATAAGAGTGTTTAATTTAAAAATATTGCTAACCAAGATCAAGACATGAAGACAAGAATGAACGACCGTATAAAATTGACCACAGTGCCATTACACATACTAGTACAACTTCTAGTACTAGCGACACACACAATGTTATTCCAAAGTTAATTCCGTTTGATACGTGACAATTTAATCTCTGTGTTAAGCATGGTAAAAAATACATAAAACTTAAACATGAAAATACAATCTAATTTTGTATACAAAAAGGCAGCATGAGAATGAGTTTGTTAAATTGTATAAGGACGCTTAGTGGCGGATGTCCTTAACGAAAGGATAACAGTAATTTTATCCGATTTTAACAATGCAGTAATTTTTTTCCATTTCGTCTAATCCTTACACCCAACATACATACATAAACAGCAATAATACATACACAACGTAAATATATTGTTAACCGTCTACCCTGGCAACTCATTCAATCTGTGCCCAACATTCATTTACTTAATGTTAGTTGACCTACAAACAGACTAGACTTTCTAAACAGCTACATCGCCTATGATGACAACCAGACATCCAACCAACCAACCAATGAACCCATTCAACGTGACAAAACTATTTTTAAACTCAGTTTATTTCATTGAAGCCGATTAGTTCGCTCACCTAATAATAAAACCCTAAACATGACCACTGAACCGCATTTAATAGACCACAGAAAAAAGGAACTGCCCCGAATAATAACAACCTACATTGCTTGAACTACTCTACTAGTATATGTTGGCTACTTGTCGTTTAAGTCACACAGGACTGCTGGGCTGGCAGAAATAAGGCACGCCGTTAGATCGGCCAAAATATGACCTTGGGTCTTCCGATTTAAATAATATTTTGCACGCAGAAACTTTACGGAGCCACTTAAAGATTGGCGATTGCGTTTTCTGGAAATTCGAAAAAGCCGTGGATTTCATGAAAAGTTATGAAACTTCAATATCATATTTATGAAACATTTTATAAATATGAATAAGACTGTCATCAATTTGCGTTTTATGAAACAGCTTCATCATATTTATGAAAAGTTGTATTAGACGAAAATCAATGAAGTTTTTCATAATATTTATGAAGTTTTTCAAAGCTATGATTAATCTTTTTGACCTGAGTGTAAAATTTTTACTTTAGGTTATTTATTTTACTGAAATTAAAATCTAAATTTTTTGGTGATTGTTTTAAATATATACATATAAAAATGAGAGGAATTCCACATTGTTAACGTAATGCAATTAAATAAAAAATCTGGAATTAAACAAAATATTTTATTAATTAAAAAACAAAATATAATAATTCCCAATTACTTACATGAATGTATGTATGACGTAATTCTACATTTTTTAAATGAAGATAATTTTAAAACACAAAAAAGAAATATTATTATCATACAAAACTACTTTTCTTTAAAAAGTAAAAGGAAATATTTAATTTGCATTTTTTTACTACCTACTGCTCCGTGGTGTAACCAAAGATAATATTATATTTTCTTTCTGCCTGAATCTGCTGTCTTCATAATTCTTAATATTCTTCCATTATTGTTTATTGTAACAAAATCATTCATTTAGTAAATTTTTTAAATTAGTCTATTTAATTTGTTCATTGTTTTAGTTAATGTTTTATTTATATTTGTTTAATATTAACAATTTTTACGTTCAAAAATTTTTTGGCGTCGCTTTGTTTGATGTGCAGTATACAAAAGAAAAAATTGTATGAATGAAATCAACCGCAGTTGCATTTTTTTGTAAGTCTTATAATGGTTGTATTTTTTTGTATCTTTTCCTTTTTTCTCTACTTCGTCTATTCAAGCTGCGACATCTACATCTAGTCGTTTTATTTGTTCTCCGAGCTGTGATTGTGTTTATCAACAAAATTTTGGTAGCAACAGTAATTAGTTAAACATTAGTTCAAAATTAGTTTTCTGATAGAAGCGTTTCATTAAAATTATTGGTAAAAACGCAAAATCAGCAACAAAATTACTGCAAGTCAGTAAAATATTTTAAATAGACCTTTAACAAAATTTTCAACTAACCTTTTTTTTGAGTATACCATAAGCAACCGGATTGTTTGCAAAATTTGTGGCAACCACGTGTGAACGGTGTATTTTTCTAGCAACTTCTCAAAAACTTAAACCACTTTTTAAATAAACTTAAATTTGTCCTTCTTCAAAGTCAGTTAGACATGAACCACTAGGCATTTTATTGCAAATTGATTAAAATTGCTTGATAAACCAAAATAAATCTCGATTTTGTTTTTTATTTGCTATTCTTCTTTGCTTACCGTTATATGTAATAATAGTTATGAAACACTTACAAAATATTATTACACAATTTTTCACTTAAATTTAATCTCTTAAATTTTACACAGATCAGTTTTCAAATATCATTCGTAGTTATAGTAATGTAGCGCAGTGTATTCAGGATTATGAATGCTTTATTTTGTTTTTGTTTTTTATTTAATATTATTATTAATTAAAATTTGCTTATCTGAGGACTAAAAAAACAACTTAAGTCAAGTTTAACTACAAACAAGAGTCCAGAATTGTTAAGTTTGGTATATCATAATTTTTTGAAATTTATTTACATAATACATAAAAAAATTTTATTTTAATACACACAATGCAAAAAATATACAATGCAAAACATATTCAATTAATAGAGCCATAAAGCTATCCGATATATCGCGACCTATTTAAAAGTCGTTAAAGTTTTAAATTCTACATCGTTTAAAGTAGAAATATAAAAAATATAATTTTTGCTATTTTTCAACACAAAGCACTAACAGTCTTTTACCTCCAGATGAATATTTTATTTCTGAACATACGAGGTAGGGTCCGTGACTTTTCAAACTTCCCTCGTAGTTATATGAAATGCAACACTGCTCCCATCAAGTACCACCTGTTAATAGACTACTGTCAAATTTTGAGCAAGTTCCGTTATTTACTTTGCGTTTAACAGCTGTTCAAAACATACAATCTCGTGAATTTTTTTAAAAATGTAAAAAAGTGAATTTCGAGTGCTCATTAAACATTATTTTTTGCGAAAAAAAAACCGTCATTCAAACCAAGGAAAAGTTTGGTAAATACTATGGAGACTCTGCACAATCGATTTCAATGGTAAAAAAGTGGTTTACTGACTTTCGTTGAGGTCGCACAAGTACAAATGACGCTGAACGTCGTGGACGGCCAATCGAGGTCAATACACCCTAAAATGTCGAAAAAATCCGCGATATGTTGTTGGCCGATCGAAGAGAAAAAGTGTGTGAGATTGTTGATGCCATGAGCATTTCATATGGCAGGGTGGTTTCGATTTTAAATGATCAGCTGGGTTTAAGAAATATATATAAATATGCGAATATTATGCCAACTTATTGGACCGATTTAACGAGCCCATATGGCCAAGAAATGCCTATTTTATGGACCTCCAAAAATCAAATTTTTTGGAAGGGATACAAAAATTGGAGAAACGTTGGACTTAGTGTATTGAGCTAAAAGAAGATTATGTTGAATATAATTTTTTTGATAATTTTCTGTTTTGCAAAAAAAATGTGTTTCATTCAGAAAGTGAAGGAATTATTGATCCGCCCTCGTATAAAGTGTGCATACTAAAAGCCTTTTTTATGTGAAAGCGAGTTGGGTTAAACAAATTTTCTATTTGTATATAATTTTCACCACAGCTGCTTCTAAATTTGTCAAATTTTTGATACAAATATCAACAATTGTGTACGCCTCCAATTAGGTAGCAAAGGCGGTTGTGGATACTCAAACATATACCTAATTTATGGGGTAAGTCTCTTCCAGTCCCCACTTTAAATGTAGACATGGCAGCAAACAAATTTAAGATAGCTGATTTTTGGAAACTTTTATTTTATTTTTGGGAATTGCTTGGTTTGCTTACAGCAAATCATAAATTCGGACATAAATTTCATATTTTTGACTTAAAAGTCTATTTAAGTTCAAAAAGTCATTGAATTATGTGTATTAATATTGCCCAAGTTGTTGCTCTACCAAGAGCGCTAAATGCGATTCTTTTAAAAAAATATATTAATCTGCAGTTAATTTTCTTTCCAACGATACTACACACTAATATGATTTGTTTATAACTTCTAAACACGAACTCTTTAAACGAATGGTTTTTTTGAGTGGAACAAAATTGATTTAGTTAAATAACCTATATTTTTGAAAATTAATTGGCCCCGATTTCGTCACGTTATTTACAAAAACTGTTTGTACTTGAGTAGGACGAAATTTGGAATTTCACTTTTTGAAATGTGAATATCTCGGGAACATGTAAACATGTTTTTTGTTAGGCTCTAGTTAATTTTTTGAAAATCGGATAAGAAACAAAATAATGACGAGCACTCAAAGTTGTATATGTAAAAAGTTCCATAGTTTGGGTGGTAAGTTGTCGCACGCGATGGGTCTGGTAGGTTCAAAATCAAAACTTAAACTCGATATCACGTTTCTTCTGCCTGTTTCCAAAGTTGGCTACTAAGTAAGACATGGTAGTAAGACATCTCATTTTGTGTGCAACATACATTGCGTATACTTTATATTCATTATGTGAATACTGTGAATAACACTCATGCGTACAGGTATCCCACAAGTATTAGTATTGCCTAAAAAGATCACCACAATGTTATGTGGATATGTTGCAGCGTTGCCACTTTTTGAATAATTACTTAAAAACGGGACTATTTGCACGTTTGTTGGATAATTTTTGAATATTGACATTTTGGTGTAATTTTAGTTTCTATAGAAATATTAGTAATTATTGCAAATTTCGTACTAATACCTGTACATTAAAATTTTAAAAATTAAGAACTTTCACGAATATACATACACTCAAAAAAAAATTTGTAAAGTCAGCAAAAAATTTTGCTGAGTCAGCAAAATTTTAGTCAGGAGGATCCTTGCAAAAAAGTTGCTAATGTCAGCAAAATCTTTTGCTGAAAATCAGCGAGCTGATTTTTAGCAACAAAATTTGTAGATTTGCTAACACTTAGTAGATTAGAAATAAAAAGCCTTGCTAAAAATTAATAAATTTTTTGCTGAATTTTAGTAGACTGAAAAAAACGCAAACAATTTGTAGAAAAATTGTAATTTAGTTAATTTATTTGCTGAAAATCATAAAACATATTGTTGTGATTCTTTTAAAAATAATTTACTATAATAACGAAATATAAAAATTTTAATTTTCCCACATTGACGACATGAATTAATTTAATATCTGAAAATATATAGAAATAAATATATATAACATAACAAAAATTTTCTTTCAATTACTTACATCAATGGTTGTCTAAATGATGCTATCGTTTAAAGGACGCTTCTGCCGAAGATAATTATAGAAACGATACGAAAAAATAAACAAAAACAAAAACAAACCAAAAAAAAAACAACCCTTTTTTGCAATAAGAAAAGGGAACCATAAAAATCTACCTTAGATGTGTGTCTTTGTCTTTCGCTTTACTCTGTCTACATTTCTGTATATGTTTGTTTGCAATTTGACCACACTATTATTAATCTATAAGTTATATATAATATATAAGTTTAAATAAATAAATATTTTATTTTGTCTTTTATTTAATTAATAGACAATTATTTTCACAAGCCGTAGACAACTCAAAATTTAAGTTGTTTTAATCCTCAATTTTGTTTTATGTATGAAAAAGAGATACAAAAACTTCCATGGTTGATTTTTTATATGTCTTATTAGAGTTGTACTTTTTAGTATCATTTTCCTCTTCTCTACTACATTTTGACATGCCAGTTAAGTGCTGAATAAGTATAACAAAAATTTTAGCTGAAAACACGATTTTAGCAAAAAATTTTGCTAAAAATAGTATACCTGATTTACAAGACGTTTTACTAACTTTTCTACTAACTTATTTTTTTGAGTGTACACCATGCATATATTAGTACCAAACCACTAAAACTTTCGTAAAATGAACACATTTAAGTTTATTTAACGAAATTTTTGGCTATTTTTAAATTTTTTCGTATTTTTACGCATGGGCTGTTATCAGTGTGTGGGAATATGAGTCCACATATTAATAAATTGGTATTTTTTTTAACATTTGCCACAATTTTACAGTTTCTGTTAAATTAATTAAATTTATTTAACAATGAACCCACTTTAGATAAAACCGAAAATGTTGTAAAATGGTTTATTTGTGTTTCAAACCC
The DNA here is from genome assembly GCA_021234595.1 of Delia radicum. Classification (NCBI taxonomy): domain Eukaryota; kingdom Metazoa; phylum Arthropoda; class Insecta; order Diptera; family Anthomyiidae; genus Delia; species Delia radicum. The sequence continues at coordinate 103,833,207 of CM037851.1, read as the reverse complement.
CATATTTTGCTCATTGTTAAACGCCGTGTAATATATTTTCTCCTGCGTGCCAAGACCATTCAAAAAAGCAGCAAAAAAGTGACATTTGATGCTTTTATGATTGTTGGTTTTGAATGATTAAACAAAAGTTGAATTTTTATAGTTCCTATTACGGTTAGGACATTGAACCTACATTAATAGAAAAAAAATTATTAAAAATAATTACTAAAAATTAGTTCAAAACTTCTAAAATTAGCAGATGATTTTGCTACGTACAAATAAGAAAAGAATATCAGAAATAAACCAGTGGAATCTACAAAATTTTAATTATATTTGAGAAAAATTTAAGTTATTTGATGGAAACAAATTAATCTTCAAAAGCAGCAAACAATGTGCTAAATATATTTAGACAAAACATCACAAAGAATTTAAAATTTTCAAGGTTTTTTTTAGATTTTTTTTTATGCGAATAAAACTCTGACCTTCTAAAATCTGTAGTCCACATTATTTCAGAAAATATGTCTGTTAATATACGTACTGCTATTAACTTTCAACTAAATTTAAGGTAAATGTAGGAAATATTTTTCTGATAGTTTTGTTAGCTGCTTTTTGTCTACAAATAATAAGTTAAAGGTTGCTAACTTTAGCAGAGTAAATTGCAATTTTCAATTTACTAAAATTGAGCTCGAATATAACAAAAACTTTGCTGATTTTAGCAGTTTACACTGTAACGTAATTTTTAACAAATTTTTAGTAGATTTTTCTACTATATTTCGAGGTATATTTCTATAAGTGTAACAAAAAATTCGTTCGCTGTAGTGAAAGGCTGACGAAAACTTTGTAACTATTATTTTCTTTTGTGTAATTTCATATGGTTTTGGATAATTTTTACCCTACAGCTGTGTAATTTTTTGTTTTACTGGTGGCAACGCTGATATGTTGTTAAAAGAATATTCGTTATTCACAAACCACTTTCAGTAAAAACTTAGCTGACCATGTTTTGAGATATTTCAAAACAGGGTTAAATTAATTTCAAATATGCTCACAATTATTACTTAGTTATATATATTTAATTATTAATTACACTACTCCACAAATTTTAGTTTGTTGCAGAGACTGTCTTTGAAATACAATCATAGAAATAAATCCGTAAAAAGAGCATAAAATTCTACTAAAAATTAGTTAACAATGATGTTGCAAAAAAAAACTGCTGAAATTAGAATTTTATTTTAATAAATGTTAATAAAAAAGAGAACAGAAAAATTAAATCTGTTAACTTAACAAAATTTTAGTTATATTCGATGTGAATTTTAATTAATTGAAAATAACAATTTACTCTGCTACAAATAGCAAAAACTTTTACTAAATATTTGTAGACTAAAAATAGCAAACAAAAACTGTAATATGAACAAAATTGTTGCTGTATTTACCTCAAATTTAGTAGAATGCAAATGACAGTTTACTTAGTTAAACTCAATAGAAATTTTTGCTAAAAAATTGTGGAGTGCTGATATCAGATGGGCAGATATTATTACCCCAGTTTTTTCTGTTTTTTTTTTGTCTACGAATATTTAGTTGTTGCTGAGTTTAGCAGATTAATTTGTTACTTTCAATTAACTTAAATTTAGCTTAAATATAACCATTTATTTGTAAAATCAACAGATTTGTTTTTGCTATTCTTATCTAACTAATATTAAGCAACAACAATTTGCTAATTTAACACTTTTTTTCTGCAACGTCACTTCAAACTAACTTTTAGTAGCTTTTTTTCTATTTTAACAGCCTTATTTCTACATTTAGAAAAAAGTTAGTAGAACAAATTTTCCATTTTTAGTCTTTACTATTTTTGTACTAACTTTTTGTACAATTTTTAATAATGTGAACATTTTTTTGCTTTACAATTTACTGAATTGTGTAAAAATTTTTGTTGCTGATTTTAGCAAAAACTTTAACTAATATGTGAAAACCAATTGCTAAATTTAGCAAAAATTTAGCTAGTCACAACAAAATATAGATATTTTAAACAAATAAATTACAGAGTTAAAATTAAAATAATGTTGATCTTTTACGAAAAAAGTGTAAAGGATTGGAAACCAAAGTCGTTTATATTTTAGTTTTCTAGTGGATGCACTAAAATTTAGTAAATTTTTTGCTGATATTAGAAAATTGATTTTAAATTGTAGTTTACTGAAATTTCACTTAAATTTAGCAGCGGCTACTAATTTTTTGCACTAATTTCATTTTACCACAGTTCAGCAGGCATGTGTTGCTAAATTTAGCAAAAAAAAAGAATACCGCAAGGCATAAAATAGTTAAATTTAACTTAAGAACAGCAAAATTTTCAGTAGCCGTTACAGATTTTTTTTATTATATGAGTGTACATACTGAGGTGCGCTGAATCCAAATCTGTCAAAAAATTGTTTTTCTCATGTGAAGTGTTTGAAATATGGCGCTTTTTATATTTACATCATTCACTCCTTTTCTTCGTATATTTTGCTTAATTTTTCGAAATTTAAACACAAATTCATGAAATTGCAATACCGGTAAGATATCTCGAATCAAACACCGTTTCCTTTAGACAGGTTGCGATAAAGAAGCACGGTTTCTCTAAAAATTTTAAACACTATTAATTTCCCAATCAGACTAGACTAGTTTTTGCCTTTTTAATGGACAGGAGTCATCAGTGATTTTCCATTTAAATTGTATTATTATTAGTCAGATTGTCACTATTATGATAAATCTTTTAAAAAACCTGCAGGTCGCATTTATATTCTTAATAAATTTCATGATCTTGCGGTTAAATTTGATTTTTTCATATTAATTGATCTTAAGACTTTTAAATGAATGTTAATTTTGATCGCTTTAGTAGATCATATATCGAATCCACAATAGAAATTGATAATTACTTTCTTACAACATATAGCGATAAACTTTGAAAGAAGCCACCTAGAACCAATGGCATACATTAATGCATATTCGTAGATACTAGGGTGTTCAAATTACTCGGGTTTGGTTTTGTTCGAGTAAACGAGTAAATCGATTTTGAGGCTTTAACTTACTCGATTAATCCACTAATATTTTAAAATTACACAATTAACTCGAATAATTTCAATTATTTCATTAATTTCTCCTTAAAAATTCATAATACAACACAAAATAAAAAAGTTCAAAAATGAATTTTTATCAAAAGTTGGAAGAAAAAGTTGTGCAACTTATTTAAAATTAAAAAAAAATTCTAAAATAATATACAAAATTAAAAATCATAGAAACTACATAAACTTTTAATTTATTTGAATATAGATCAGAATTGAAGAAATGTGTGAACTGCCCAATCTGAGATGTAATACCAAAAAATTATGATGAGTTGAGTAGAATACGAAGCGTGCAAAAACATTAACATAATCTAATATTTTGCTGTTTATATTTTTTGTTGAATATTTAGATACTTAAAAATTTCGCTTAATTAATGGAAATCGTACTGTTTGATCTTAAATATTTTTTAAAGTTTAGACCATTTATTTCAGTATAATAATGTCTGTAATTGTTGAAGAATATTTTAAAAATATCTTTAGAAAGTGCTAAAAATGTGATATTTTAGTCATTGGTGTCGGTACCGAATGTCTTTTCTTCAAAATTACCAAGAAAAATATTTTTTATCAGTGCAATATTTATTGACTATATCGTGGCGCTACGTATAAAATTTAAACCCCTTCTACACATATATAATATTTAAATTAAAACGCATTACTCTGTATTTAATGCTACGCTGGTATTGAACCCCAAACTACGTTTTCGATGTAAAGTTTGTATGGAATTTGAAAGTCGATAACTAAAAAAATAACGAAAATGTGTATTCTGGGGTTCAATGTGAATGTAGTTTTATTTTTAAGAAAACCTGTTGTAAAAAAATACGAAACAATTTAAGTTTTTTTTATAAAATATAAACTAAAATATATATTTTGATTAACTCGATTAATCGACCAAAATTGTTTGAGTTATTCGTTACTACAAATTGTTCATTTCAATTTACTCGAACAGTTGTCTGATTAAAAATCATTGATTAATCGAGTAACGGTTAACCGATTTAATAACCTATGATATACACACTACGAAAAAGTTTTCTCACCCCTGCGATAGTGTTATTAAGATTACTTACACAGTCAATACAAGTATTGTAGTCCGGATTGTATGTGGGTATGTATACGTGGTACAGTGAAACCCGGTCAAGACGAACTCCAAGGGAACGGAGTTTTAGTTGGTCGTATTAACCATGATCAAACTTATTTTATTTTCCATTATAAACAAAATTTTTTATATTTTCAAATAGGAAAATTCAAATTTTATATTTCTGAAAATCTATGAAAATAATAACAACATAAAGAAAATTTTCTAAATTCAACAAGTTCATTTTAAAATGAAAAATTATATGAAATTTTTGTTTGTGGGACTGTCAAAAATAGTTCTTTTAAAACGAGAGTTAGTCTCCAGCGAATTGGCATATGCAAATGTTTGCAAAACGCGGGGACTTTAAAATTAGTTCCGTATAACTGATAATTTTTCTTATCCAAGTTCGTCCTAAAAGAGTTTTACTGTATATATGTTTTATGAAGGTATTTGTTTGTTGCAGGAAATGTTGCCAGAATTTTAAGACTAAATAATTAAAAAATGTTGCTTAACATTGTTTATTAAAAATCAATTCCAACCCTCAGAGAAACTGTACAGTTCTTATAAGAAAACAAATAGTGGAGGACAAAAAAATAATGTGGTATTACGAGATCAAGTTTTGAATCAGACGAGCGAAAAAAGAAAACCAAAATACATGCTGCAACTAAGTTGTCTTGCGACTAAAGTCTAATGAAAACCACATGTAACTAGTAGACACGTTTCTTTTTAGCAGCACAATCTAATGTTAATGGGGAGTTTAGACGGCGAAATTAATAATACTTGATTAATCTTCCTCGATTACATATGTATTTTTTGACACATACATGACAGCAAAAAGATTAACTTCTTTAGTCCAAACTACCAAGGTCCGGCATAAGAGGAACACAGACAAAGTCGGCGTTATCAAAAATGCTGTCGACTGCGCCAAAAATTTTTTTTTGGCAGCTACTTAACGTTAATTTTTGTCTAACTTTGTATATATATTTTTCGGCGTTGCCAACCAAAACTATATCCAAACACAGAGCTGCGGACCAGTGTTGCCAACTTTATGAGAGCAAAAAGCGCAACAAAAATTGTAAACAGCATAAAATTCATTATTTTTGGATTCAAAAGGCGTAAAAAATCGTCAGAGACATTTTTTTTATCTAATTTGTTTGCAAAGTTAAAGAAATGAATTCAAGTTGGACATAAAACTGTTTTATAATTGGATTTCGTGATAAAGTAAAGCAGCCACATTTCTTCACCGACAATATCGGTGTTTAGTTCAGTATTTTGTTCGTACTTTTGCGAAAATATCTGCCAATTATAGAAAAGTAAATTATAGAAAGTAAATTATCATATAAAAATTATAATTTTTCTGTTAATTTAGAGAAAAATTTGTCATGATCTAAAACCGAACGAATAAAACCTCACAGAAAATGGAATTTTCGTATCTATTTAACAAACAATATCATTTCAAATGTTGCGAAAATGTGATATTTTACTTTAATTTCCTTAAGACCCTCATAAATTGGAGTTTTTACATATCTTAACCGACAATTTCGATGTTTATTAAAGTATTTTTTTGTGCGTTTGCGAAAATATCTACCAAAATACGTATAAAAAATAAGTTTTTTTTTTTTTAATTTAACAAGACAGTTTAAATGCACCAAAAATTTGACATTTTATTGCATTTTTGTTAAGACTGTACAAAATTAGAGTTTTCTTTAGTTTTTACTGCAGTTTTAGTGCTTTTTGAACGAAGTACTTGTTTCTAACACGTAGTTGGTTAAAATGAGCTGACGATAGATTACAAAAGCACCAATTTAGTGCTTTTTAATAATTTTGCAAAATGAGTGAAATTTTGGAGTTTTGTAATATTGAAAAGCACCATAAATAGTGCCAAAAGCACCAAGTTGGCATCACTGCTGCAGACAATTAGTAGTACAATCAAAAAGAAGTATGCACCAAAATTAAGTTTAAGCCTTACTAAAATTTAGTTTCTAAAATTGTCCTTAAAATAAATAAAATTGCTTAACAAAAATAAAAATTCATTAGATTTTAGTTCATATTTAGTTTTCACATGCAGAAAAAAAAACAGGGGGGATATTATCGAAGTGCTTAGTAATTATAAAACTATATAAGTTTCAAGTTATCTTTACAAAGTTTTAGTACAATATTTACAAAATTTTGTGAAATATATACAAGCATAGTAAAAAATTTCTCATAAAACTCATATATTTTACAAAAAAATTGTAAAACTAACTTGAAATTGTATAATTGCTATGTAGTTGTAAAATTACTAGGCGCTTCGATAATATTCCATCAGTTTTTTTCTGAGTGCATGAGCTTAAAAATAATAAGCAATTTTTTGAATTTTTCTTCCTTGAATTCGGTTCATATTCTTAACCCTTTTACTACCCTCGTACACTACAGTGTACATTGGACCCCCTCACATTGTATGGAAAAAAAGTGTTTTTTGTCCACCAATCAGAATGAACCTTGGTATGTTTTAAGATGATTCCCAAAATATTTGGGGTCTAGCATTAAGATCCCGTTAGCTGAACCGTTTTCAAAAAGGGTTTTTTTAGTTTTTCAAAGAACTTTATATTTTAACTAAAGAGGAAGTGTACAATATTAGTTTCATATGAAAGGTTTTTTAAGGCTCGTCCAACGGCATATAAAAACATGCCAAAACAAGTCCAGACATATCATTTTTCAGGGATGTTCTGTAAAAAAGGGGTTTTTAAGTTTATTGTACATAGATTTTTGTAACATAAATATCAAATTGACATATTTCAAGCTTTAGTTGATTTAAGTAAACACGTTTTTCAGCTTTTTTCGAACTATGCACTAGTTCGCGTTCTAGCAAAAATTCAAAAAGGTGGGCAATCTATGTTCTAATCAGTTCAATTTCGGTAGATATATGAAAATTCAGCTTAAAGAAAAAAATTCACCACGATCATTTTTTTGGCGGCATATTTTTTTTCGAGAATTCAAGATTTTATAAAGTTTTTTGTTTTAAAAATGCAACAGTTGATGCTCGATGTATATAAAAATAAAAAACTTCGTATTTTTTTTATTCGCGATAAAAATTAAGGCGCGGAAAACTCCTAAGCTAGATTATCATCTTTACATCAACTCGAAACAGAATACATTTGCAGATTGGATTATTTAAAAATTGTTCTGAAAATTTTTTCCAGAGCCCCGATTTCAAAATACCAATATATTTGCATACATGATTTTATATTTGCCCAAAGAAAAATTTTGATATCGATATTGATATGATTACAACATCGTTTTCCCACCATATTGCATTTTTGGTAAAATGCCAACTAGCGCGAATTTCAAAAAAAGTTCAAATTGAAATATGTCAATTTGACATTAAGATGACAAAAACCTCCTTATGAAATCAATTTTTTACAGAATATGCCTGAAAAAGAGATATGTCTTGACATGCGTCGATATGTTTTATATACCGTTGGGAGGAAATCAACACTGCTCCCATCAAGTACCACCTGTTAATAGACTACGGTCAAAGTTCCGTCATTTACTTGGCGTTTAACAGCTGTTCAAAACATACTCGTGAATTTTTTTAAAACTGGAAAAAAGTGAATTTCGAGTTCTCATTAACATTATTTTTTGCAAAAAAAACCGTCGTTCAAACCAAAGAAAAGCTTGATAAATACTATGGGGACTCTGCACCATCGATTTCAATGGTCAAAAAGTGGTTTACTGACTTTCGCTGTGGTCGCACAAGTACAAATTACGCTGAACGTTCTGGACAGCCAATTGATGTCAATACACCCGAAAATGTCGAAAAAATCCACGATATGGTGTTGGCCGATCGAAGAGTAAAAGTGCGTGAGATTGTTGATGTCTAAGGAATTACATATGGCAGTGTGGTTTCGATTTTAAATGATGGGTGCCGCGTTTGCTCACAGTTGATCACAAACGTAATCGTGTGACAACTTCAAAGGATTGTTTGAAGTTGTTTAACCGCAATTCGAATCAGTTTTTGAGGCGTTTTGTAACTGTGGATGAAACATGGATCCATTACAACACTCCAGAGACCAAGCAGCAGTCTAAACAATGGGTTTCTCCGGGTGAACCGGCTCCGAAGAAGGCCAAGGTAAGTTTGTCGGCCAATGAGGTGATGGCAACAGTTTTTTGGGATGCACGCGGGATAATCCACATCGACTACCTTCCAAAGGGAAAACCAATAAACGGCGAATATTACACAGTGCAGCATTTTTAAGGTCATCGTTTGGTTCCTCCTTCATACCCGTTTTTTTTTGAAGTGTATATCGAAACTAAAAAAAATCCGCAAAGGACTTGGCCAGATTACATCGAAATTTTTTTTTTTGGACACCCTAAGTTTTTGCACCCAAACATGATTTTTTTAAAAAAGGAAAATTTTTATGGAATCCATATATCATAAACCGTTCGGAATTTTGTTTTTATGTCTTTGGCAAAGTTGTAGATCCAAACCAAAGCAAAAAAATTCTCATATGGACCGACCCAAAAAAATTGCATCCTCTGCATCAAAATTGCAAAAAATTGGGAAAAAAATGCTATTTTTTATGATTTTTTTCATGATTTTTTCCTGAAATGGCTTAAATACTGAGAATTTAAGAAATCTTTCTTCAGCTAAATTATATCTAACAACAATATAAACAACTCTCTAGTACATGTCATCTTAATACGAACATTCCTTAACCCTAGAAAGCACATCTTTTTACTCACACTTATTTTGCATAGCCAATGTTTGTCGTTTCGACAAAGAAAGACTATATAGGTTAATGCCGTTTTTGTTGTTACTTGTTTTCAAATTTACTATTTAAACATTTTATTGTTGTAATGCTGATATGTTTTTGAAAAAATGAATATATTTATTTTATTAATAAAAAGTAATTATTTTATAACGCAATTAACAATTTCATAATTTTTTTTTTTATTTTTTGTTTAAGTTTTTTTGTTTATTTATACAAATGCAAAACATGTGTATTATTAACTGCCGATGATTTTATTCTGCTACGATTTTACCCGAAAAAAGTATAGTAACTTCTGGTAAAATGAGAAACACAATTACTTTCTTATCACGCTCTCATTTACCGAATTTTTGTTAATAAAAACGCTTTTTGGTAAGATGGAGTCAAAGCGGGTTCGCGAGGTAACGTTTGTCGAACAGAACTAATTTTAACAGAATAAATAAATAACATACCATTGCTACTCACGCCTGTTAAGGTTTAAATATTTTTGGTGGTGGTTCAAGGTCATGATCTGACTCTGCACTACTACAAAAGAAAGAGGATCCAAAGGCACATCTCTAAATCCAGTGGGGTCTTCCATATCACCATCCTCACACAGGCACACCTTGTGGCTCCACCAACAAACCTCTGCAAGCATTGCGTCCAGCTTCTTGCCTTTGAATCTTTTTTCCATTGGCATTGTGACCTGGTGGAATCGCTCCCCTTGCTCATCTGATTCGGTGGGCAATTGTCAATGTTTGGACACCGGCTATTTTCCATATTGCGCAATAGTTGAATTGTAAAATTTTGCACAAAACACGGATATAATTAGACTTTTCACTTTCGAATACACTTGTTGAATGACAATGAAACGATACTTGAACTGTTATTTATACTGCGTGCTAGTCTGATTGTCAAGTGTGTTTTATCTTCGTGTTGCACTTTGCAGGTAGAACTGGGTTTTTACAACACCCTTTTTTAAAAACTTCTTAAAAAATATTTCTGAATGGGTGTAATTGTCAAGTGTATTTTATCTTCGTGTTGCACTTTGCAGGTAGAACTGGGTTTTTACAACACCCTTTTTAAAAACTTCTTAAAAAATGTTTCTGAGTGGGTGTGATTGTCATGTGTGTTTTATCTTCGTGTTGCGGTTTTTAGGTGGAACTGGGTTTTTACAACACCTCATCTTCCTAAACAGGATTTTAAAATTGGATTTTAAAGTTTGGCTATTTCCATATTATCATAAAAAATAGCATTTTTTTCCCAATTTTTTGCAATTTTGATGCAGTGGATGCAATTTTTTTGGGTCGGTCCATATGAGAATTTTTTTGCTTTGGTTTGGATCTACAACTTTGCCAAAGACATAAAAACAAAATTCCGAACGGTTTATGATATATGGATTCCATAAAAATTTTCCTTTTTTAAAAAAATCATGTTTGGGTGCAAAAACTTAGGGTGTCCAAAAAAAAAATTTCGATGTAATCTGGCCAAGTCCTTTGCGGATTTTTTTTAGTTTCGATATACACTTCAAAAAAAACCGGGTACGAAAGAGGAACCAATTTATGTGTTGCACTGTGTTATGACAACTTATTGGACCGATTTAACGAGAATTAAAAAAAAAACGACTTAATGTGGCCAAGGAAAATGTTCTTTTTATCAAGATAATGCACGTGTGCAGTATCAATGGCAAAATTCTATGAATTGTGCTATGAATTGGTACCTCATTCGCCATAATCTCCTGATTTAGCCCCAAGTGACTCTTTCCTATTTCCAAACCTAAAGAAATGGCTCGGTGGAAAGAGATTTAGCTCCAACGATGAAATTATTGATCAAACAAATGGTTATATTATGGACCTCGAAAAATCCTAATTTTTGGAAGGGATAAAAAAAAACTGGAGAAACGTTGGACTTGAGCTAAAAGGAGATTATGTTGAAAAATATTTTTTGTTTAGCAAAAAGAAACTGTGTTTCAATCAAAAAGTCACGGACTTATTGATCCGCCCTCTTACATTTTGAGGGGTGGACAAACTAAACTTTTTTTCGTGATTCGCTCTAGTGTACATATTTTTATGTAAAAATATAAAAAATTTTACAATGAAATAAGACTTTATATTTTTGTTTAAATATATTCATTATTTGTCATTGAAAAAAAATCATTATATGCACAAACTGTTCATCAAGGCAATATAATCGCGACTTCTGTTAACAGACTCCTATTATTTAATCAGCCTTTGTCTCTGAAAAAGAGCTGTTTGGTGTATCTCTTAAACTAGCAAATCTAGAATTTCGAAATATGGTGCGTAGATTTATTTAATGACCAGAACGAAACAAAAACAAAGCAAAATACAAGCATTGCTCTTGCCGAATTTATACACTTTTCAATTCGGTTGGCACTTTATTTTTCTGCGTATAAAACTTAAAATTTTTCAATTTAGTCACAACTTAAAAAGTTTTTGTTTAATTTAGGAGATTTGGAGATTCGGATGCAGACGCATGCGTGTTTGGTCCGATGTCGTGTCGCGTGATCTGTCAGATGTTGATTGCATCTGCTAAATTTACACACTCCTTGGTTATACCGTCGCTGGGCAGCACAAAATACCAACTTTTGGTCGAGGTGCATACCACTCTAGTCTAATCTACCGTCGCTGCAGTGGTTGCGGGGTGCGGATTTGGCGAAACTGGCGGGCTACAACACTCCCGGCGTACAACACTCCGATCTTCTCGCATAGGTGTATGTAATCCTATGGATAATAGTGAAGGGTGGGAAATCACCCCTTCTTCTTGTCAACCTAACTTATCTATGCTTTCCAGGGCATTGCCGCTAAAAATTTGTTTAAGTACACTTTGTTCTGTGGAACCGTCCAACTATAGCTTAAAACTAAGATGACTTCATCGACCTCAGGTATTCGCATCAAAACTTCTTCTAGGTGTGACAAAATTCTTTTCGCTGTTATATTAACCAAATTTTGGAGAGGAATTTGTGCCGATGATTCCGTTACCGGTAGTTCTTCAGGTTGTAATTGCAACTTAAATTCTTTAATTTTATGTTAACTGCCATAAATATCACAGTTTCTCGACTTATTCATCTCTCTAATGATAATATACTGTTGTTTTGTTACATTATTTTCTATCAAAAATGTTAATGCTTCTTCAGCAGAGAGTGGTTGGTAATGGTGTTTTTTTTTTATAAGATTTTAGAATTTTTGGCATTTTATTTGACTTAGATGGATATGAAGCAGCTACCTTTAAAATAAAATTTAAATGAGAGAGCTGAAATGGAAGCAGCATGAATCCATAGCTTGGTATCGTTTCCTTGTACTGGCGATACTTCGGAAGCAGGTACGGAAGCGATACCTCGCTAAAACCAACATAAAGATTATTTGCGACACCACTTTCTTATAATTAAAATTTAGTATTTTTTTTCGGTTTTATACGAGGGACACCGCAACTCACTTTCCCACCATTTCCAACCGAGAGGGCTAGTATAACCTTTCGTTTTTTTTTAAACCACTTCGCCAACCCATAGTTTCTCCACTTTTGGTTAGTTTGTGTACAAGAATTATTAATTTGTTTTTTAACTGTTGTCATACACTTGCAGAAACCCAGTTGACAATGTTAATGGATTTTTTTTTTATTTTCCAACCAAAACTTTACAACAACAGCATTTTTAATTTTTATTTAATCGGGAAGAGCAAACTTTTAATTCTTTACTGCAGCTGGCTGCAGATAATTTTACCGACACATGATAATACACATTATTACCATTCTCAACACATAAATTTATTTACCACTACGGCCCAATAAATAGAGTTATGCTGCAAGAAAAACATGGACGACAACCACAAATACACGAAAAAAACGACACACTTTTGACAAAAAAAAATTTTATTTCAATAATATAATATTTTTAATTTATAATAACATTTAACCAACTTAGTGGTTTTTTGCAATTTGGCCCCAAGATTAAAATTTTCGCGTTTTGGTTCATCGGAAAGCACCATAAATAGTGCTAAAAGCACCAAGTTGGCATCACTGATCTGTATCTGTTTGCTGATTGTGTTTGGTGTTTTCGAGAATATTATAGAAAATAATTAGTCATTTAACTGTTTCTAAAAGGAAAGCACGTGGAGACACAGATATATAATATTATTAATATATCTAGAATTTGAGCAACAAATAATTAATATCTGTAGAATCGTAACAACACGCAGAGAAAAAATATGATTGAACATGATTGGGGACAAATAATTATCATATTATATTCCTAACAATCATAAACATGATTCTGACTGATCATATTATTATCACTGATTACAATATTATCATCATTTGGAACAATATTATGATTATGAGGATCATATTATGATTGGCATGTTTCAACCATAATATGATGTTCATAAACTACCATAACATGATGCTCATTTTTATGCGTGAATGTAGACATGAAATATGATTTTACTGAAAGCTATGAAATCACATATTTTTTTGTAAACGATAAAAGCCGCGCTTATTTTTCCCAAACGTAATGCTTCCAAGTGAGAATTCGCCATATGAAAATCATGGCATATGTGAGCAGGCTTGTAAGGGTTTATTTTTGGCTTACTCCCTTACAAACCAGCTTGCAGGTAAGTAGCGTTTTTTACTGGGTATATTTAATCGTTTTTCTTTAAAAATAAAAAATAATATTAATGCTATTATAAAAGTAAATAAAGCTAACTTTGACAGCTTTTATTGAATTCATGAATTGCCACCTGATCCTAAGTTTTTATTATTTCGTCTCAAGAACCAGACATGCCATGCCGCCCATAGTGTATTGCCATAAGATAGTTATTTTGGAACCAAAAATAGTCCAATCGCCATTTACTTATTTTGGGTACTAAAAATCGTCAAAATGGCGATAAATCGTCAAACCTGGCAACACTGCTTGTTAGTCTTAGAAAATTTAAAATTTTATTTAACTTTAATTTCAAAAAATCAATCAAAGAAACGTGTGCAATAACCAAGCATAATTTTAAACTTTCTGCGTCTAATTAATATGATTTTTTTTAATATTTGTATTAAATCATTTTATGAAGTTTTATTTCGAACTCGTCATATTTGTTTCATTATGTTAAACATTATAAATTGTTAGTTTTCAATTAAATTAAGTACTGAGAAAACTTTATCATTGACTAAAAACTTTCTTTTTATGGTTTTGTTGATTATACTGTTAAAAAATACATATATACAACTTTTTACTTTCATGCCAAAGACAAAAATATAGATACGAAAGTAACTAATACATTTAATATTAAATAAAAACACGCTCACAAAAAACTATACATACACTCAGGAAATTAAGAAGGTAGAAATTACTAAAAATTACAGTTGAAATGACTGCTAATTTAGGCAATAACTGCATTTGTCATAAAAATGACAAACCGTACATAAGCTGTAAAAATTACAGTTTTTGACAGTTTTTTTAATAAAATAATATATATATATTTTCCTTTTAATTACAGTAAAAATTTGTATTTCCTACATCCTATTTAAAATGCAAAGTCAAATTTACAAACGGTATTCAAGTTATTCAAGTTTTTATCTATTGGAGATAAAATGAAATTTTCTTGCAAATTATGATCATTTTTAAAAACTCAACATAATCTTCTATTTTTAAATAACTAACAAAAAGTAATGGTTTATTGCAAGCTGGTGCTGCGCTGTTAGTTTTTTATTAAAATACTAAAGTATCTACTTAAAACAACTGTTACAGGAGTACAGTATTTTTGATCAGTTATTTTTTGAAATGACTGCCTAAAATAGTCGTTTACCATTTTCTCATAGAAAAATTACTACAGTAACAGTTAAAAAACGACCACTGTTTACAAACCGATTGACCTACATGTAGTTACTGTAAGAATATTTTGAGTGTTTGTATTAAACAAATCCCTCTAATGGTTATTTTCCAATAACTAATTTGTTAGAATGTTGTGCAAGTTATTTTAAGCGGAAGTTTCTTCAAAAAGAAAATAAAAAGTTTTATAAATACCATAAACATTTATGTGTATGTAGTATCAAAGAGATATACGAGTATATCGCTCATTTACAGCAATAACGTCATAACCCAAAATTTTTGATTTTTTAGAAAACGAGTTTAAAATTTTGAAGTTACTCTCACCTTGAAGAAAAAAATAAAGATATAATTTCTCTCAATAGGTATTAATACGAAAAGATATCAATACGACTTTTTTACACAATATGATATGTGATATAACGAATAATTCTGCGTCATTAACTCAAAAATTATATTTTTTGACTTGTGACGTTCTTGCAGTAAATGAGCGATATGCATGCTTTTTTGGAAATTTTTATGTATAAAAAATGTCTGTAGCTTCAGGGGGTCACATTCTTATATGGCATACTTCAAAAATGTTCGAATCCTGTTGAAACGGACATTAGATGCCTCATATTTCTCAAAGCTTTATGAATTTTAAGGAACGATGGATAGGTTGAGTACACTTAAAAGCTATGACGTGCAAAGTTTCACGATGAAACGTATTCACCAAGAGAATTAGTGGATATTTTAAAATCGAAAAAATTAAAAAAAACTGACTTACAAGAGCTTTTTAAAAATTTGATTTTTTTTCTCACAGTTTTTAACTTTCAGATCCAAACCAATACAAAATCCACTCACTGAACTTGGGAGATACATTCACTGAAAAAGGAAATTCTATATCGGTGCTTGGTGAAAAGTTGTATGATGGTTTAAAAAAGAAACCAAAATTTTCCGGTTTTTAAAATTTCATAGTTGTTTCTTACAGTTACTACCATATAGGTTTTTGCGCCGATTAATGGAATTAAGTTATAAGTACAGTATTTGAAAAACGGTTTAATTTTACATAGTTTGAAGTTAGGATTGGCGGAATGAAATTTGCAAGGTTCTTGATATTCACCAAAAGAATATTGATTTAAAAAAAAAAATCTTCACAATCAAAAACACTCACGCAGAGAACAAATATGCTTTCACTATGATTGCGGCCACAAAACTATGTTTCCTACAGCCATAAATGGATGTTAAATTCAATTGTTGTTGTATCAATCATATTCCACCAACTATATGGTTGCTTTTATCATGTTATAGTAATAATTTCTCTTTTTTTCAGTTATCATATTATTATATTGTCTACAATCATAATAAAGCATTTATTATCATATTCCTCTATGTAACTACAGCCATATTATAGTTGCAGCAACTATAAGATGATCAATAGGTTTTTTTTATGAGCGTCTTCGCTGTTTTAGTTTCATTCTTGTTTGATATTTTGTGAAAAGAAGTAGTGAGAAACAGTCAGCCACAATAATTTAAATAATATTAAACAAACAGACATTAAAAATAGCCAAACACGTAGTGGTGTTAATTATAATGCTGAATTGTTTTACGGAAGAAGGAATAAGTTGTAGTCTCAACCCGGTCTACTCTGGAAGTCTAGACAAAAGGATAATTGTCGCGCAAATTATTTTTATTATATTTACATAAAAGTGATACGAACTAAGTATAAATTGATAAAAAATAGTGCTTTATTTTTAAAAAATATTGTTAAAGAAAAAATATAAAAAAAAAATTTAATCAAAATGCACGTGCTTTTAAGTCTGTAGTACGAAATAATAATAATATGGTAATAAATGATGACGAAATTCTTGGCCATAATCGTACTATGATAACTAGGACTATACTATGGTTAAAATGCAATTGTTATGATTGCTTATGTATTGTGAAATTGTATTCTTAACAATATTATTATGCGTGATTTATGATGTAATCCTATGTATAGCTTGTATTGCTGAAATAATATTTCACAAAGCTTTTTCTTCAGCGCAAAGTCAATTTGATTACTTAAATTATTTTAAACCTAAGTATAATTAAGGGTGTGAATTACTAAATAAATATACTATTAAAAAACATGCACATCTTTTTAATCCAGCTTCAAAAGAATACTGGGAAAATTTTGTATGTCTCATATTATGATAAATCATAAAAATTTCCAGAACCATAATATGATAATATTGGAATATATTTGGAACCATAATATGGTAACCTAATTATCATATTATGATACAGAAGCAGATAAGAGTATGGTTGTAACAACCATAGTAACATGGTTGTCGTAATCATATATCCAAAAATATATGATTCTCTTCGAATATGGTTCCCTCAACCGTGTTTTTCCTTTGCGTGCTCCCACGTAAGTATATTTTAATTAATTTTTTTTTTATAAAAATATAGTTTTATTTGGTATAAAAAAGGTTATACAAAAATAATACTGTGCAACAATTTTGGGTATAAAAGGAGAAAATCAGAAGAAAAATCTACCTCGGTTTTTATTTTAATTGTGTTTTGAAGGTGGGCACTTTTCAGGCAAAGTTTTTCTTATTGATTTGTTGTTGTAGCCTCTTGAAGTTGGATTGTTTCTGAGCATTTTTTGCATTAGGATGAAAATAATATGTCAAAAGACCACTTACTTTGTCTTTGCAAAAGTTGTGTTGTTATGTTATGTGATATTAAAAAAGTTAACACTTAACATGCCCAATGTCAAATTCTGTAATTTGTATACGAAAAACCAAGCCTATTGTTATAAAAATTATAATACGAGTATTAGTATAATTAAAATAAGGGTATTAGTTAATTTATTTTTCCTAACCTTACAAAAAATATTATTTTAAATACAATGACATAAAATTTTCTTTTTTAAATTTTTGTCATGTTTGTATTTAAATTAATAATGAAGTACAATATATATTAAAAACACTAAACACTAAGAGAAAAAAATTGTAAAATTTTTGACTAAAACTACTAAAAATTAACTCAACATCAAATTTGTTTTAAATTTGTTTTTGTTTTACCGTAAGCCATGGTTATTATTTCGGTTTTTGACTTGGTAATCGGTATGATAATTTGAAATGCTTTTAAACTCTTTCACGATTTTTATACCTGAAAAACTTCAATTCCATAAACTTGCAGTTTTAATTTTAAGTTTTGTTCAATATTAAGCAAATCATCATCACATACAGTGAGAGAATTATCTTCATGCTATCAATGAATTTTTGCATTAGATGTATAAAGTCCCACTGAAATTCTTTCGTTTAAAATTTTAAAATAAATGTAGGTATTCATAAAATTTTACGAAAATTTATTAAAAATTTCCTACACCTACAGATAAAGTTCCATTAAAAACAATTTCATAAAAATTATGAAGCTTTTTTTATTAAGTTTTTCATTCACTTTGTTGTAAAGAACACTTCATTAGTTAAGTGAAAAATTCGTCCAAGAATATTATCGCTGTGTATGTATGTATTTGCTTGTATTTCATTGTATAATTATATGTGTATGTTGAAAGCCATATTCAACATATACGGACCTGGACGGAGGGTCAATGATTTGTTTGTGTTTGTTTTGTGGATTGTTTTAATCCATACATATATACATAAAACTTATTGAAGGCAATTGAATACATTTGGTTACAAATCCTATTACCATTACTATAATCTTCATTACCATTATCAACATCAAATTCAACATTATGGCAACTTAATGGTGTGATATTGAAGTACATCCATACAATATTAAATAAAAGTTGTGTTGAGCGTAGTTACTTACATACATACTCAATGATTTTATCGCAATATATATGTATATTAGAGTTCGTCACGAAAATTTGATTTTAGGATATCATCACTTATTTTATAGGTTTTACATCAATAAAAAAAATTGCGTAACGACATTCGACAAAAATTAATAAAAAAAAACTTTTTTTCCCAATTTTTAAAAAATAATTTTTTAATCACACAAAATAAAAATGTATTACCAACTAAAAATAAATTTTATTAAAAAAAGTAATAAAAATATGAATAAAAATAAAATCTTTTGAGCTACGAAAAATGATACAAACATTTTCGATAATCGATGCCTGTTAAAAAATTGTTAATCATTAAAATATGGCATTGTAGTACAGACAAAATTTTTAAAACTTAACCCATTACAGCCCACTGTCCCCATATGATTACACATATGTTTTGTGCGGTCAAAAGTTTATATTGTTAAAACAAAAAGTTTGTTATAGTTCATGGATTACTGAGACTAAAACCATTTTTCGAAAGTATTTTTGTTATCAACATTATATATATAACGTTACTCACTCACTGACTGACAGACTCAACATCGCCCAGAATATACCGCTGCAGCTAGGAACTTGAAATTTGGCATAGAGCCTGGATTTTTTAAATTCCTACATAGAGGGGCAATAAGGAGAAAAGTATCACCCTTGGCGGCCTGATCAGACACCTTGGGATAGAAAACTAAAATTTTTAATATGTGTTATTTCGGATATGACCCAACTCCCTGGTATGGTACTTTTTTGAATTTAGCACAGACACGTGGTAAAATAGGGGATACTAGTGGGGAAAGGTGTCCCCCATGGCGGCTTGGCCAAACCGCTGAAGCTATGATCTTGGAATTTGGTATGTAGGTTAAAAATCAGGATTAAACACCTGTGTGGAGCCTATTTTGGGAAGTTCCTAAGAGGAGGGGCAGTAATCGGAAAAGTCTCGGTTGGTGGCATGGACAAACCCTAAAACGAGGAACTTGAAATTTGGTATGTGAATACCTTAGCACGACTAGATATCTGTATTGACGGGATTTCTGAAAATTCTCATGGGGTGGGGCAAAAAGTGGAGAATTTCACCCTTGGCGGTCTGACCAAACCGTTGATGTTACGAGCTTGAAATTTGGTCTGCATATAACGGATTTTCGAAATTGCATCGGAGAGTGGAATAAATGGTAAAAGTCTATCACTTGGCGGCCTCCCAAATCTCTTTGGACAGAATTTTAATTTGAATCAAAAATATGTGTTTCTTTGAATTTGAACTAGCTCACTTATATGATACTTTTCGGATTTCTGGGCAGGAACATGGTACAAATAGGGGTTAACATAGAGAAAACCCTCCCCTTGGTGGCCAGGCCAAACCACTAAAGGGAGTAACTTAGAATTCGGTACGTTGGTAGAATAAAAGGTTGAAATGGTCTCCCCCTTGGCGGCTTTGTCGAACCGACGAAGCTAGGGTTGGCTCCTTACCGGGAGTAGATACCCGTGTAGACTCCCACGAGGTCTCACCTTTTTGCTTAATCAGGAGTAGACATCTGTGTAGGTCAGATTTTTGGAAATGCGGTATATAAAGGGTCCGCCAAATAACTTTTTTTGTTTGAAAATGTTTAAAAAAAAAACTACTGAATATTTTCTCAAATTTATTTTTTTATTTGAAAGTACAATCCTTCCGGTTAATAATGGAAAATAATTTCATTCAAATGGCTGCCTCGGCTGGCCATGCAGTAGCCTAAACGATCGGTCCAATTTTTAAGCACATTATCGACTTATCGATTGTGTGCAGCTGTATTCAACCAATGGCTTCACGAATATTGTGCTTTAAAGCTTCAATTGTATCTGGCTTGTTGCCGTAACACTTATCTTTGACGGCACCCCACAAATAATAGTCCAACGGTGTCAAATCGCAGCTCCGAGGTGGCCAAACGACATCAGCTCTGCGGCTGATAATGCGATCTTCAAAAACAGGGGGCAAAACATCGAGTGCAGTTTCGGCTGTGTGGCACGTAACGTCGTCCTGTTGAAACCAAATGTTGCCAATATCCTCCTGTTCAATTTTTGTGAACAAAAATTCGTTCAACATGGCCCGATAACGATCGCCATTGACTGTAACGGCCACTCCTTGCTCATTACCAGGATTTTCAAAGTAATGTCGCAATATTTTCCAGCGTTTTTCAAGCGTATACACAACCACATTCGTTCAGCGGAAGGATAAAACTAATTATCCATCAAATCTGACATGAGCTAAGTGTTACCATTCACGAAATAAGCACTAGTTAAAAAAAAAACGTTACATGGCGGAGCCTTTAGGTAAACATCTGTATAGATCGTATTTCTGGAAATTTTTACGGAGAGGGGCAAAATGGTAAAAGTCGCCCCTTGGCGGCCTGCCCAAACGCGTTTTTCTAGAAATTTAGAATTTTTAATTAATGTCCAGGAAAATATGGGTTAAAGTATGTAAATCTATCCCTTCTCCTGACCACGGTGTGAAAAACGCTTAAACGAATAATTCATCATATTGCATTCCCCAGTTTCAGTAGATTTTTTTAAATATAACACCAAGAATTACTTTATTTCAGTACTATCCAATATGACATTTCTTTGTGATGATTTGATACAACAAATTCAACATGTCTACAACTGTATTTCTAGTGCTTACAGAACTTGTACAATTTACATAAAGCTTTGTAAAAATATTATCGTGTCCACGCTTTGTATTCTATTTTTTACGAATGTACTCAAAGGTATGCCATTAACTTCTTTTTTTTAAATCTTTAGAAATTTTAAATCTTCTTAAAAGTTTGTCGGTGTTTATGGAAAATAATTATCTTTCTCTTGCATGGAAATTAAATCGATGTTGCTGCTTTACTGCTATGTTTTCGGGAAATGCTTCCTATTATAGATTTTCATATTCTGTAGTTGCTGAATTAATTAATAGTTGAATAAAGCAAAACCAAAAAGTATATACAAAAAGAGATACTAAACTTCCAACACCTCTCAGCAACAAAATACTCAAACTCGGATAATGAAAACATTTTTTTTACACTAAAAAATTATTGCAACATGTTGATTAACAATTGTTCTTTATAACACTTTAATTTTATCTTGCTGATTTTATCATTAATAGTACAAATAATCAAACATAATAATATAATAAATATTATTATTTAAAAACATGATACGAATTAATTTAAACTTCTAAATTTCTGCAACATGTTTTCATTTGCTAGGTGCAAGTTTACGAACAACTGAAAAGAGAGCAGATTGAGCGACACTGAGTAGCATGGAAACCCACTGGCAAAACTCATAAATTTTTAATTTTCATAGTATTATTAATATTTAAATTCTCGACACAAAGGGCCCATCACCACCGTATTGGTAGGCCGAACTCGAGAGTGTGTAGGGCCTGTGGGGAGGACGAGGAGACCTTGGAACACTATATCTGTGAATGCCCGACATTTGGCGGGATCCGGGTCGAAATACTATCCGGTGACCCAATATCCACATTGGGGGATCTTAGGGGCATAGGATGGAAGAAGTTGAGGAATTTCGTCAATGCGACGGAGTTCCTGGGGTAGGAATGTGACATAGGACCGATTGTTTAGAGCGCACAACAAGCCGACATTTTTTCTTAAGTGTAAGTCTTCAGGGACTTGAGTCGGATTAGGGAAGCATTTCTCTTTTCCGAATCCTCTTTTCGACCTAACCTAATCTAATATTTAAATTAATTTCGCAGCTACTGGATGAAAGAAAGATTGTTTGTATAACAATATCCACATTAGATGTAATTAATCTCATCCCTACCTCATTTTTAAACCCTCCATCCCATAGTGCAGGAGGGTATATATCACTTTGTCAAATGTTTGTATTTCTTTTAAAAAAATTCTGGGACCCCATAAACTATATATATTCTTGATCAGCATGAATAGAGAAGTCGATATAGCCATGTCCGTCTGTCCGTCTGTCCGTCTATCTGTGTTAATACAAAATACTCCGCCAATACAGAAGAGGTGTTGCTAATTTTCAGTCAAATTGTTTGTTGATATCATGAGCAGTCTCCTAGTGAAAATGATCTAAATCGGTTAACGCCTTCAAAAGTTATGAGTGAAAATGTGGGAATACCTCTTAAAATTTTGAATCAAATTTTAAAATATTCTATTTATTACATCATACATACGTACATTCAATGCTTATACACAAGAATATACGCAATCAGGGATGGCAGTCAATATCGCTAAAATACTGTCTCCGATTCAAACCCCTTCCAACTGACTATCGTTATCCCAAAAATACCGTTACCGAAATAATTGAAATACCGTTATCCGTAAAATACCGCTACCGATGTAATTAAAATATCAATATCTTAAAATAGCGTTACCGAAATAATTGAAATACCGTTATCCATAAAATACCGTTACCGATATAATTAAAATATCAGTACCATAAAAATACCGTTACCGAAATAATCTACCAAGATCTGAAAAAAAACTTCTTTAAATATATATATTTTCCCAAAGTATGATCATAAACTAGAAAGTCATTAAAACTCGGGCATAATGGAGCTAAAAATTGTGGTGTGCATTAACATTACCTGAATAACTTAAATAACGCTACCCTTAAAATGCCGTTACCAAAATAACTGAAAAATATTTTCCCTAATATAAAGTTACCGAAATAACTAAAATGTAACGTTATTTCTAAAATACCTTTAGCGAAATAAATAAAATACCGTTAATGCTAAAAGCCCGCAACCGAAAAACCTTAAATATATAGTTACCCCTAAAATAACGTTACCGAAATAAAAGAAAATAGCGTTAACAGGACCAATAACCATATAGAATCGGTTACCATCCGTGGTCATAATCAACACGCACAAAAACAAAAAACCTACAAAATATTATTGTTGTTTTGTAATACAGGGTGGTTGATAAATGCCACTACAAAACAAAAACGTAATAACTTTTATTATGAGTTATTAATCGGTTCCATTTTTTTTTTTGTTTCATTGGAAAATGAACGATTGGGGTAAAGAATAAAAAGAATAAAAAATATTTATATGTATTGAAAAAAAGTTATTTGATTTTCTTAATATAGCACTATTTATCAGCCACCTGTATCTATGTAGGTTTTATAAATGGTATGTATGTATGTATGTTTAGTAGCAATCGCATGCAGTGTTGCCAGGTTTGACGATTTATCGTCATTTTGACGATATTTAATACCCAAAATAACTAAATGATGATTCTATGATTTTTGCAGCCAACAAAATTACGAATTTTTGCCAAAAGTTTAATATATCAGCGAAATATATTTATTTGTCACTGGATCTACTTTTCGATTTATATTATTATCGATTTATGTTATTTGAAAAAATACCAGTTTCTTTAATTTTCTGTGTCTCGAAAACACTCTAAACACATAAACTATTTTCTTTTTTAATTTTTTGACAAACTTAATTTTATTACACTTTTTGTTTGATTTATGTGATGTATAGTATAAACATATGTGTCGTAATGTAAATGGGTATTTAATAATTATTTCATTATGTATGTCTCCGCAAGCGTGTTTGTAAAACTAATTCTCCATCCCATAGTGCGGAGGGTATACACACTTTGTAAAATGTGTGTAATTCTTTTAAAAAAAATCTGGGAAAAACCCACAAAATATTATTGTTGTTTTTTTCTGTTTTGTTTTGTAATACAGGGTGGCTGATAAATGCCACTGCAAAAAAAAAAGTAATAACTTTTTTTCTGAGTTATTAATCGGTTAATTTTTTTTTTTTTTGGTTTCATTGATTCGTCTTTCAATTTAAGGAAAATGAACGAATGGGTAATGAAACTATTATTTTTGATTGTGCGCGACTACAATGCTTTGGAGGCTGGCGTTTCCGCATAAATAAACTTAACGGGCACATTAGGCGGCACTCCTTCGAGCAGATTGGGCTCGTAAATTATTTTGTCAATCGTGGGACAATCATTAGGACGTCTTTTAATCAAAATTTCTCAGTTCGAATGTAAGAATCAATTGTTGCCATATTTGCCGCAATACAAGTCAATTCAAGAGTTTCGACATGGAATATTTTTGCTCATATATGTATCACCAGACAGTCAATACGGACAGTTCTGCTTAAGGATTTTCATTTCTCTCCTTTAAAAAAATCAAATAACAATTAATTGAACGCAGTAGACTTGCCCCTTAGCTTGGAATTTTCTCTGTAATTTGCACGGAATTTCGCTTGCATTTGATGTCATCAGGCGTGTTAGTCATTTTAATTAAATTGTTTCTTAAAAGTCATTAAAAATACTTACTAAAAATCTATGGCTTTTGAAATGTAAAAACAAAGAAATATTTGTATGTATTGAAAAAAACATTATTTGAATTTCTTATTGTAGCAATATGCATCAGCCACCCTGTATGTATGTATGTATGTATGAAGGTTTTTATAACTGGTATGTATGTATGTATGTATGTATGTATGTATGCATTAGAAGCAATCACATGTGTTGCCAGGTTTACGATTTATAGTCATTTTGACGATATTTAATACCCAAAATAACTAAATGACTATTGAACTATTTTTGCTTCCAAAAAATTTACGAATTTTTGACAAAAGTTTAATATGTCAGCAAAACATATTAATTTGAAAACACTCTAAACACACAAAATATTTTCTTTTTTAATTTTTTGACAAACTTAATATTATCACACTTTCCGTTTGACTTATGTGATGTATAGTATAAACACGTGTGTTGTAATGTAAACGGGTATTTAATAATTATTTCATTATGTATGTCTCAGCAAGTGCATTTTTAAACCCTAAATTCACTAAAACTAATTCACTAAAACACTAATTTCCCCTCTGAAATTCAATAAAAATAAAATTTGCAAAATGGATCTTTGTTATAAAGAATTCATTTTATTTAAATTGTTTGTCTCGTCAACCAGCCTCCATACAAATGATGTCGGATATAACGAACTTCTTATATCCACAGATTTCATAAATACTTCAATTTGCATTTCCCTTTAGTTCTGTCCAATTCAACTGAATATATGTAACTGAAACGATTGCCACTTAAACTATGTTAATGTAGTATTTACAAAACAGTTCAAAAGTTTCTACGTAATCACCTTCTTGGACCCCTAAATGTTTTTTTAAAAGTCCATGTGAAAAAGGCATAACTTTGCTTAAAATGTAATATTAAATTAATGTCAGTGCATGCAAACGATTTCTCAACTCTTTCTACAGTTTTTATCAATTCTGTAAATTGTCACTACTGATTTTAAAACCAATTATTATCCCAAAAAAACTTCCTTCATTGAGAACAAACCTGCAGAATAACTTTGAACATTAATTTGTGTTTCAGTGAAAAATAAGATGAAAAACATTTATTAAAATATAATATTCCTAGTATGTTAAGATCAAATCGGTATGTTTTTCGCTAAAATTAAAGTGTTTTTGTATTTAATACAATTAATTTTCGTTACATTGCTAAAAGCCTATTTTGTGGCTTTTTTCTACTAAAATCACTGGTTTTGTTTTATAGAAAAATAATTATTTCAGTGCTACATTATATGTAAATATTTCGTGTACGGATAATATTATTTTTTACAAATATTGATTACTTTGAGACATCGATTTGTGCTTTTCCCCTATTTCAAGTGTTATAAGCAAACTGCATTTAATTATTGCAATAAGCTGAGTTTATTTTTGTCTACATAACCCTCGTTAATCGATTGTTAGATTTGTTCTACTAAAATCGTTTCATTTACAAAACAAAAGTTTTTTTCCTAAGAATATTTTTTTCTATTATTTTTTTTTATAAACGTCCCTTCACAATTTAAAAGGTGGAGCCAGTTATTCTTTAAATTTGGCCCTTTCTCAATTACAATTATGTAGATATTAAATTAAATTACTAATTCACAATATATTTATTATTTTTAAAACTATTTTTTTCTTATTACTGTCCCTTTAAACCTATCCCTTTATAACTTAATAGATGGCGCTATTGACAA
Organism: Delia radicum; assembly: GCA_021234595.1. NCBI lineage: Eukaryota > Metazoa > Arthropoda > Insecta > Diptera > Anthomyiidae > Delia > Delia radicum. The sequence goes on along the minus strand of CM037851.1, from coordinate 103,806,686 downwards.
TTTTCCCAATTGGACGTTTCCATCAATTGCAATTGGATCCTTAAAAGAATATTAATTGGATTTTAAATCTCAATTCAAATATATATTTAATATCCTAGAAATTAAACATAGCGATTTCAGCGCCTGAATATCGAGGGTTTTTTAATAGCAAAGACACAAACCATATATATTGAATTGTGTAAATATTTATCTGTATTTATATACAGTGCAATTCGCTTTTAACGATAATTGATACAACATTTTTTTCTTCACCCCAAATACATTATTGTTATTTTTACAAAGAATATAGATATATATATATATATATTGTTTGCACTTTCACTGGCTAATTCAAACAATGAGATATAGGGTATCCAAAAATTCGGCACAGCCGAATTTAATCTTTTTTATACCAAATTCGGCACATCGGACTTTAATGCTTCCACTTGTTTTTTTTTTTTTTGAAAATGTGACTACGCCACACAGTGTTTTTGATGATACCCAGAATGGCGATTAATTCATTGAAAGGGCAGTTTTAAACTGAATAATTTTTTATACATAAAAACACAGCATTTTAGAAAAAATATTGGAAAAACTTTTTTTTAACCTGTTAGGCGCTTATTTGTTTTTCGGAAGAAAAGTAGTTGACAATTTTGGCGGTAATTTTGGAACGAAAAGCAATAAATTAATAAATTAAATTTTTAAATTAGAGCGTACTTAATGTGTTGTTAAAAAATTTAAATTTTAAATTTATATTAGTATAAATTTAACATAAAATCCTATTTTTGTTTCGCACTAAATGTATAAATTTATCTCAAAAAAGCACATAAGAGAATATTCAAATGTTTTTATTGAAACATAACATTTCATAACATTTTAGAAAAAAAAATTCCAGACAATTTTTTTTAACCTGTTAGGCGTGTTTATAGAACGAAATTTTGGAGATAATTTTTCATGATCGTATATTAGGATATTTAAATGAGGAAGGACTTATATCGTCTTGTCAATCTGAGAGCTCATCACAGCACATCTACGCTAGTACTGAATGTGTTACAATCCATTGGGGGATACCTTGATAAGGGTCTTAATGCGATAACAGTTTTTCTTGATTTTAGAAAAGCTTTTAATTCTATTTGTCATGAGAATCTTTTGCGAAAATTTTATCTCCAATTTAAATTCGCAACTTCTGCTTGTAAACTTATGTTTTAATTTTTGCATAATCGAGAGCAATTTGTGCATCTGGATAATAGAGTTTCACATAGAACATCTGTAGATCGAGGGGTGCCTCAGGGCTACATATTGGCTCCATTACTTTTCAGAATTTATATTAATGATATCACAAATGTACTCTTTTTTTTTTACAACTGATATACAACTTGGTATGCATGGAAACTGGGATCTTAAGAAAATATTGCAAAGATCATTGGAGAATAAAATGGCTTTAAATCCATTGAAAACATTTGCTATGCGGTTTTATAGCATTCCTTTGGATATGTTTACACTTAAAGTAAACAATGTAATTATTGAATATAGTTCGCATTACAAGAGTTTAAGAATATATTTGGATGATAAATTATCGTAATTATCGTTCTCAAGAATATGTTTTTCCCTTAAGCGTATAAATAGTGTTGCTTTTTACTTTCCACTGAAAAGTAGAACATTTTTAGCGAAAACATTACTTATGCCGATTTGATTATATGGATTGGAAATTTACACGGGTTGTAGTGGCACAAAATTTGAAAAGGTAATCAAATGTTTTCACCGTATAATAACGTTTGCATATGGCTTGCGGTTGAGGTCTCGTGTAACCGAGTGTGTCTTTGATTTCTTAGGTATGAGTTTTACAGATTATTTTGACATGCGTTTATTGGTGTGTCTGAGTGTCTGGTAAGCCGCTTTAGTTTTGGGTCTTCTACTAATGGATTTAATTTAGTATGTCTTAGAATTATTACGCTATGTATGCAGAAGTCGTTTGTGGTCTGATCAGAAATGATTTGACAAGCTTAAAAACTTAATACAATTCGTTAGGAAGTAACAATGTTATTTATAGATTTTATATAAAAATATTTATTTGTGACTTCGATCAAATAGGAAATATCTGTTCAGTATTATATGGTTCGAATCTTCGCCTGCAAATGGGCGGCTATCATTGCTAAAGTTGGGTTTCGACAAAAACCGCGAAATTTTAAAAAATTGAAAACTTTTGAAAAAAACGTTAAATTTTAAAAAACCAAAATTTAAAAAAAGAATATTCTTAATTGCATAAATTAAAAAAAATTGCCAAAATAAAAAAACTCCAAAATTTGGTAAAATGTATAGAATAAAACAAAATTGCTATAAGTAAAAAAAAAATCGGCAAATTTAACAAAATTAAATTTTTTACTTCAATCGAGATTTTAATTTGGGCGATTTTTTAAAATTTTTGCATTTTCTGCCATATTGTTATTATACGTTATAAAAACTGGAAAATTTGTTTATACCAAACTCATTTTCAATTAAACAGTTAATACATATTATTAAACATTTAATTGAAAGTGAGTTTGAAATCGAATAAAAGTTTAATTGATTGTTTTTGGCAATAATTTTTTCTGTGTATTTCGACATAATCTATTAAAACCGAGATACCACTACGGAGATACCACTACAACCCAAACTTAAGTTCACGTGTGCCGTAGTGTGTAATTTCAAAAGTTGGTACTTTACTTACAGTGCAATCTTTTTATTTTAATTTGGTTCGCTGCACAGAAAAAATTAAAAACGGGTTTCAATTAAAAAATTTATTGAATCAATTAATATATTAATTGATTTTGCACCTATCACTGCAATGATACTATCAATTAAACCTTTTATAAAATTTAAGAAGGAAAAAGGTTATAGATAACTTCTACAAAAAAAATATGATACTCACAAAAAAGTGCGTGATCTATACGTTGGTATGTGTGTTTTTTGCAATGCTGAGTCTGTTTGTGTGTGTGCTTGTTTTGTTTGTTAATTTCAAATGTATTTAGTATTTTATACTGAAAATGTTCTATTTATGCATACAGTGTATGAAAAAATATTATGATAATTGCGTGTAAAATAAAATATGTATTTATATATTTAAAGGTCAATTAAAATATTAATTGATTCAATTAAATATTTGTTTAGAAACAAATTAAATTCAAATCAAATCTTTAATTAGATATGTTAGGTTGATAATTTTTTCTGTGTACGTACGCATCTGTTAACATTTTTTTTTTTTTTTTTTAAATACCAATGAAACATAATTTTATTTTATTTTTATTCATATAATTACAATTATTTAATCATATAATTACAAATTATGTACTATTACCCTAACCAAACACTAGCTACTATGGCTTTCGGCGCGTTGTAGCGAAAACAGACCAGTGCCTCTGGTGGGAATCGAACCCACGACCCCCACACTAATAAGCCAGCACGCTACCAACTAGCCTACCGGGGCGCACTGTTAACATAGTTTTTAGTATTTTGTTACGATATATATTACGATATCTGAAAATCCATTAATATAAATCAAAGTGAATTCGAAATACATAAATTAGTTTAAATAAGAACTGGGAGATGTCAGATATATTTTCAAAATTTCGAATTGTATATTTTTTCTGATAACAATATTTCTTTCAGACTACAATCACACTAGTGAGCTTAAACGCTGCATAGGAAAATTTACGATTTTATTAACACAAGGCATAGATTATAACCCCAATCGGCTACCTCCGATCGGATATGTGAGAAAGGAGAAAAAATAGTGAATAATTTGTTCACCAATATTTAAAATAATTGAAATAAGTGACAGCCTGGGTCCATGACATAATGGCTTTCAAAATGTGTGTTTTCTGGAGTATTTTAACACTGTTTTTGAATAAGTCTAATTTTTCTAAACTTTATACATATTTTCATACAAAGATGTGTTAAATTTCAACCACTTGTAAACCCTAAAACATGGGGTTTTGCTCACTAATAAAAAATACTTAGTTTTTTGGAAAGTTATAATTCTTTAATTTACCGACTTAAAGCGTTTCCATAAAATAATACATTATATAAATATATATAAGTTTTTGTCTGACAGTGTATTTAACCGGCCATAATTTTATAAACTCGTATATAAATTAATTTCGTCACAAATTTTTAATATGATGTCATATGTAGTTGCGTCATATCGGATCTCGCTCAACATATAATTGTATATTGCATTTAGAATACGCTAAAACTAATCCAATTAATATATATTATATATATCTAAACATTGCAAAATACAAAATAATATATATTTAGATATTATATCATATTTAAAAAAAACACAATTAGTTTTGGATAAAATTGTATATTACCCCTTGCAGAGTCACACAAGAAAATTTGTCAATCATATTTTGTATAATTTGGTACACAAAATTAACCACATCATTTGTCTTTTGAATTGATTTCTTTCTGGATCTTAAATTTCTACTCCTTATACAAAAAAGATGTAGGAATCGTTCATTTGTAACATGAAGAGTTTTTAATTTAGTTTTTGATTGTTTTTTAATGTAAAAAGCGAAATTATGTTTAAACTTTTCCGTGTTTGTAAGTGTAGGTTTCTAAATTCCATAAAATCTTCATTTTCATTATATTTTCATTTTCAAAGTTTTTTTCGCAAACAACTATTTTTTAGGTAATTTCAAGAGAATTTTTTGAATAAAATAAAATGTCCAAATGGAAAGGAATTTGCTACAAATTATAAATTTGTAAACTTTTTGCAAGTGGTAATTATTTCTCCAAATATTTCTTATTTTAAAGAAGTTTTAAAATCAAAAACTGGATACAACTATAGCTTATTTTGTATATATTAGTAGCAATTCAGATATAAATTTATACCGTTATATAAATCGGATTAAATTGTATAGCGCCATTATTCGGATGTAATTCAATCGGATAATATCAAATTAAAACTAAACTAATGCAAACTTCTTGGATAAAACTGTATAAAGACTCATATTAACTTGCGTATGATTATATAAAGCGTCATATTATTTTTTTCTTAATTGGATTATTAGAAGTCGAAATTTTATAGTTCACACACAATATTGTGTAGGTAAAGACGACAGCAATTGTAGTCAAAAACAAATGGAATTTAACTTGAAGAACGGACGACTAACATTTCATTAAATTCAACTAACATTTGTCATTTATGTTTACTGTTCAAAAAATACTAACAATTGTAGTAAAAATGAACCACATATATTTGTAAAAAATAAAAAAATTTTTTTTTTTTTTATATTTTTAAATAAAAAAAAAACTACTGTGAAATCATATAAGAGTAATTGGGTGTGGTTTGTTTTTTTAATAAACTACAAGGTTAGTAAAAAATTAAGTTTGTTCTACAAATGACTGACATTTACATTAAAAATAAATAAACTGTATTACATCCCAAACAACTACAAATTTTTAAGCAGAAGTTGCCTGAGTGTAGGGTTATAACTTTTGACTTTTTTTTGCAATTATCAAATGTTAGCTACCCTAGCCTTATAAAGGCTCCGCCATCCACTAGTGCTTATTTCGTGAATGGTAACACTTAGGTCAAGTCTTATTGACAGAAAATTAGTTTTATCCTTCCGCTGATCGAATATGGTTGTGTATACGCTTGAACAACGCTGGGAAATATTGCGACATTACTTTGAAAATCATGGTAATGAGCAAGGAGTGGCCGTTACAGTCAATGGCGATCGTTATCGGGAAATGTTGAACGAATTTTGTTCACAAAAATTGAAGAGGAAGATATTGGCAATATTTGGTTTCAACGGGACGGCGCTACGTGCCACACAGCCGAAGCTACACTCGATGTTTTGCGCCCTGTTTTTGAAGATCGCATTATCAGCCGCAGAGCTGATGTCGTTTGGCCACCTCGGAGCTGCGATTTGACACCGTTAGACTATTATTTGTGGGGTGCCGTCAAAGATAAGTGTTACGCCAACAAGCCAGAGACAATTGACGCTTTAAAGGACAATATTCGCGAAGCCATTGGTGAATTACAGCTGCACACAATCGATAAGTCGATAATGTGCTTAAAAATTGGACCGATCGTGTAGGCTACTGCATGGCCAGCCGAGGCAGCCATTTGAATGAAATTATTTTCCATTATTAACCTGAAGGATTGTACTTTCAAATAAAAAAAAAAATTTGAGAAAATATTCAGTAGTTTTTTTTATAGCATTTTCAAAAAAAAAGTTATTTGGCGGACCCTTTATATAAAGCAACGCAATTTTTTTTCTCGGTTTTCAAAAAGGTTTCCACCTTATCCACTTCTTGTTTAATTAAACTAAAAGCTAATATTTAGCTAAAATTTTAACGTAATCAGAGAATAACAATGCATAGTTGAAAATGCATCGTTATGAAGGACACAAACGTTTTCAAATTTGACGTGCTTCGCGATTTTCTATTTGCTTCGCGATATAGACATCAAATTAGCAAAATAATGAACACAATAAGTAAAAAGTTGATGTTCAAAATTTAAAAAAAAAGCAATTTATGCGGGAGGTTTTAGTTTTTAAATGACCTGAGGAAGCGATTTATATTATTAATACATTATTGCCCAATACGTGTGGATAGGTACAAATTTAGCAACAAATATGTTGAAACCCCAGTGTTCACATAATTTTGTAAGTTTTCCCGGGCTACAAACAAAATAAAAACACAAAAAAAAAAATCGAAAAATGACTATGAATAAATAAATTAAACGAAAACAAGTTTAAGTGTTTAAGTCCGATGTGCCGAATTTGGTATAAAAAAGTTTGAATTCGGATGTGCCAAATTTTTGGATACCCTCCATCTCGGTGTTTTCATTAACCAGGGAAAGTGCAAACAATATATATATATATATATATATATATATATATATATATATATATATATATGTATGCACAGCGCATAGTCCAGAGACATTATTTCGTTCCCCCCGCATAGTTTAGGGACATTTCCTTACTTTGGGGACTGTCCTCAAAATTTTCGCGCCTTTTCATACATCTAGCGTTTAAGATGAGGACAATTTTTTCTATACACCGCATATTCCGGCGACAATTTTGGCCATGTCCCTAAAGTATGCGCTAAATATAAATATATATTTGTATTGGGAGTTAAAATCCAACTGATATTGTTGGAAGAATCCTATTGCAATTGTTGGAAGAGTCCAACTGGGAAAATTTACAATAAGTTATAGAGGGATATGTTTGAAGGGACAGTAATAAGAAAAAATTGTTTTAAAAATAATAAATCTATTGTGACTTAATAATTTAAATTTAATATTACATTTTAAGCAAAGTTATGCTTTTTTCACATGGACTTTTAAAAAAACATTTAGTGGTCCAAGAATGTGATTACGTAGAAACTTTTGAACTGTTTTGTAAATACTACATTAACATAGTTTAAGTGGAAATCGTTTCAGTTACATATATTCAGTCGAAGTGGACAGAATTAAAGGGAAATGCAAATTGAAGTATTTATGAAATCTGTGGATATAAGAAGTTCGTTATATCAGACATCATTTGTATGGAGGATGGTGGACGAGACAAACAATTTAAATAAAATGAATTCTTTATAACAAAGATCCATTTTGCAAATTTTATTTTTATTGAATTTCAGAGGGAAATTAGTGTTTTTTTTGTCAAAATAAAAAGCATACGCGAATTAAAAAAAAAAATGTATTATCATTTTTGTTGAAAAAGTGTTATAAGGAAACGGTTATTTTCGGTAAGATCTAACTGTATTTAAGAGAAAAATTAACGAATATCCTAATCAGAATTTTAGATAAATTTAAATAAAAAAAAATACTCTTGCTGAGAAATACATAATGAATTATTTAAAAAAATAATAAACAGGTATTTACCGTTTACATTACAACACATGTGTTTTTAACTATAAATCACATAAGTCAAACGGATAAAATTAAGTTTGTCAAAAAATTAAAAAAGCAAATATTTTATGTGTTTAGAGTGTTTTCGAGACACAAAAAGTTTAAGTAACTGGTATTGTTTCAAATTATATAAATCGGACAAATTTACAAAAAAGTAAACGAACGGAAAATTTGTAAGAATTAGTGAAATAGATAAAACAACTGTTTTTAAATATTAAAAATAAAAATCACCTGGTCATTATGGAAAAGATAAAAGTTAATTGAAATTGTCGACCAAAAAGAATTTAAAATGTTTTTTAACATCTTCTATAGTGAATTCTTTAATATTTTTCACTTTAAATCCATAAACAATTATTATTTAATTTAATGTTTGCTTTTGTTTACTAACAATATAAGCATATTTTTCAATCATATGTTTTTTTCTTCTTACAAATTTTTACTGTCACAAGTTTATCCAGTAAAAACTTGTAAGTTCTCTGGCATCAAGCTGTCACTTTACTCTCTCTTTTTATTAGTTTTAACTGAGTATTTGTGTAAACGAACACCTTCCAATAAAAACTTGCCTTTAAAGTAAATGTTAGTAAAAAGTAACTTTAGCTAAAATGAGGAATAAAGTGAGCTATAATGTTTTTCGTTATTACAACTTCCCAATAAAATAAAATTAATATTTTTGATAATGTGGCAGCACCAAACTAAAAACCGATTATTGGTTTATGAACTGGTTTATAAAAATATGTAGTGGCAACGTACTTTTATTTATTTGTTTATAAACAAACAATAATTTGTGAAATTCGGTTCTGAAATTCGGTATTTTCTTCTTCTTCTTTATAGAGCAGAAAATGTGGTAAACACATAAACCTTACGTTTACAGGCAACAATATCTTCCCTTTAGCTTATCGGTCACTTTTAGCTTAAAGTATACTTATAATAACGAACAACTAATAATCTGTCAGATGACATCCGAACTTTAGCTATTGGCAAGTTGTAATAATGGCCCTTAATGTTATATTTTTTAATTATTATATTTTGGCACTTTGTTTATATTATTAGGCCTGTTTTTTAAGTACCGGATTTATTTTTGGATTTATTTTGTTTCATTTAAAGCTGCATTTCTTTCATTTTTCAACATTTTATAAATATGAATATTCGGGCTAGAGACCTTTTTGTTTTGCAAAAAAGTCCATGCCTTGTTTTTATACCCTCCATCCCATAGTGCAGGAGGGTATATTCACTTTGTCAAATGTTTGTAATTCTTTTAAAAAAATTCTGGGACCCCATAAACTATATATATTCTTGATCAGCATGAATAGAGAAGTCGATATAGCCATGTCCGTCTGTCCGTCTGTCCGTCTGTCCGTCCGTCTGTCTGTGGAAACACAAAATACTCCGACAATACAGAAGAGGTACTGCTAATTTTCAGTCAAATTGTTTGTTGATATCATGAGCAGTTTTCTAGTGAAAATGATCAAAATCGGTTAACGCGTTCAAAAGTTATGAGTGAAAATGTGGGAAGACCTCTAAAAATTTTGAAGCAAATTTTAAATTATACTATTTATTTCATCATACATACATATGTACATATGTACGTACATTCAATGCTTATACACAAGAATATACGCAAGCAGTGATGGCTGTCAATATCGCTGAAATACCGTCCCCGATTCTAACACCTTTTAACTGACAATCGTTATCGCTTAAATACCGTTACCGATATTCTTGAAATACTGTTATCCGTAAAATACCGTTACCTTAAAATACCGTTACCGAAATAATCTAACAAGATCTGAACAAAAAACTTCTGTAAATAGATATATTTTCCCAAAGTATGATCATAAACTAAACAGTCATTTAAACTCGGGCATAATGCGGTTAAAAATTGTGGTGTGCATTAACATTACCTGAATAACTAAAATAACGTTATCCTTAAAATGGCGTTACCAAAATAATTGAAAAATCTTTTTCCCTAAAATAAAGTTACCGAAATATCTAAAATATCGTTACCGCTAAAATACCGTTAGCGAAATAAATAAAATACCGTTAACGCTAAAATACCGTTAACGCTAAAATCCCATTACCGAAATAACTGAAGTATCGTTACCTATAAAATACCGTTACCGAAATAAAAGAAAATAGCGTTACTACGACCAATAACCACATAGAATCGGTTACCATCCATGGTCATGATCAACACTTAAAAACAAAAAAAAACCCACAAAATATTGTTGTTGTTTTTTTGTTTTGTTTTGTAACACAGTATGTATGTACGTATGGATTAGTAGCAATCGCATGCAGAGTTGCCAGGTTTGACGATTTGTCGTCATTTTGATGATATTTAATACCCAAAATAACTAAATGACTATTTGACGACTTTTGCTTCCAATATGACGATTTTTTGACAATAATTTAATATGTCAGCAAGATCTACTTATTTATCATTCTCGTAAAATCGCCGGCTCGATTATTAAATTTATATTATTTCGTTAAAAATTGAAAGCAAAAACATTGTTTTTTGATCGATAGCTATGATGTGAAATACAATTTTGCAAAAATGCAAATCCTAGAATTGAATAAAACTTAATCCAAACCGCATTTATTTTTTTTATAAATTCATTACGGGTTTAGCTTAATTTAGTTTCTGTGTTTATATGTTTAGAACATTTTTTTAAATTTTTTATTTTTTATAAAATTTAATTGGATTTAGATTTAAATAAAAATAAAAAAATTTTCATGTTAAAACACAAGGCATGGACTTTTTTTGCGAAACAAACAGATCTCTAGCCCGAATATATTTCATGTTGAAAGATGATATATATACAACTTTAAATGAAACAAAATAAATCCAAAAATAAATCCGGTGCTTAAAAAACAGGCCTAATAATATAAATAAAGTGCCAAAATTTAATAATTAAAAAATATAACATTAAGTTTGTTCGATAACACAAAAATTCGTACAAGTGTTTACTGGAAGGTGTTCGTTTAGACAAATACGCAGTAAAAACTGGTAAAAAAGAGAGAGTAAAGTGACAGTTTGATGCCAAAGAACTTACAAGTTTTTACTGGATACATTTTTGCCAGTAAGAATTTGTAAGATGAAAAAAACATATGACTACAAAAATATGCTTGTATTTTTAGTAAACAAAAACAAAAATTAAATTAAATTTTAATTGTTTATGGATTGAAAGTGAAAATGATTAAATAATTAACTATGGAAGAAGTTAAAAAACATTTAAATTATTTTTGGTCGATAATTTCAATTAACTTTTTCCTTTTCCATAATGACCAGTTGATTTTTTTTTTAATATTTAAAACAAGCTATTTTATCTAATTTAATAATTCCTACAAATTTTCTGTTCGTTTACTTTTTTGTAAATTTGTCTTACTATTTGTAATTTTGTTACTGAGTAGTTTTTACTGAACTTTACAGGAAAAGTAATCGAACAGACTTATTGTTAAAGAATTTCCAAATGTTGTAAAAGAATTTAATATTTAAAAAGTTGTGCCACTGAAATGTTGTTCACAGAATTATGCAGATATAAGTGTTTAACAGTTCAAGTGGTAAAATTAGTTTGATTTAAAGTTGTATTTATTTGATCTTTCAACATTATATTTTTGTTATTTTATTAATTAATAATCATATAATTACAAGTTATATACTATTACCCTAACCGAGCACTAGCTAATATGGCCTTCGGCGCGTTGTAGCGAAAAGAGATCAGTGCCTCTGGTGGGAATCGAACCCACGACCCCCGCACTGATAAGCCAGCACGCTACCAACTAGCCTACTGGGGCACACTGTTTCAACATTTTATAAATATGAATATCGTTGTAAAATATAATGATTTTCGAAGTTTAAAACCAAAGAGAAGTGTCAAAAATCGTGTTATATTACAACGATAACACGTTAACATTTGAAATGTGAATAACATTATTGTATTTTATTTTTATTAAAACTTAATCCCTCTTCTAACAAATATATTTTATTTTGACGATTTTTCAAAATATGATGACGATTTTGACGATTTTTTCTAGAAAATTTGTCGTTTTTATGCTCTGCAAACCTGGCAACACTGGTTATGAATGCAAATGTGAGAAGCCCTCGAAAAATTGTTAAGCTAATTTATAAAGTATTCTTTTGTTTTCCAGATACCAGGCTTGCCATATACCTTTTTTTGTTAACCCCAACAAATCAAAAAATCACCAATTAGGAAAAAGGTAGAACAAAATAGTTTAGTTAAAATTCTTTATTTATTTGTTGCCAGACACATTAATCGTTATCAGATCAAAAAAATATCCAGGAACAAAATCCCCGAATCCAACAATGTAAATTCATAACTTTTTTCGTAGACTATTTTTACTTATTTTCATTCTCAACCTTTAATAAATTTACAAGGAAACTCTTACACTCTAATTACATTTATTAAAAACCCCATTCTATTTAAAAGACATTCACTTTCAGAACTTTTTATTTAAGACATATAAGGTGCATACTTCATCTTAAAATCTTTTGATTATATGCATTTTTTTCCTTAAAAACCCTAATTTTTATTTGATACATACAAAAATAATCTAAATTAATGTATTGATGTGTAAAAACCAATCGAATTTTGGGAAAATTTCTTAGGGTTCTTAATCTAGGAGTCGTAAACGTGAATTGCACAAGCAACTAAGCTGAAAAACAATAATTTGAAATACCAGTTACTTTAATTTTTTGTGTCTCGAAAACACCCTAAACATTCGAAAGATTTTCTTTTATAATTTTTGACAAACTTAGTTTTATCACACTTTCCGTTTTACTTATGTGATGTATAGTATAAACACATGTGTTGTAAACAGGTATTTAATAATTATTTCATTATGTATGTCTCCGCAAGCGTATTTTTGTTCACTTAAATTTATCTATCATTCTGATTATTCGAAACTGTTTTGATGCGTTTGTATTCATTGCATCTCTTTTAACGATCCAAAAATATAATTTAATAATCCTTATTTCTTTCATTATTATATAGGCAAAGAAACGATTTTTATATACAAAACAACAGGCGAATTTACAACAGTTTTTTTAACATCATAAGGAACTTTAAATATATATATATTTTTCACGGCACGTTCTTCTTTAGGTAATCAGAAAAACCATTTCACCTTTGAAGACCCACTGTTATAAGCATGCACAATTTCAGATTCATTTTAGTAAACTTTAATTAAACATTTTTTCTTCTGACACATCCCAAGTACATTAATCAGTCATATTTTGATTTACTTACAAAAAGAACATTATTTTTGTTATTTTTACAGAGAATATAGATGGTTAATGAAAACACCGAGATGGAGGGTATCCAAAAATTCGGCACAGCCGAATTTAATCTTTTTTATACCAAATTCGGCACATCGGACTTTAATGCTTCCACTTGTTTAATAAAAAACTTTTTTTATTTAAATCGAACATCAATTAAATTTGATAAAAATGTAAGGAAAAATGTTGTAAAAATATAGACACAGAAACTAAATTAAGCTACACCCATAATGAATTTATAAAAAAAAAATCCGGTTTGGATTAAATTTTATTTAATTGCATTTTTGCAAAATTGTTTTTCACATCATATTAGCAAATAAAGGTTAGATTTCGATAAAAAAAAACAATGTTTTTTTTTAATTTTTAACGAAATAATATAAATTTAATAATAGATCCAACGATTTTATGAGAATGATAAATAAATAGGTCTTGCTGACATGTTAAACTATTGCCAAAAAATCGTCATTTTGGAAGCAAAAGTCGTCCAATAGTTATTTTGGGTATTAAATATCGTGAAAATGACGATAAATCGTCAAACCTGGCAAACACTGCATGCGATTGCTACTAATCCATATATTTATAAAAACCTACCTACATACAAGGGTGGCTGATAAATATTGCTACATTAAGAAAATCAAATAACTTTTTTTTTTCAATATATATAAATATTTCTTTGTTTTTACATTTGAAAAGCCATACATTTTCATTAAGTATTTTTAATGGCTTTTAAGAAACAATTTAATTAAAATGACTAACACGCCTGATGACATCAAATGCAAGCGAAATTCCGTGCAAATTACAGAGAAAATTCCAAGCTAACGGGCATGTCTACTGCGTTCAATTGCTTGTTATTTGATTTTTTTTTAAAGGAGAGAAATGAAAATCCTTAAGCAGAACTGTCCGTGTTGACTACCTGGTGATACATATTTGAGCAAAAATATTCCTTGTCGAAACTATAGAGGTGTGCCACTTAGGGTTGTTTAGTCGGAAACGACAGCCTCCAAAGCATTGTAATGGCGCACAATCAAAATGTTAGTTTCACTACCCCAATCGTTCATTTGCCTTAAATTAAAAGACCAATCAATGAAACCAAAAAAAAAAATGGAACCGAATAATAACTCAGAAAAAAAGTTATGACGTTTTTTTTGTAGTGGCTTTCATCAGCCAACAACAATATTTTGTGTTTTTTTTTTGTTTTTGTATGTGTTGATTATGACCATGGATGGTAGCCGATTCAAATGCTGGTATTGGTAAGTGAAATTTAGGTATTGTGGGGGGTAACGATATTTCAGTTATTTCGGTAACAGGTTTTAGCGTTAACGGTATTTTAGTTATTTCGGTAACGTTATTTTAGAGAAAAAGATTTTTCGGTTATTTTGGTAACGGCACTTTAAGGGTAGCGTTATTTGAGTTATTCAGGTAATGTTAATGAACACCGAAATTTTTAGCCCCATTATGCCCGAGTTTTAATGACTGGCTAGTTTATGATCATACTTTGGGAAATATATCTATTTACAAAAGTTTTTTTTCAGATCTTGTTAGATTATTTCGGTAACGGTATTTTAAGGTAAATAATTAAATAACTACTATTTATTGTTTCTAATAATCATTATCATTGTTTTGTTAATAAAAAATTTTTACTTTGTTTTTCATAAATAAAATTTACTTTGCGATAAAAATTTCAAAAAAAAAAAAATGTTATTGTTACTATCAAAAAAATTTAAGGCTTAATAACATTTTAACAGGTAGTAATATAAATAAGTTTAGTATACCATTTTTCTCAGGAAAGAATCTTCGTTAATTGTGTATATTAAAAAAAAAAAAAAAATTAAAGAATAAAAAAAAATCGATTTTTCCGACCACTCTAATGGCTGCAATGTAAAAGCGTAAAAACTGCTTATAAGCCTAATTTTTAAATCGATTCGTGAAGTCAGATTTTAAATATAGCAGTTTTTGTTCTACAAAATAATTACTCAAAATTCGCTATTTTAGCCGCCGCGCGGGAATTGAAGGAGTTGGAATTTTTCAAAAATAAAAACGCCATTATTTTTATTGTCGCAAAAACCTCCTAAAAAGTAATGATATCCCAAAACCTAAAAATCAAAAAACACTCTAATATATATGCATGTTAGTAATTGGGAATTATTATGTTTTGTTCTTAATCTTATTAATAAAATATTTTTTTATTTCCAACCTTTTTATTTAATTGCATTATGTTAACGATGTGAAAGTCCTGACATTTTTATATATATTTAAAACAATCACACAAAAAAAAAAATTGATTTAAATTTCAGCAAAATAAATTAACTAAAATAAAAATTTTATAGTTTTTAATTATTTTTTCAATCTGCTAAGTTCCAGCAAAAAAAATGTTGTTGATTTCAAAAGAAAAAAACCTTTGCAGGCATAAACAACTTTTGTGCAAAGTTCCTACCATCAAAAATTTTGGATGACTCAACTACCTATTTTGCTAACTAAACGGAGTGTTTTTTTTTGAGTGCAGTAATTATCCTCGAATCTAATGGAACAGCAATATTGAAGTTTTGATCATAATTCTATCAAAATAACGTCGAATGATGTATAAAATGTAAAGTAATAACAACATTGATTAAAAACTTGCAATAAAATTATTTATGTAAAAACTATTGAAGAGACCTATGTAAGAGATAATGTGGCTACATATCACATCACTGTGATATTTAAAATTATTCTTAAAATATCATTAATTCGCTTAGTATTGAAGTTTTTTATAGGAACAGCACACCTTCATACAATAAAACTTTGAAAATATTTGGTGCTTTTAAAATACCCTAAATTTAATTAGTTTTGAGTAATATGTATAATAAATATAACAAAATTATACCTATTTATACATTTTCAAATCAGAATGCTTTTAGCTAAAACATATTTAGTACCAATTCTTTTATATGGTTGTGAGCTGTTTTCGAACTGTGATTCTACTAGTACTCCTAAGCTTAAAGTAGCTTATAATAGCGTAACACGATACATATATGGTATTAGACGTTTTGATAGAATAACACGTTATGCCAAACAAGTTTTTGGCGTGTCCTTCGAGTCCTTGCTACAATGCAGATCATTAATATACCTATATAAAATTATATACACCTGTCAACCAAAATATCTGTATGACAGAATACTTTTCCTCAGATCGAATAGGGGGTAATCGAATCAAACAGCCGCGGTATAAGACTCAGATATCAGAGCAACATATCAACCATTCGCATTAGGAATCAGCTACCCTTGCATTTGCAAGGAATCAGCTATGCAATGCAATTCAAAACTTTAATTTTTGAATATTTTAAACAAACATAACAATTTTTCACATTATAAATACAAATTATTTCTTAAGTTTCTTTTTTTTAATGTTTTATTTTTTAGCGATAATGTATACTTGTTATAATTAAGTTATTATTTTTGTAATTATTTTAAAAAGATTTGAATACCAACTCTTATAATCCAGTACTTTAATATAAGATTTAATCTTTGTATTGGGTTGTGATCAATAAGTAAATTGAAATTGAAATCACATTTAAAAAGCAGCAATACATTTCCGTCTTACTTATTTTCACCATATTTAAATGTGTGAAGTATATTAATATATAGAAAAAAAAAGATAATGCTTCTAATTGGTTGTCATATTGGTAAAAACGATATTCGCGAAGAATTGTACAGGTGGTAATGGAAAAACAGATGCTTTGCAAACAAAATAGAGCTTTTCTAGTACGATATTAGTTCTAAAATTGGTCATTTTTAGCACGGTGGGTTTTACCAAAATAGCAGTGGTTTGCCAGTACTGTTATTTTTGTACAAGTTACAATTACTACCTGCGCACAGTGGTTCCAAACACAAAAAACATGGTAATAAATATAGATGTTTTAAACTACTGGTCCAATCGGGAAATGGTGTTCCCAAAAATTGAAAAGCGGGAGCTAACCTTTAAGGAAAATGTTTCTGTGGTCACCCTGTTATAACACAGGGTGTGCTACAGGGTGTCAAAGTTGACCATCTCGAGTATGAAAGAGCTTTAAAGGGGTATAACTTCTATAACCATGCATCGATTTTAGTGTTTTTTGGACTTTTTTAAATCTAGGTTACGAGACAAAGCAAAAACATGCTTCATGTACCATAGTAACTCTTACAGTTAAAAAAATATTTCACTTTGAATTTCAAAATCTTCATTTTTCGCCTTGACTTTTTTAATAGTTTTGCCAATAGATTATTCATTTTTCAAAGAAAATGCTCAAAATTTTTTCAAGTCATTCTAATGACCTTTCTTAAACTCCTAAAGAAAACTTTTTTGAATTATCTTAAGCCGTTTCGCAGTGATACTATTTTAAACTCAAAAATTAAAAGTGTGTTCTGAAAAATGGGGTTTTTTGGTCAGATAAGGGGTAACTTCACACACCTTTATATATATTTTGCTGATATTTTTTGGATTAGTTTTTTACATAGTTTGATAGAGTAGACTTCAAAAATGCTTAATGGTATAGTTTAAAGCATTTTTGGATATGCACCCTACGTCCAGCATTGGTCGAAAATGATGAATTTTTGAACGGAATTCTATGTTTATGACCGTGATAAAAAAAAGTCACGCCACTTAGACACGATTTGAAATTTTTATACTGTAAAGAGATTTATTCTAATGAGTTTGCCACTTCATTTGCCGCCGCCCGCTCAAAAACGTAGCCTGGAGAGCAAATTTTGTGGAAAAAGTCATTTTTTTCAAAAGCCTTTTTTTGATTTATAAAAAAAGCGTACTTATATTATCAATTTCAGCAAGATTTTATTTTATTTTTAATAAAACGTAAATAATTGTCCTACATTCCAAAAATCTTTTCGATATTGCTTATGGTTATTTTTACATAAAACATCAAAGTTCAATGTAGTATATCTAACTATAATTAATTGTACATTTATTGGCTTTTGCTTTCGGTAATGTTAAAAAATTTAAATAATTTCAGAAATTTTTTTACATATTATTAAATTAGACTTAGTTATCAATTCAACGATGCATAAATCGTTTATCTAGTGTAATAAATGAATTCAAACTATTGCGCTTAAATCAGGCATTTCAGGTCAAATTGCAGTATTTAACAAATTTATATATTCAGGTATACAGAGCGTGTTGCATTATATTTCTCTAAAAGGGTTACGGGTTTTTTTATTTTTTTAATACTATTTCAAAAACCTAATAAGATATAAATTCAGGTAGAAAATGCGTTTTATGATGTAACATTTGCATAATATATTGTTCTAATTTTCCATATAAAACAGGTAAATAACTACCATATATTCATTTATTTGAAAGACAAAATAATGTTTTTTTTTGTTCTAAAGATAAGGTTTTATTAAATTTAACTGGTACAGTAGTAATTGTGCTAAAAATATGAATATATTCCTAAGGACTACACATTTTCTACAAAGTAGTCTGAAGTATCAAAAGTTAAAAGGTCGTTTATATGCATAGATTCAGAATCTTCCTTTTCAATGTCTATGCTTATTTTTGGTAACCATTTTGTTCTTATGGAGTAAAGTACTGGATCCGATGATATTAATAAAAATTCCATCAAATCGGAATTTTGAGCTATTCTGGAGCACTTACGTGTGTTAAAAAGCCTAAAATGTTTGACGTCTCTATTTCTGGCCTCCTGGGCTTCTTCAGTCAGTTCGCCTAAAGGCAACATACTGTTTTCTATTATTTCTTTGGCATGAGCTAATACTTTATGTACTGTTGGTGTCATTGGCCTCCAAGAGTACATGGTGAGTATAATGTCTTTTGTTTCATTGGCAAAGAGTTTAAATTTAGCCACATTAATAGGTTTTTTACTGTTAATGACTGCTAATATAACTTTAAAACGTTTTAGTAGGTTTTTATCGAGACCCGTAATTGAGGAGGTAGTTTCTGGATCTTCGAAAAAACGCCTTGCTGTATTTCCGTCATTGGAACTTCCAAACCCCTGAAGGGGCGTATCAATGATTAATCCAAGTCTTAATTTAAATTCATCTTGAATTCTTTTCTTCTCTTCTTTTCTCATGTTGTGTAGATCAGTGTTTTTGTTTACGGAAAGGCTTAGGTTTCCTGGAATAAGGCGGTATTTGAGATCGTATGCGAGGTGTAAACAATATTCCATAAATCTTATTCTGGCATGAAGTGGCGATATCCCAAACCTCAGAGCGTTTTCGTTCATAGAAATTGTATCACTATCTTCATGAAACTGTGAACTTAATTTTCCACATATATTACATTTCCAAGTAGATGTTGTGTCTGTAATTGCATTTGCAACTTTTCCATCAATCATTGTAAGTTGTGCTTGAAATGAAACTTTAATAACTTGTCCAGATATTTCCACGTAAAGTGGAGACAAGCTCGAAATTTCCCTTTCTATTGAATCTACTAAACTTTGTGTTGAAATCATGTCTTCTTTTACATATTCAAATCGTATTGGACGACATAAAAATTTAGATCCAGGGGTTAAATTCGTCCATATATCATTTGCAGACGAGGTTGAAGGTAATTTATTATACAACCGCATTCTTAACGGCACAAAAGAAGCCATAAAAATTGATGAAAAACTTTTTTCTTTGCTGCTTCCAGATGGTTGTTTGTATTCGGAAAACCCAGATGTGCCATCACAGCCCCATTTGAACATTAACACGACATCAGATTGCTTGCATCTTTCAATATCTTTGCTGCTAAATGTGGACATAATTCTAGAAACAGTATTGTCAATTAACTGTGATAGTTCAACTTTTGCGCCTTCAATAGAGGCATGCACTGGGGATGTTATTGGTTTTAAAATATTTTCTTTTGTTTCTTTTATTGCTTTACTGCTAGGAAAAATATCATATCCTTTTTCAATGAGAGCTTTTCTTAAAATACCATATTTATTTCTCGTTAACCCCAAATTTAGAAAAAGAGCTAATGCATCTTCACTGGTAAAGGAAGTTGATGATTTTGGTGTTGGAATACTTTGTATCATGCGCTTCAAACGCTTAGGAGACGCAGTTGGTAGGACGTCGACAATTTTCCCTGTTTCTTTAGGCTGTATACGTGTCAAAGCTGCTTTAAAAGAATCCTTTATTTCATTAGCGGAGTGTGTGTTAATCATTTCTTCCTGTTTTACCTTCTTAGTCCTAATCTGGACCTCTTCATAATCTTTTTTAGGGCGGGCCCCTTTTTTTCTGTTCAATAACTACTGACATCTCCTTATTAAGCCAATCTTGACTCTTCTTCATAAATTTTTGTATAGAATAATCGGAATCTTTAATCCTTTTTTCATAAATTTTGTAAAAATTTTCAATTTCATCTGGCTTTATATTTAAGCCATACGAGTAGACAATGGTATCAATCAGTTTTCCTATTTTTTCCGATCGTATATCAGTATTGGCAAGAGTATCCCAAATTACTTTACAAAGGGAGCTATATTTTATTGTAACCTCCATGACTGCTTAACTCAAATAACCTCCTTTTAAAATTACTACGCTTATATATTACAAATATTTGTTTTTTTATAAACAAAAAATCGAGCAGGTACTGGATTTGTAAAAACAAAAAACTGAAATAGGTAAAATAAAAAAAAACGCATTATATTAGCCCATTAAAACAATATGTTATGCAAATGTTACATCATAAAACGCATTTTCTACCTGCATTTATATCTTATTAGGTTTTTGAAATAGTATTAAAAAAATAAAAAAACCCGTAACCCTTTTAGAGAAATATAATGCAACACGCTCTGTATACCTGAATATATAAATTTGTTAAATACTGCAATTTGACCTGAAATGCCTGATTTAAGCGCAATAGTTTGAATTCATTTATTACACTAGATAAACGATTTATGCATCGTTGAATTGATAACTAAGTCTAATTTAATAATATGTAAAAAAATTTCTGAAATTATTTAAATTTTTTAACATTACCGAAAGCAAAAGCCAATAAATGTACAATTAATTATAGTTAGATATACTACATTGAACTTTGATGTTTTATGTAAAAATAACCATAAGCAATATCGAAAAGATTTTTGGAATGTAGGACAATTATTTACGTTTTATTAAAAATAAAATAAAATCTTGCTGAAATTGATAATATAAGTACGCTTTTTTTATAAATCAAAAAAAGGCTTTTGAAAAAATGACTTTTTCCACAAAATTTGCTCTCCAGGCTACGTTTTTGAGCGGGCGGCGGCAAATGAAGTGGCAAACTCATTAGAATAAATCTCTTTACAGTATAAAAATTTCAAATCGTGTCTAAGTGGCGTGACTTTTTTTTATCACGGTCATAAACATAGAATTCCGTTCAAAAATTCATCATTTTCGACCAATGCTGGACGTAGGGTGCATATCCAAAAATGCTTTAAACTATACCATTAAGCATTTTTGAAGTCTACTCTATCAAACTATGTAAAAAACTAATCCAAAAAATATCAGCAAAATATATATAAAGGTGTGTGAAGTTACCCCTTATCTGACCAAAAAACCCCATTTTTCAGAACACACTTTTAATTTTTGAGTTTAAAATAGTATCACTGCGAAACGGCTTAAGATAATTCAAAAAAGTTTTCTTTAGGAGTTTAAGAAAGGTCATTAGAATGACTTGAAAAAATTTTGAGCATTTTCTTTGAAAAATGAATAATCTATTGGCAAAACTATTAAAAAAGTCAAGGCGAAAAATGAAGATTTTGAAATTCAAAGTGAAATATTTTTTTAACTGTAAGAGTTACTATGGTACATGAAGCATGTTTTTGCTTTGTCTCGTAACCTAGATTTAAAAAAGTCCAAAAAACACTAAAATCGATGCATGGTTATAGAAGTTATACCCCTTTTAAAGCTCTTTCATACTCGAGATGGTCAACTTTGACACCCTGTAGCACACCCTGTGTTAAAACAGGGTGACCACAGAAACATTTTCCTTAAAGGTTAGCTCCCGCTTTTCAATTTTTGGGAACACCATTTCCCGATTGGACCAGTAGTTTAAAACATCTATATTTATTACCATGTTTTTTGTGTTTGGAACCACTGTGCTGCGTAGTTTAAATTACTACACCACTTTTTTCAGTCATTCACAAAGAATCGAAAGGTGAATTTAAATTTCATATATTGTAAATACAGCTCTTTTTTCCACTATAAGAAAATGTATTCTAAATCAAAATTCTAAAATAACGCCAATTTTTTATTTATGCAAAAACATTTTAAAAAGTGATGATATCCCAAAAGCACAGAAATTTTATACTTTTCTGACGAACTCTAATGTATATGCATATAATGGTGTGGTTTGGTTTGACTTGATCTGAATTGTTCTAAACAAAATCGAGCTGCTGCCATTAACTATAATTTCTTATTTAATGTAATTGTCTTTAACGAATGTTGTCTTGTGCACGTAATTCAATACATTTCGAATGTTATATTTTATTCGATTTTATGTTTGCTTTAATTTAGTGTTTTTCTTTATTTTTTTTTTTTTGTTAACCTTTGCACTCCCAACGCTTTTTACATACCCCAGTAAAATAGTTTAAGTCAAAATAACAGGTTTGAGAACAACTTATACACTATCGCAATAGGTTCTAGTTTCTGTTCTACAACCGAATCATGCGATATATGCAGAGGTAACCAGTTCTAAAATGATGGGATGATTGTCATGTTTCCACCACATCGATGTTTCTTTAATACCTATACCGAATAAAATTCCGTTATACGGCATTCACACTAGATTGCAAAGCCCGTGTTTTGCCAAAACGAGTTCAAAAGAATAAAGAACCAATTGTATTTTTTTGTCTGGGTTGTTATATGGGCCAATCTACTTCGCTCTACAATTTTAGACAAATTTGTCATAATGTTAATGCCTTTTGAATAATAAATTAGTAAACTCTGCATTTTTAAAAAATAATTATGCATTTTTTATTTTTATTCATTTATATATTTATTTATTTGTTTTTTTCAGTACAACAAGATTGAATATTATAATTATAGTACATCAATAAAATATCCCAATTGATTCACAATGATTAATATAATATAAAAAATATAAAAAGATATATAAAATTTAAAAAATATAAAATATATAAAAAATAGAATAAAATATAACAAAAATTGAGAAAAAGACAAAAGTGTTGAAAACAAAATTAGTAAAAATTATCAAAGAAAAACATTGAAAAATTAAGGAAATTCAAAAAAATTATAAAGTAGTTTTTTGAAGTGCGTTACGTGGCTGGCTTTTTGTATGTTTTGTCGTAATAAATTCCAAAGACGAGCAGAGTTTACACGAAATTGATATTCTGAAACAAGAGAGTGATGTCTAGGAAGTATTAACTTTTTTCCCCTATTGGATCTTGCAAATCGAATTTAATCAAAAATATATTTTGTCTTTTGTGTGTATATAATTTTATGAAGCTATTGTTTCTTCATAAAATTATTTTTAGAAAATTATCCAAAGAAACACCGTATATGTTGCTTGAAAATGATGATACACCGCTAAATCTCCTTAGATTGTAGACATATCGTACAATATTATCAAAAACAATATTAAGTCAACGTTTGCTTGTGGCGTCACAATTTGCGAAGAGTTCGCAGCCGTATAAAAAACCAGGAATAACGTAGGTCTTAGCTAGAAGCAATCTTACATTTAATGGAGTGAATGATTGTGTGGACCATAGTGTTATAAGCTTGGCATATGTTTGACCAACTAACGAGTTAATATGGTTAGTCCATGATAATGTGCTATTGAATACGATGCCTAAGTTCTTAGCCGCTGGGACAATTGAAATTTTTTGATTGTTAATAAGGATTTCTTCATCAATTTCGGGTTGCATGTATGTATATCGAGACATTTAGAGTTATTAGGGTTTAAACAAAGACCATTTGATATGGCCCAATGATGAATTTTATGCAGATCATAATTCAGTTTATCGATGTTCTCCTTAATTGATTCTTCGGGGCTACTTAGGTAAAGCTGTACGTTGTCTGCATACATATGTACTTTGCTGTACGATAGTTGTTGAGGGAGATCGTTTGCATATAGTGAGAAAAGTAGCGGTCCCAAGATAGAACCCTGAGGTACGCCTCGAATAAAAGCCAATTTTCAGATTATAAATTATTCTCACACACGGATTGTGTGCGGTTTACAAGGTAAGTTACCATAAGTTCAGTTGAGCTTGATGCAAATTCAAAGTGCCGTCTGAGTTTCATACAAAGAGTTTCATGGTTGATTGTGTCGAAAGCCTTAGAGTGGTCATGAAGTACTAGGAAGTTTAATTTGTTATTGTCTAGTTCACGTCTAATATTCTCGCTTACTTCGACAAGAGCAGTTATACAGCTGTGATCTGAACGGAATCCTGACTGTTTTTCACACATTAAGCCATGTCCATTTATGTACTGACATATCTGAGAATACAATAGCTTTTCAAAGACTTTTGAAAGGTAGCATAAAATCGCAATAGGTCGATATTTATTATTTGATTTAGGTATTTGTATAATTTTGCATGTTTCTACTTAGGAGGGAATGTGCTAGACATTAAAATTATGTTAAAGATATGAGTCACATATGTACTAAAGACATATATAAAGGAAATTCTTATACTAAATTATGATAAAAAACTAATAGCCTGAAACAAAAAAATGTTTTTTACTCAGGGGAAAAAACTTAGTCACTGAGTAAAAAGCATTTTTTTGTTTTGACCAAAAACCAAAAAGTTATCACTGATTGAAAATCTCTAAAACCCACCCGGATGGGTTTTTGGAGTGCGAAGGTTAAATAAAGTACCCACAAGCAACAGATAACAAAGTAAGAGCTTTTTGTTATACATTTAATGAACATTATAGATTTTCTCTAAAGGCATACATATATTGTTGTATTACCTTCTTTATTCAATGTATTAAATATATATTTAATTGTCACCTCACTACACTCAGAGGAAAAGCTTCAAAACATCTCATTAATGTGAAGAACTTTTTTTTTTTAATTTTCATCCAATGTAAGGTTACGTTTAGATGCTTGAAATCCAATTAAAACTAGGTATCGAAATCTAGTTCGTGTATCATTTCGTACACCACCATATGTGCGAAATGTAGTTTAAACAGGAATTTAATAGAACACTCAAAAAAATAAGTTAGTAAAAAATTTGTTAAAAGTCTTGTAAATCAAGTATACCATTTTTCAATAGCAGAAAAGCTTCTAAAAATAAGTTAAAGTTGCTAAATGTTTATAAAATAAGATCAGCGAAAATAAATCTGTTAACTTTACAAAACTTTAGTTATATTTGATGTTAATTTAAGCTAATTTAAAATATCATTTCACTAAATATTTGTAGACTCAACATAGCAAACAAAAACTGTAATATTAAAATTTTTTTGCTATATTTACCTCAAATTTAGTATTTTGATAAAATCAACACAAATTTTAATTAAAAAAAATCTAAATTGCTGATTTCATAAGTGCAGACGTTGCATTAGGAAACAAAACTAAAAACAAAACTTTACACAGAAAAAAATATCTTCCTATTTATATTAAATCGTTTTGTTGAAAATTATAAAAGCTGTCAATTAAAAATTAATTGAATCAATTAAATGTTGGCGCAAATTTGGAACTTGCTTGACATTTTTTTATATTATCGCTCAAAAGCAAACATCAACACATTGTTGTTGTTGTTTTTTTAATATTTATGTAGTTGTTTTTTATAAATGTTTATGTTTGGTGGTATAAGTAATTTGAATTCTTATTAGGTTTATTACTTTATTAAGTGAAATAATTTAGTTTCAGTTGTTTAAATCTGAATATTTATTTATTCTAAAACATTATCATATATTGGATAATGTAATTTCTGCAAAGAAAAAATTAAAAAAAAATAATTTGGCATAGGCCCTACGCTTCAATAGAAAGAAAAAACTAATTAACATAAGTATAAATAAATCTACCAACTAAATGTCGGTTTAAATTCGATGTTACAAAACTCAAGCTATAAAATACATTTGGTACGGCAACAACAATTTTTTCTTTGTTTTTTGAAAGGTATTTGATATTGGTATCTTTTGAATCAAATGAGTTATTATTTAATTGAAATATAATTCAATTAAAGAGCTATCAATTTCTAATTGAATTAGCAATTTTTGTTGTTGGCGGAATTTCAGCGGAATTTCAGTTATTGAATCGGTGGTTTTCGTGATTGAAATGGGTGTTTATTATTTTGTGTGTACAAATTTCACATTTTTTAATGCGTTTTTTGGTTACAAATATTTAGTAAAAGTTTTTGCTGATTTTAGAATTATAATTAAATATTCGTAAATTTAACTGATTTATTTTTGCTATTCTTATTTCACTAATATTTAGTACAAAAATCTGCTAATTGTAGCATTTTTTTTCTGCAAGCTGTATTTGCAATTTTTACAGGTTTATTTCTATGAGTGTAGTTGTCGCGGCACGTCACAATTTGGTACAGACAAGAAAATTTATACGAAAAAGTACAACTATTGTAAGACTTACATGTAAAAAAAAATATCTTTGGAAGATTTTTGTAAATGTTTTTTATGTGCATAAAACACAAAGATGCCAACAATTTGAATATAAAAAACTCTAATATTGTCTTGATTCCGACTTGTCAAAGAAATTGTTTACGAGGCGGATCAATAAGTCCGTGACTTTTCGAACTTTCCTCGTAGTTATATGAAATGCAACACTGCTTCCATCAAGTACCACCTGTTAAGAAAAGCTGTCAAATTTTAAGCAAGTTCCGTCGTTTACTTTGCGTTTAGCAGCTGTTCGAACATAAAACATCGTGGATTTTTTTAAAAATGGAAAAGAGTGAATTTCAAGTGCTCATTAAACATTATTTTTTGCAAAAAAAAAACATTCAATCAAACCAAGGAAAAGCTTGATAAATACTATGGGGACTGCACCATCCACTTCAAAGGTAAAAAAGTGGTTTACTGAATTTCGTTGAGGCACAAATGACGCTGAACGTTCTGGACAGCCAGTTGAGGTAAATACACCCTAAAATTTCGAAAAAAATTGACAATTGACCATAAATGTAATCGTGTGATAACTTTAAATAATTGCTTGGAGTTGTTTAACCGCAATTCGAATGAGTTTTTTGCGGCGTTTTGTAACTGTGCATGAAACATTACAACACTCCGGAGACCAAGCAACCGTCTAAGCAATGGGTTTCTACATATGAACCGGCTCCGAAGAAGGCCAAGGTAAGTTTGTCGGCCAATAAAAGAAAAACAATAAACGGCGAATATTATGTCAACTTATTGGACCGATTTAACGAGGATTTCGAAAAAAAAACGATCACACATGGCCAAGAAAAAAGTTCATTTTTATCAAGATAATGCACGGGTGCACACGTGTGCAGTCTGAATGGCAAAATTCCATTAATTGGGCTACGAATTGGTACCTCATCCGCCATATTCTTCGGATTTAGCCCCCAGTGACTATTTCCAAACCTATAGAAATGGCTCGGTGGAAAGAGATTTAGCTCCAACGATGAAATTATTGATCAAACAAATGCCTATTTTTTTGGAAGGGATACAAAAATTGAAGAAACGTTGGACCACGTGTATTGCGCTAAAAGAAGATTATGTTGAAAAATATTTTTTTTTAGTAAAAAAAAACTGTGTTTCGTTCAAAAGTCATGGACTTATTGATCCGCCCTCATATTAACTGAATTAAAGAAAGTATAAAGTATTTAAATTTAATAATAATAAAGTTATATTTGTAATCTTAAGTGTTTATAGTGCTAAGTTGAGGAATGTTGTTAAATGGTAGACAAACATACCAGACTAAAGCCAAGGACTTAACATAATTTTTTTTATTTTTCCTTTTTCTATTTGCAGAAAAAATGTTGTTTACGTGTATGTTCTATTTTGTTATTTTTTTTTTTCTATAATAATCTACGGCATTTAGCTTCATTCAAAATTGTAATCATTCAGACAATCATGGATGTAAGTAGCTGAAACAAACTTTTTTTTATGTTATATATAATTTATTTTTATATATTTTCAGATATTAAATTAATTCGTGTCGTCAATAAATTAAAATTTTTTTATTTTATTTAAGGAATAAGTCCTGGTTCACACACGGCAATTTACTTGCGCAATTTTTCTTCAATTCTCCTTTGAAATTGCTTTTGTGTTCACACAGGAAAAGTTTGTTTCAGCAATTTTTGTATATCAACCTGCAGTGTTGAAAATTGCGGATGACAAAACAAAACGGAATTGGAGTACGGGCAAGTATGTACCCCCTTCAATTCTCTTTTCCTCCCTCTTCTATAAACTCAAGAATTGCGCAAGTAAAATTGTAGTCTGTGAACCGGGACTAACAAACATTGTTTTAAGATTTCAGCAAATAAATTACCTAAAGTATAATTTTTATACAATTTTTTTCAGCCTACTAAGATTCTGCAAAAATTTTATTAATTTTTAGCAAAAATTTTTAGTTTTTAATAAACTAAATTTTTTCAAAACTTTTGTTTAATTTTCTAATGCGAGCTAAATTTTTAGCAAAATGTGCAACATGATTTTTGCAAGCACCCTCCTGACTAAATTTTTTGCTGACTTTATTGACTTTTTTTTAGTGTACAGGCAGATTAACACTTAATAAATATAATGAAGCTGACTCATTCCATATAAAACCATCAAAAAATATCATATTTGCGACCCTCAATTCAAGAATGAGGTATCGATGACTCTCAAAGCTTAAGCCGTTAAAAAGTTATGGAATATACGACTAGTTTTTAGAAATTTTCGAATATATTTCACAAATTGAAACGCGATATTCGAACGAGGACATAGTTATATGATGTACATCTTCTATACCAAGTTTGATTGGAATCAGAAGGGGAGGAAATCGAGTGGTGGATTTTTATGTTTTCAGTCAGCTGTAAAATGCAAATTGAAAATATTTTTCTTTTTATTTATGAAATTTTATATTGTCATAATGAGTGCCGAAAAAAAATGTCCTTAGATTAACAACACATCTTCTTAGAAGTTAGTGAAACTACTACATTTTGGTACAAATTTGTTTATTTGATAGAAATATTTCTGTTGAACTATAGAAGTATTAATTTGAGAGTAGACATTATTGAAAATTTTTAATTTAAAACTTCTTCATATCCCATGTGATTCATACCATTTCAAACCGAATTTTGACATTATGATTTTTGTTTGCTTGGAAATTTGGCAGACGTATTCTTATTTCAAAAATATTTGACCGATGTTTTTGGAAAAAAATTTGCATTTTTTGTAAAGAAGTTATTTGTGTTTAAAAATTCAAAAAAATAAAACATGAAAATGTTCGGACATATCGATATTTAAATTTATGTATTTTAACAACTAGCTGGCCGATTTAAATGGTTGATGGCTAATTTTAATGGTCTTGTACTCAGCTTTACATAAATTTATTAAAATATCTTTGTTACCATTTTTGATGTGCTTTTTTGCAGTCTTTAACTTTCGTTTGAATGTTTTATCACTTTGGACCCCACCTAAGTATACAAATAATATATCAGCATCTACACATATATCTGGGACGGGTTCTATTTTATTTTAAATTTTTTACATGAAATACCATAAACATTTTTAAATTGCATGCAAACTGTTTTTAAAATAAGTACTTTATATATTTTTAAATGCGTTCAACAAACAAAGCATTTTGTGGAAAAAATTCTTAAAAAAATTAACCCATCGTGTAACTGTTACTGTTAAACATGCTCAGTTTGGTCTATAATTTAACTATTAATCGACGTACAAACGAACAACGCTTGCAGATTGAATTTTATTATCAAAATTCATGCTCGGTTAAGAAAATGTCGCAGCTGTATACGACAGTGTTGTTGATGACCGTGAATTATCGATTCGGCGCCGGGTGCAAAACTTTCTAAAATACAGTTGGTGCAAGAATTGAAGCCACACGACCTACCACTACGGCTAACTTTTGGTAAAAGGGGCGCTGGCAAAATTAAATGAAGATCAACTTTTTTTTATCGGAAATTTGTGTTCAGCGATGAAGCTCATTTCTGGTTGAATGGATACGTGAACAAGCAAATTGCCGTATTTAGTGTGAAGATCAGCCAGAAGCATTGCAAAAACTGCCAATGCAACCCGAAAAAATGCACTGTTTGGTGTGAATGATGGGCCAGTGTCATCATTGGACCGTAATTTTTCAAAGACGAGCAGGGCGGGAACATTACTGTGAATGGCGAGCGCTATCGTGCGATGATTACAATTTTTTTTTTTTTGCCTAAATGGGTGACATGTGCTTTCAACAAGACGGTGCCACATGCCACACAGCACGCGAAACAATGACCCAATTGAGAGGAGCGTTCGGTGATCACTTTATTTCACGTTTGAGGCCGGTCAATTGGCCGCATAGATCGTGTGATTTAACGCCTTTAGAATATTTTTTGTGGGGCTATGTTAAGGCTCACAAGGTTGACGCACTGGAAGCCAAATTGAAGAATTTATTCGTGATATATCGGCCGATATGGTGGAGAGAGTATACCCAAATTGGGACCCGGCGTATGAACCATTTGAGGCTTAGCTGGCGGTCAACATTTACATGAAATCATCTTAAACATTGAAATGATTTGACAAATTTAAAAACTTAATACAATTCCTTAGGAAGTAACAATGTTATTCATAATTTAATATAAAATATTTATTTTTGACTTGGATCAAATAGGAAATAGTTTTATATGGTTCGAATCTTAAAATTTCATTAGAAACATCGCCTGCAAATGGCCGGCTATCATTGTTTGAGTTCATTTTCGACAAAAAGCAATAAATAAAATCGTTTCATAAGAGATTTCGAAGTCTTTGACTTAAAATATAATCAAAAAATTGTTTGAGACAATGCAAACTAAAAATTAAATATGTCTACACAGAAAAAACTAAAATTAAGTCTGAATTAAAATATTTGTTGATGTAGTAAAAGTTTAACTGAATTCGGTCGTGTTGATGTAATTGTAGTAGCAATTAAAATAATTTGTATATATTTAATTAATATTATTTTCAATTATAGTTCTATTCTCTTCTATTAAAATTTTAATTGAATATTGTTTACTATTGGGAAAAAATTAGGATAAAATTGCTTAATTAACCAAATCGCCAAAATTACAAAAAAAATTTCAAAACATCACCATATTGTAAAAAAATCGCCAAAATTTAAAAAAATCGAGACCATTTGAAAAAATCGCAAAATTTTGAAAAAAATTGCCAAAATTTAAAACAAATCCTCAAAATTGCAGAAATTTGAAAAACTTCCAAAAAAAAAAACGGCCGAAATTCGAAAAAAATTAAAAAAAAAAAAATTACCAAAATTGAAGAAACGCGAATTTTCTACTTTAAAACGATTTTTTTAATTTTCGCGATTTTTTTTAATGTTTGCATTGGTTTCTATGTTGTTATTATACGTTATAAAAACTGAATTTTTTATTATACCAAATTTTCAATTATGATTGAAAGTAAGTTTAAAATCGAACAATCGTTTAATTGCAATTTTTTGACAATAATTTTTTGTGTATTTTGTCACAATCTTTAAAAATGGAGATACTGAGACTCAAAATTTATTTTACTTGTGCCGTAAAAGTCGTTACCCTTATTTATAGAGCAATATTTTTATTTATATTTGGCTTACTACGCACGCATCTGGCAACATAGTTTCAGTATTTTTTTTACGATATATATTACGAATATCTCAAAATCCATTAAGCAACTCGTGTTCCACACACAGAGACCATATTTTTTTAATTTTTCTAAATAAATTTAAGCTTCAAACTTTGGTCGATATGCATAATGTGTTAACGTGGTCCAATGTGACTCAAATTTTCTCAATTGTTTTTGGAGACTAAATGTAAACAAATTTCGATCGGCGCTCCTTGAAATGCGACACTTTAAAATCAAGCAGCTAAATCAGTCACTGTGTTATAACGATGTTGTTTTTTTTTTTTAAATTTTAAAACAGGTTTTATTTTAAATTGATTAAAGAAAATTTGAAAAGCATTTAAAATTGTCCAAAATATAAATAAAAGTGAATTGGAAATACATAATTTAGTTTGAATAAGGCCTGGGCGATGTCAGGTATATTTTTAAATTTTCCAATTGTAATATTTTTTCTTTATCATTATTTCTTTCAGACTACAATTTTAACGCTGGTTTTAAATAAGTCGTCTAAATTTCCTAAACTTCAGATATATTTTCACACAAAGACGTGTTAAATTTCACACCGTCAATTTTAAAAAATAAATACGTTTTTCATATATTTTTGCTGCTTTATCACCTATCCGAATTTCATTAATTTAAAGGGAACCCATCGGAAAAGCTTCTTTATAAGTATCAGGCAATTTATATAGGATATTTGGGCTTTTAATTTGTTTTTTTGGACGGTTATAAACCTTAATTTCCCGAGTATAAATTAATTTCGTAGAAAAAATTTAATATGATGTGTTATATAGTTGCGTATAATTATATTGCATTTAAAATACGCTAAAACTAATCCAATTTATAATTACGTTATGTTTATATACCTAGACATTGTAAAATGTATATTTGATATTATATCATATTTAAAAAAACACAATTGCATTTTAGATAAAATTGTATATTACCCCATGCAGAGTAGTACAATTAATTGTATCATTTTGTGTACAATTTATGCACAAAATTTACCACAATTTTTGTGTTTTAAAATTGATTCCTTTCTGGTTCTTAACCCCTAAAAAAAGAACTTGTTTCATTTGTAACATTATTAGTTCTTAATTTAGTCTTATTTTTTTTTCAAAGTAAAACTTTAAATTGAGTTTCAGCGTTTTTTTTTCCGAGTTTGTTATTCAATTGTGTAAGTTACTAAATTCGACAAAATGTTTTTCTCAAACAACTTATTTTTTTGGAAATTTCAAGAGAATGTTTTGAATATAATAAAATGTCCAAATGGAAAGGAATTTGTTACAAATTATAAAGTTATAAACCTTTTGCAAGTGGCTAAAGTTTAAAAGGATTAATAGATATTTCGCATTTTCATGAAGTTATAAAATCAAAAACCGGATACAACTATAGCTTATTTTGTATATATCAGTATTACTTCAGATATAAATTTATACCGATGTCTAAAATCGTATTAAATTGTATCGCGTCATTATTCGGATGTTATTTAATCTGATATTATCAAATTACAACTAAACTTATGCAAACTGATATAATTATTATGCCCATTTCTCGGATAAAACTGTATTAAGACTCATATTAAATTTCGTATGATTATATAAACCATTATATTAATTTTAATCGGGTTATTAAAAGTCGAAACTTTTTACTTTTTTTACATTTATCAAGTTTTAGCTACCCCAGGCGTATATTAGCACATGAAAATATAAAGTAACGCCATTTTATTTTTGCACGGTCTTCAAAAAGTTTTCCGCATAATCCTTTTTTATTTAATTAAACTAAAAATTAATATTTAGCTAACATTTTAAAGTAATTAGACAATAACGATGCATATTAGGCCGGGTCGATTTGATGGGGGCAAAAAAAATCGCGCAACGTTCAAGGAAAATCGTTTTCTAGGGATCAAAATAAGAAACTTTGCCGAAGGAACCATACCTCTAAAACGAATTCTGATGTTCCGACTTTGAAAAAGCCCACTATGATATTTCAGAAAGTAGGAGGAATCTCTCCATGATTATGGGAGATACTTCTTCTTCCGGGAGACGCGCCAGCAGATTAATGCATAAATCATCATTCTAGGGGTTAAAATTTAAGTTAAAAGAGGGCCTTTTTAGCAGTGTTTTTTTAGCAAAATGTACAAATCTCGGGATTGAGATATTTCAGAAAGTAGGAGGAGTCTTTCCAAGATTAGGGTCTCTATTTCTTCTCCGGAAGAAATAGAGTACAAATATATTCGATTGGGTTGGATTCGATTGGGGCACTCAAAATGGGTCAAAGTGGGATTTTTCAAAATTTCACCCTACGGGTCAAAAGTCGGGACATCAGAATTCGTTTTAGAGGTATGGTTCCTTCGGCAAAGTTTCTTATTTTGATCCCTAGAATACGATTTTCCTTGAACGTTGAGCGATTTTAAATCGACCCGCCCTAATGCATATCCAACTTAAAGGATACAAACGTTTTCAAATGACATCAAAATTCTTAAAATAATGAACACAATAAGTAGAAAATGCAAAAATGCATTTTAAGGAAATGCACTCTATGCGGGAGGTTTTTGTTTCAAATGACCTGAGAAACCAATTTCTATTATTAATACATCGAGCCCTATCCGCCAGAAAGACGTAAGTAACCATTTTCCATTTTCGGGTTTTTGATGAAAATATTTATTTTGCGACCATTTGCATCATTGGTCAAAACTTCATAGCTCTAGGAAGTACCGTTACAAAGTTAGACAAAAACAAAAAAGGCGTAAGTGCTTATTCCTATATGACAAACAATAGTTTGTTTACATATTTCCTGACGGCAAAGTGTTACTTACGTCCTTTTTTATTTTACAAATAACTCAAAATCTAGGACACGCTCGATCATGTTTTATTCATCGTTGGATGCGTAATTCAAAAGACTTTAATTTGTTTATCATATGTTTATACTTTTCTTAAACCAAGCAAGAAATAAATCAAAAAAAGTAAAATTGGGTCAAATTAGACCCCTTGTTTAAAACCCCTTAAAGTGAGATTTGGTACAAAAAAACAGTTTAGTTTTCTTTATATTTTGGTCTTTTATAACATATTTTAATTCATTAAAATCCGATAAGCCAAAGAAAACTTAGAAAAAAACTAAAAAATGCCTTTCCTGTAAAATTATGAAATTGTTACTTACGTCTTTTCGGCGGATAGGGCTCGACATGACTGCGCATTACGTGTTGACAGGTAAAAATTTAGCAAAAAAAAAAAAAAACCTGTAGCTCTAGTGTGCACATATTTTTGTAATCAAAATAAAAAAATATAAGTCACAAAAGAGCGCTCAGAAAAAGACTGCATCGGCAACAAAAAAAAATCACAATCATATAGGTATAATTTCAGAAGGCTTGAAGGATCTTTTATGGTCTTTCGGACTCCTTTTGTACACTGAGGTTTTAAAATCGTGTAATCGCAAAATTTAAGAAAAATATTTTAAACTATTTTTTATAAGGGTTTACATGTTTTCATATTATGTTTGCAAAATAGTCTACCCTAACGTGAATGATTTGGATTTTGTTTGGTATTGGAGCAGACCAATTTAAAAAAGTGTCGGTATATGAAACTTGTTTTGGATTCTTCGTCAATAAAATAAAAAGTTTGCTTTTAAAAATAAACAAGTTATGAGTGATAATGTGTGTTGAGATTATTCCGATAACACTCCTTGTTTCTTGTTTTTTAATTTTACAAAAAAAAAACTAGAAAGTAATTCTATTTTCATTTACAACATTTTTAAGTTTTCCTAAAAAGGTGGCAACATTAGTAAAATAATTGAAATTTTCATTGGTCGTTTAATCTTAAACATTTAAAATTTTCAAAAACACCTGATAAAAATGGCAAGATCTTCCGACCTGGTACGAGTATTAATATATATTTGTATGGCTTGATGAAATAAACACAAAGTCCAGCTACAAACTAGCTTAGTTTGACACCTTAATAAAACACTGAAATAAAAAACGCGCAGTCTTGAAACTAATTATTAAAACAAGTGAGCAAAAATAGGTATTTCGGCCTGATTACTGTTGTCGTAGTCGTAGTGAAAATTTGTCGTTTTTAAAAAAAACGGTATTACGTTTTGTCGAAAACTACAAATGTACAACACTGCTAGAAAATCTATTACAATTTCCGTATTACGGTTGTCGTTTTCGACTGTCAAATGTATAAAAACAGTCGTATATTTTATTTCTCACGACAGATTTAAAAAATTCTTAAAAAATGCAAATTTCACAATGAAATTTTAAATAAATTTAAATACTTTTAGAATAAAAAATTATAGCACCGAAGCTGTTTGCAAAATTGGAGGACGTTTTGGGGTAAAAAAAACATAATTGCAAAAATCTGGAACAAGTGCAGTTTAGAAAAACATAACTACGATTACTTCAAAACTTTTACCCCAAAAACTAATTTTGAGCTGATTTCAAGAAACAAAATATTTGTAGTCGCCGGCGCCCCCTTGCGGCTGGGCTGGGCATTAAAGTTGAAAACGTTTTTTTAAGTATCTCAAAAAGTACAAGTCCGTTTATAACAATATGCATTTCGTATGAAAGCTCTTTTAAATGGCTTTTTAATGGGTGTACAATATGTCAACATAAATTAACCATGAAATAAGCGATTTTTTTAATAAGGTGATCTTTTACAAAAAAAAAACACAAATAAATATAAGGAATTTTGAATTGGGCTGTAATGGGTTAAATTCTATGGTCATATCGTACATCATTGAATAGCTATTTTAATAAGCTTTGACATGACATGTATATTGTAATGATCGGACGTGTGCTTTTTGAGATAATTGTAAAAAACTTTTCCGAATTTAATGCCTCGTCCAGCCGCAAGGGGGCTCTGGCGACAAATTTTTTTTTGCTTCTTAAAATCAGCTCAAAAAGTACTATGCGAGGTAAAAAGTTATTTTGCTAAACAACACTTAGCCGTTTTCTTCGAATATCATTCGTCTCAGCCATAAGAACTCATATTTTTCATCTGAAGTTAAAAAAATAAGTCCAACTTAGCATTTTTTATATTTTTGATAACTTAACAACAAAATTAAAAATTTCTTATTGCCGCCAATCAGCTGTTTTTGACAGATCGTCATAGAGTGCTACATAATATTAATAAATTTAACAAATTTGTCAACACTCTGTTGTTTTCAATCTATTACAAAAACCTTTTAGTCGAAAAAATTTACGTAATACCGCAACAAATAAAAATCGACAACGACTTCGACTAGAGTCGAAATACGACTACGACAACCGTAATCAGGCCCATTAAGTAAAAAATAGCTAAAAACGAAAAATAAATAGCTAAATGTTCCGGATTTGTGTAATATAGCTATTTTTGTATAGCTAGATGAAACAAAAATTGTTACACACAGATAAAAAATTAGTTATTTGCCAACTGAAATTTGGTTACTAGGATTCAGTTTTGGTTATTTCGAATTCCAGTAGGTTGTACAAATGGACTTTAGTTTTCACAACAAACTTCGCTTAATTCAACTGGATTCGGAAATCTAGTGTAAATATCGTTGTACTAACTGAATTTATTAGTTTTACTATTAAGCCTAAAAGTAATGGGTGGACTCATTGCATTGTAGGGGGTAAAGTAACTGATTACTTACATGGTTACATGGCGGGAAAAAGTAATGTGTCTATAAATAGATTTTCACAAAAAAATTTCATAAAATTTTTTTTACAGATATTTTTTTAAATTAAATAAATAACATTTTTTTTTATTAAATACATCACGTGGTCATGCTAGGATTCGAACCTAGGGTCTCTGGTATTTAACAATTAGTTAGGCGGGAACTCTACCAACTGAGCTATCGATACATATAATATTTTATTGCTTAGAATGTAAATGAGTTGATGTGCTTCGTGTTTTCGTTCGTGATATCAAAAATATACACCTTACCCTCATGCTTACAAAAAATCACAAAATAAAATTTCAAAATATATATTAATAATACTTTACGTTTATAATTCATGCATTATGTAATTGATGAGCGGTAAGTCATTTTTTTATGTTTGAAGTATTGCAAAATGTAATGAGGTATCATTACAAGGTAATCCTTGAATGTTCAATTATCTGTAACTCATTACTTCTTGTTAGAAAATAATGATACAGGTAAGGAGCAGGCATTAAAAAACTACTTCTAGTAGTTTCTAATTGCCGAATATTAAACTATTTACTATGTATTAATACTAAATATATTTCATTTGCCGCATTTTAATAGCATCAAAACTTAAAATTGCCTTAGCTTAACACACACTACAAATAGCATGCCTATGTGTAGTAAATATTTTAAGTTCTATCGTTAGTTCGTGTTAAAAAATATTATATGCACACGATCTTGCTGCTAGTTGTCATCGTGAATAGTAAGCTAAAAACAAATATTATATGTAAAAATATGCGACTAGAAATATGCGACTATTAGTAATTGCTAACAGCGCACAATGGTTCAGAGCGGCATTAATTCATTTTTGTATGTCTTCTGATCTACCTGATTTTTCCACAGTTTGTAATAAACAATCTAATTATCATGTACCAAACATATTAGGCTTATATCTTTATTACTTTTTTGTCCAGAGACATTCAAAGTTGACCTAAGTGAATGCGTTTGAAATGATTATATATGTATTAGAAGGTATCGTATTATATATGATACCTTCTATCGCTTCATGCTTTTAAAATACTCTTGTAATGACACTCTAATAATTTTTTTTATACAATTGGATGTTATAAATGATATATATGCAGATAAAAAAAATTTTCAATATTAAAAAAAATTTTTTTTACTATGTACTATAAATTGTCCAAAAATATTTATTTTCTTCAATTTCTATGGGTTGTATCAATTGATCTCCAACGACCTCTAGCCCGAGACTTATATCAAATTAAAGCTTGAAGTCTCAGCTAACGATTTATTAAAAATTCAGCTGCCCATTT
The DNA here is from genome assembly GCA_021234595.1 of Delia radicum. Taxonomy (NCBI): domain Eukaryota; kingdom Metazoa; phylum Arthropoda; class Insecta; order Diptera; family Anthomyiidae; genus Delia; species Delia radicum. The sequence continues at coordinate 103,767,883 of CM037851.1, read as the reverse complement.
TTGCCCTAAGCAATTCTGGTATAAAAAACTAAAAAAGTTAGGAAAATTTTCCTTCACAAGCATGTTATTGCGCAATAGCACCTTTTTTTTTTTTGCTTGCTTGCTATGTTGCTTTGTTGTAAAAAAAACACACAAAAGACAATATCAAAACCCAAGTTTAAAAATATGCACTTTCTAATAAAGTAACGTAGAAATTATTGCACTTCGTAGAGCTTGCAATAACTTCTTCCCATTATTTTGATGCTGTTTTTGTTGTTGTTGAAAGTTCAATATTTTTTTGACTAGTATTGTTCCTCTCAATTTGAAATGTATTGATGGCACAAAGATTTGGTAGGCCAATAAAATTTAAATTTGTAAAAGAAACGGCAAATGTTATTTCTGAAGAAGTTGAAAGGGTGCAAAATGAAATTAAAGATTTGAAAAAAAAACTGTTGTTAATATTTATGACAAAAGTTTTGAAATTTTGCATACTCCTGTTTTAACGACGATTGATGGAAAGGTTGCGAATACAATCACACATACATCAGGAATGGCTGTATGTTTTATATATCAAGCTAAGCCTAGCGAAATGAACAATTTGGAAGTATTAAGGACAAAACCAGTTTCGGAGGAAGGGCTTCAATTTGGAATTTCCCCTTTACATGCGAGGATAAAATTTATGGAGTGCATATTGCATACAGCATACAGCAAAAGTTTTTCAAAGTGGAGAATAACTAAAGATACAAATCATGAAAGAGAAGAAGCAAAAGCGAAAATACAAAAAAATTTTAAACTGGTTCTAGGCATAAATGTGGACATGGTTAAACAAGGAATGGTCTCAACGAACGATGGCAATACTTCTAGACGTTTTTTTGCAAATCCTTTTATAACGCCAGATGTTCATGGTGTTGATGAAAATTCATCGCTTTAGTACAATTTTAACGGTTATAAATAGTAATTTCGAAATAGATGCAGAAAAATGTAATGTTTACACACTGCAGAACGCTATTTACAATTGTACAGCTGGTACTATATGCCTATTACTGTACACAAAGTTCTAATTCATGGGAGTAAAATTGTGTCGGCAGCAATGTTGTCGGAGGAAGCTCAGGAAGCTTGTAATAAAGATTTCAGAAGTTATCGCCTAAGCCACTCCAGAAAAACTGATCGCATATCAAGAAATGAAGATGTCATGCAGATCCATATATAAATTTATATCGTCAACAGTTTAAGAAGGATATATTGGAATTTTCTGATGAAGTAAAAATTTGTTATGTAAATAAAGGTACACGAATTACTTAGTTTTTAAATTTTTTTTTTTTAATATTTTCCTTCATTTATTTACAGATATTTTCATTGAATATGGTCGTGACTGTTACTGCTATTTTATTTATATTTTAATCAAATAAAAAACACGCACATTTAAACCTGTGTAGCTTTTTTAAGCGATCTAGCTTTGTTAATAAAGAAAATATTGCATTTTATGTGGTCTTTTTGTATGAGAGGTAGGCGTGGTTGTTAGCAGATTTTGCTAATTTTTTCACCATTGGTTAATATTATCATAAAATTGCAATGATCAAAAAATTGTGACTCTACAATGATTTTTAACTATTTTGTTATACGGGAAGTAGGGGTAATTGTGCTCGGATTTTTTTCATATTTGCAGTATTTTTTTTATCACAACCAAAGTTTAGTCTATACCAAAATTCAAGGCTCTACGGTGTTTCCTTATATTTAATACCACTAATCGTATGAAGCTGAACCAGTGTGCAGCGTCGCTAGTTGTGTGTATATTATACTAGGGTGGTCCTTATTTTTCAACTTGCGATTTTGGGGCTGTCCCCCTCTTAAAATATTTGTTTGGGTACAAAAATTCACCATGCAAAAAATTAGAGCTCTAGCATGACGGGAAGATGTCCCGCATCGCCCTTGTAAATCGGGCCCCTTGGAAAAAATGGGCATAATTTAAAAAAAAATACAAATTTTTTTTCTTCAAAATTAAAAAAATATAAAATAATTTTTGCGTTGAGTTTAATCATAACTACTCAGATAAAAAATATTACTTTCCCAGAAAATCGCTTACTTACCCTAACTTTGTGTCAAAAAAATTAATAAATATTTTGGGTGTACCTCAAGGGACTTTTTTGCATTTTGAAAATTTTATTCAACAAAATCAAACACCTAGTGTTTGCTGTCAAGTATTTTATTAAAGACATCTCAAGTATTAAATAAGCCAAGTATTACGGATATCCGTTGGCAAAAAATTTTGTTAGAGCATTTTGATTCTAACGGATTTCAACGTTTTTTTTTAAATTTGTATAGACTTTTATTTTTAACAAGATTTTTGTAATATTTCATCAATGTTATTGTGTATGCTATTTTATATAATTGTAATAACTTTATTATAAAGTTAAATTTTTCGTCGTCATAGTTAACCTGTGTTTTCTTGGGGTCACAATTGACCCTCGTATTTTAAAGAGTCAAAAATCACAAAGATGACATAAAATTAATTTTTGTTTATGTTTCCAATTGTAATTTATTTACATTTTAAAATTAATTAAAATTAATTATTTAGTATAAATTCAGATATTTGTATTCATATTTAAATTGATTTTTTTCTACATATTCATGAGTATTTTTAAAAAAAGGTATTTTTAATTTAATAGTGTACATTTTTTTCCCTCAAAATTATTATTGTAGAAAAGTTTTAAGTTCTAATTTTTACTAAATTCACCTACTCGAAGACTAGAAACGGTTAACGAAAATTTTTTAGAATAAATATAAATTGAATTATTCCTTTTTTTATTTTATTTATAAATTTTGACACAAATCTGCATTTTTCTTACGTGGGTCATATTTGACCCCAGGTTAACATGGGTTAACTATCAACAGAAAAAATAGTATTTTATAATAAAGTTATTACAAGCATATAAAAGAGCATATACCTTACATTAAAGTACACTCAAAAAAAATTAGTTAGTATAAAAGTTAGTAAAACGTCTTGTTTATCAGGTATATTTTTTTCAGTTATTTTTTTTTTTCTTTGCTAAAATTATGTTTTCAGCTAAAATTTTAGTTATACTTATTTAGCACTTAACTGTTTTGAACGAATGTTTTACTACTATTATACTTACGTTTTAATAATTTATTTTGCTAAAAAAATTGTGCAGAGAAGCATATTAATAGTATGAACGACAACCAGATTGAAAGATATACGCAAAATGAATTAGCTGCCGCGGCATGTCCAGATGTAGTAGTGACAAGGAAAATTATACTGCTATTTCATAGATAAGACTAAATTGTAGATTAAAAAAAAACTAAATTTTGCGCTGTCAGCGGCTCGTGAAAGTAGTTGTCTATTAATTAATAAAAGACAAAATAAAATATTTAAATTTAATAAAGATTAAATGTGTATTTCTAAACTTAATGTTTTTAGATTAATAATCTAGTGTGGTCAAATTGCAACCAAATATACAGCCAGGTAGACCGACTAAAGTGAAAGACAAAGTCATAGTTTGTTTTTTTTTTTCGTTTCTATAATTATCTGCGGCATTTGCGTTTCCTTAAAATATAACTTCGTTTAGGCAACCATTGGTGTAAGTAGTGGATAGTTTTGTTCATGTTATGTGGGAAAATGAACATGTAGGAAAGTGAACATTTTTATATTTTGTATCGTATTGTAAATAATTTTTAGGGGAATAACAAAAACAGGTTTTATGATTTTCAGCAAATAAATTAACGAAAGTATACGTTTTTTGATTTTTTTTAGTCTACTAAAGGGTTCGCCATCTAACGTTTTTTTTCCGATGCCGATTTTGCCAAAAAAAAATCATCTTTTCAGATGAAGCTCATACTGCATGGCCAGCCGAGGCAGCCATTTGAATGAAATTATTTTTCATTATTAACCGGAAGGATTGTACTTTCAAATAAAAAAAGAAATTTGAGAAAATATTCTGTAGTTTTTTTTTATAGCATTCTCAAAAAAAAAAAGTTATTTGGCGGACCCTTTATTATTCAGCAAAAATTTTATTAAATTTTATTAATTTTTAGCAAGGGTTATTTAATTTCTAATCCAGTAAGTGTTAGCAAAACTTTTGCTGAATCTACTAATTTTGTTGCTCAAAATCAGATTTTGCTGACATTAGCAATTTTTTTGTAAGCACCCTCCTGACTAAAATTTTGCTGACTCAGCAACATATTTTGCTGACTTTACTAAATTTATTATTTAAGTGTAGAAATCGAACATATTTGCAGGAAAATGTACTAAATTTTAGACGCCAAATATTGTGGGGATGATCATAAACAAATCTAAATACATTTTGACAGGTGGACAAAAGAATTTTTTTTTTTCGTGAGTCGGTCTACTATATATGTATCTTAATACGGCGTTTCTTTATTTTATTTTTTATATAAGGTATTTATAAAACGCTTTTCTTATTCGGCAACCACCCACACACCCATGCACCAACGATGGTAAAACGCCCAAACTTCGTCTTCATTTTTGGAAAAAAAAACAATGAACAGCACACTTGGATAATTTTAATCATCTTGCGGCGGAACACTTAAATGGATTTAATGTGTTCATTTCCATCTTTTGTTTATTGCATTTGTTCATTTACCCCTTCGTTCGTTCATTTATGACATTCGGAACCAGAATAAGAAGAGGAAAACGCGTGTAAGTTTTATTATAGGCTTCGATTCGATTATTTGTAAGGTACACAGATTTAACGAATTTTAATTGCCGTAATTAATTGCTTCGAGGCTGTGGGGTTTCTTTTTAACACACAATACAAAACAAAAATAACAACGTTTTCATACTTGTGGCTTGAAACGGATTCGTTGGTTTATTCGTTCTTAACTGATGAGGTCAGGTACGTAGCTAGGTGGAAAAAGGGATAGAGCCCCCCGTCCATAGGTGATTCCACAAAATTAAAAACTCAATACAATACGTTATTAAGTAACAATGTTATTGATAAATAGGAAATATATTTTTTTTTTAATTTGTATCAAAATCTACATGCAAAAAACATGTTCCTAAAAATTTGCTGAGCTGTTTGGTTGCCGTAAAAATTATTTTGCTTTTTATTTCGTATAAAAACCATGAATGGAAAAATTATATTATGAACCAATAGAAGTGAAGTAAATGAGAATTATAAAAAATTTAATTTATTTTAAAGTTCACAATATTTTTTGAATTATTTTGAGAAATATGGAATTTTAATTTTAATATTTGGTGTAAAATTAAAATTGTGAAAATTTAGGTTTAATCGGAACTCATGGTGATTATTGTTTGTGGGTTAACAAATATTTACTTCAAGTTCTTTATACCTTGTGGTAAATACGTGACATTGATACACCAAAACTCCGGGATACGTAAACTAATATCAACGTAATCCCGAATTGAATGCGTTCTTTCAGGGAAATACCAAATTAAAAATGGGTTATACACAATTTTTATTATTGACGAAAAAAATACAAATGAATGATAACAACGCAAGAACGCCTGAAAAGCATCTGAAATGGCCCTAAATAGAAATCAAAGTGAATTTGAAAAATGCATTTTATTTAAAAACTCGAATAAAAACACTTCCCTAAATACATAAGGGCTTGTTCCCCTATCCTTGGGGATATATTAAAAAATTAGTGAAATAGTCCAAATTAGGGTTATAAAGTTGCAACAAAAAATTGGATTTTCGACTTTGTAAAAATTTCAAAAGTCGACTTATCGACTTGGTCGTTTTTCAAAAGTCGACTTTTTGACTTTTTTCTAAGTAAAAGTCGATTAATCGTCTTTTTGTGTGAACATTTTTAATTCGCGAATTAAAATTTATCACTTATATTGTTTTGGGATCAATTATTTGTCATCTTAATGTAAAAGTCACGCTTCATTGGTAATGCTAAGGAACCTGAATTTTATTAGCGTAAAAATAATCTTTAAAACAATTTTCTAAAACTTATCCAATTTTTAAGACAAACAAGTTAAAATTTTAATGTCAGCAAACGAATAAGTTTTGGCCTATAAGACTAATCTGAACAAGCAGATTTTCAAAATTCTAAATTCATTTAAATCAGTCTATATTTAATGAAATTTAATGCATTTTTACACTTGACGTTTTCTACTTTGGTATACTTGATGCTCACAGGGTAACGAAATGGGTGACTTCTCAATTTATTTTTCAAAAGACTTACTCCTCATTTATAATTGGGATTATTTTGTCCAAATCGGACCTTTTTGCAGTATTTGAGCGCATTTCGGGCTTTTTCGTTCTCTTTTAGGCTTTATGTTATATTTAACGATTTCGTTAACTTTATATTTGTCGATATACTTTTTTTTAATCAGTTTTAAGCCATGCCTATATGAAAAATAAAAAAGTCGAAAACAAAAATCGACTTTTAGAGGAAAATCAACCTTTTCATCAGAAGAAAGTCGAATTCCAATAAGTCGAAAGTTGATTTATAGAACCCTTGTCCAAACCCATCAATTTATATGACAACTTCTTGCGCATTTTTCGGTTATTGATTATTTTCTTGTGGCAACCAAATTAAAACAGCTATATAACAATTTTCAAATCAACTCAGAAGGTCTTCATTGGGAAATATGTACCCTAAAGTTTGCCGACACTCAAACAATACTTTTTATAAAAATTATTTAAACGTTTTGGAAAATCAAGTATATTATTTTTTAGCAAATTTCTTGCTGAAATTGTGATTTTTAGCTAAAATTATAGTTATACTTTTCCAGCAATTAACTGTTTTGAGTTAATGTTTTACTAACATATTACTAATTTATTTTGCTACCAAAATTGTGCTGACAAGCTCATTAATAGTGTGAACATTAACCAGATTGTTAGATGTATACATAATGACGTAGATGTCGCGGCATGTGAATATGTAGTACAGACAACGAAAAATATATTACAAAGTACAAATATTGTAAGAAATACATATAAAAAATCAACTGTTTAAGAATTTTGCATATATTTTTTAACATATTTCCGTTAAAATGGCATCGATTTGTTAGTGCGTATTTTGCTATAAATGCATATTTTGACTTAACTGCATATGTTTATTGCATATTTTTACTTGTTTTGCTACACACAGAAAAATAAAGTGCCAACCGAATTGAAAAATGTATTTTGGTGTCTACAACCAATTAATTCGGTTTGTGCAACCCTATTCAAATCTGATTTCTGAATATTTTGTGTGTTGCAACCTAAATTCTGTGGTAATAACCGAATTTTGTTGTGAAAACCAATATTTAGTTGTACCATCCGATTTCTGTCGTAGTAATCGAATTTTAGTTGACAAATGGCTAATTTTTTCTCTGTGTGTATAAATGAATTTTTTAATTCATTTTACTTTGTTTTTCATAAAAATCTGTTAATTGTTCTCTTAAATTGTGTATGTAAACTGCGACTAAAAGAAGCAGTGTTTAGTGATATTTTAAATGCTTATTTTTTAATAATAAAATAATTAAAATATTGTGTTAATTGTGCAAAACGTATGCAGAGAAGATATTTAAATTTACTTTAACTCAATTAAAAATGCCTAAATACATGAAAAATTATTAATTTAAAATTTCTTTTATTTCACATTTTTTGTTCTGCTTCTTCGAATCTATCAAAGTCCCAGTTCAGGTTTGTGATACAAATTTAGACAATGAATATACAAGGAAACAATTACTATCGTTGAAACATGTCCCTATCACAACCGTAAACGTTGAACGGTCAATTTCTGTGTTAAATTTTTTTAAATAAATGGGTTACATTTTTTATATGTATACAATGAGACTGAAGTAACATTTTATTTGTTTTCCTATTCGCATTATAAAAAAAAATTAGAAGTGCATATCTTTTAAATTTTTAGTGCATATTTTAACATTGTTACTGCATATTAAATTAAATGTAATACAAATAAAATGTGTATTTGTAAACTTAATGTTTATAGTGGTAATTTATGAATTTTTTTTTAAATTAAAAACAAATATGCCTTCAGGTAGACAGACTAAAGCAAAAGACAAGGACACACATCAAGCTAATTTCTTTATGTTTCCTTTCTCTATTTTCGGAAAAAGTGTTGTTTATGTGTATGTCATATTTTGTTATATGATTGTTTTGTTACTAGCACTATCTACGACATTTGGCTTCATTCAAAACTGTCACCATTTAGACAACCATGGAAGTAGTTACGTAGTTGACATATATTTTTGTTTATGTTATATATAAATACTTCTATATATTTTCCGATATTAAATTAATTCATGTCGCCAATGTATGAACATTTTTATATTTTTTAGTGTACACTGAGATAATTCTCTGCATGATATCAATGTATTTTTGCATTAGGTCTATGAAATGTCACTAGAACTCTTTCTTTAAAACTTTTCATTTAATTAAAGAATTTTTTCATAAAATTTAATGAAAAATTTAATTTTATTTATTAAAAATTTCATACGACTAATAAAAAAGTTTCATTAAAAATGTTTTCATTGAAACTATGAAGTTTTTTTCATAAAGTTAAAGAAATTTTTCATTCTCATGGTGAAGAAAACTTTATCAGTTTAGTAAAAAAATTTAGAATTCGTACAAGAAATTTTTTTTTTAAAAGAGAAGCAACACTCAGGAAATTCTTCCTATTAATTAATGTGTTGCTTTCTTTGGAAAGGGGATAGTGAAGAGATGAAAGGTGGTGAAAGATAAAGGTCTTCAAACATGGCAACACTGTAATTGCGCGAGTAGATAAGTCTTAGATCAGTTGTTGCTCGCCACCTGATGTAGAGTTGGCGAATTTATTGAAGCTTTTTTGTTTCATAGCCCTGATTCATTATTTTACTTCGGTGTGGTTAAGTGCTATGGGAACACCGAAGGTGGGCGCAGCGATACATATAAGTGATAGAAAACTCATACATATTATTTTTCTAAATTGATGTTGTCGTCACCGGGAATCGAACCCGGGACCATCTGTGTAACAGTCCAACGCGATAACCATTACACCACAACGCCTAAATTAACTAAAATATAATGTTTCTACAATATTTTTTCGATTCTTCATTTGTTTTTACGTCAGCAAAAATTTTATTAATTTTCAGCAAGAATTCTTTAATTTTTATTCAACTAAATGTTAGAAAAACTTTCGCTGAATTTACTAATTGTTTCGTTAAAATTAGATCGTTTTGATGACAGTAGCAATTTTTTGCAGGAACCCTCCTGACTTAAATTTTGCTGACTTTACTGACTTTTTTACTGTAAATAAAAAAAGTCTCTAAAACTATACAAATTTGTTAGAAAATGAAATAAAATCGAAAAAAAATTTATTTGATTTTAGTTTTTTAAACGTTTTATTTATTGTTTAAAGCTGCTTAAGGAGTTACCATGTGTAATGCTAACTCTTTTAATTGCGGCTCACGAACAATATTTTTGAATGTAAAACACGTTGGAAATTTTTCCAAGATAGACAACAATAGTTAAACTGATTCGTAGACCATTTATAAAATAACTAAAACTTAGAAAAAAAGTCCAAATAATAAGATAATATATCAAACGTCCACTTTAGGAAGTACAAAAATTTATTTATTAGTTTTTTCTTTGGAATCAATTAGTTTTATTAAAATTCTGAATAAAATTCTTACGGTTTACAAAACTTCGCCTTGGAAAATTCTTTGAACATTGTTTGTTATTCAACGACTTAATAAATTCAAGAAAAAATTGTGCATACATGTCGAAGTTTTTTTTTAAATATTGATAGTTGAACTTAAACTCGATGACAATTGACAGTTTTGACATCTTCATGCAACAATACGAAAAAAACGAAAGGTCAACTTTTGGGAACTTTCCATTATATTTGTAATATTTAACGCAGAAAATTAAAAACTTTTGGAAAAATCGCTAAAAATTTTAATTTTCCAATAAAAATTGAAAATTGAATAACTTACGAGATATTTTGTGATTATGAATAGGCTTTAGAATTAGTATACTGGAAATTAGAGGATATTTTTTAAAACGATATTAAATTGAAATTGCACATCCGTTTGTAGTTGATTGTCCTGTGTTTCGCACAACGTATTACAGAGAAAATTCGTTTTTTAGTCGAACGATTCGTATGTGAAACAAACTTCCCGCAGAAGTCTTCCCTGTTACTTAGGTTAGGTTAGGTCGGAGTGGTAGCCGGCTCCGTGATCACCAGCACACTTAGACTCTGAGGTCCGTTGTGATGCCACGAGACTGACGGATTACCGATCAGACTCCACCGTTGAACCAGTTAGAGCTTCTTACGAAGCTAAGGAGGTGCGGAATACCAGCACCTGACAGATCCCCAAGATCGTGAAAGAACGCCGATCCAAGTGAGGCCCTCCTACGTCCCTGTTATTACAATTTAGAAAAATATAAATCAAATATGCACACACACTACTCCATCTTTCTTCCTTCCCATAGCCTATTTTCCTGATCACTACAATGTACTGCATGAGTAGGGGGCATCCCCTGAGTATTGGTTAAATAAAAAAAAAGAAAAAAAAAAAAACTATGCCGAAAGTGAGAATAAAATAGTGATTAATTTGTTTACCAATATTTAAAATAATTCAAATACTGGGTCCGCGACATATTGTCAATACGGCTTTCAAATGCTGTGTTTTATCGAGTATTTTAACGCTATTTTTTAAATAATGGTGCTATTCTAGTAAACTTGTCATTTATGGCAATATTTTCTGAGGTCTTAGAAGCACCGTATACAAAATCAAGTTTTCTAAAGATTTTATTGTTCCAAAAATATCTGTTTTCAAATTTGAAATAAAAAAAAAGTTTTTCAATGCCTCAGTAGCTCAATTGGTAGAGAGGTTGTGTACACAGTTTTTGTTTCTTTACAGACCTAGGTTCGAAAACCTTTTTTTATTATTAATTTGCCTAACATTGATTGCGAATATTCCATTTATTAATTACAACTTTAATTTTTTTTGCAAAGTAAAAAATTGCCATGTGCTTTGAGAACTATAACAAAAAAGAAATAAAAAAATTGTCACAACCTTAGTGGGTTTCGAACCTAGGTAGTGTTACAAAATGTTTTTATCCAACAGCTCTACCAATTGAGCTACCAAAGTATTGAAATCTTAAATTCAATTTTGAAAACAAAATATTTTTCGAACAATAAGAGCTATAGGAAACTTTGTTTTCAACAGAGCTTCTAAGACCTGAGAAAACATTGTTACAGATGACAAGTTTACTCGAATCACCCCATAGTCTAAATTTCCTAAACGTTATACATATTGTTATACAAAATTGGGTTAATTTTCAACGCCACTCTTGAATGCCTAAACATATGATTGGGCAGGTGAAAAATACGTGTACAAACACTTTACATACCACAATTGTCTTTTAATTTTTCTTCAAAAACAGAAATTTTAAGTTCACGATTAAAAATATGGATTTTTTTGAAAGGTTATGAATCTTTAATGTATTCGGAGCCGAAAGTTTCTGTGTGCAAATAATTGTATAAGTTTCCCCGGTTTCAAAAAAAAAAAATTACACAAGTAAAATAAAAAAAATCCCCACTCCCCCGCACCAAAATAAATTCCTAGCTACGTGCCTGGCTGAGGTTGATTCTTTTCAAAACAATAAACGAAAATTTTCATCCACTCAAAAATTTATAATGAAATACGCATTAAGCACAACAACAATAATAACAAAATGTTTATAATAATGATGCAGCGAACAATATAAAACCAGAAAATTTCCAACATATTGTAAAATTTGTATTTACATCCTTTCTTTGGATTGTTTGTTTCATACACTTAGCGGCACTTAAATAGACGCATTGAACATTTATGGTTGAGTTATTTATTTCATATGGCAGTAATTTTTTGATTTTGTTTTATAAAAGTAAACATTGGAGGATAAGTATACATAATATATGATATTATAGTTATAAACCGAACTTAAGGTAAACCAAGTGGAAGCATTAAAGTCCGATGTGCCGAATTTGGTATAAAAAAAGATTAAATTCGGCTGTGACGAATTTTGGGATACCCTCCATCTCGGTGTTTTCATAAACCAGGGAAAGTGCAAACAATATTAATATCTATATTCTTTGTAAAAATAACAAAAATAATGTTGTTTTTATAAGTAAAACAAAATATGACTGATTGATTAATGTATTTGGGATGTTACAAAAGAAAAAATGTTTAATTAAAGTTTACTAAAATGAATCTGAAATTCTGCATGCTTATAACAGTGGGTATTCAAAGGTTATTCTGATTACCTAAAGAAGAACGTGTAGTGAAAAATATATATATTTTTATAGTTCCTTATGATGTTAAAAAAACTGTTGTAAAATTCGCCTGTTGTTTGTCTCTTTGCCTATATAATAATGAAAGAAAGTTACTGAAATATAGTTTTGGATCGTTAGAAGAGATGCAATGAATACAAACGCATAAAAACAGTTTCGAATAATCAGAATTTTACATAAATTTAAGGGAACAAAAATACGCTTGCGGAGACATACATAATGAAATAATTATGAAATGCCAGTTTACATTACAACACATGTGTTTATACTATACATCACATAAGTAAAACGGAAAGTGTGATGAAACTAAGTTTGTCAAAAATTATAAAGGAAAATCTTTCGAGTGTTTAGGGTGTTTTCGAGACACAAAAAAATTAAAGAAACTGGTATTTCAAATTATTGTTTTCAGCTCAGTTGCTCAGCTCCTAGAATAAGAACCCTAAGAAATTTTCCCAAAATTCGATTGGTTTTTACACATCAATACTTTAATGTAGATTATTTTTGTATGTATCAAATAAAAATTAGGGCTTTTAAGGAAAACAATGCATATAATCAAAAGATTTTAAGATGAAGAATGCACCTTATATGTCTTAAATAAAAAAGTTCTGAAAGTGAATGTCCATTAAATTTAATGGGGTTTTTAATAAATGTAATTAGAGTGTAAGAGTTTCCTTGCAAATTTATTAAAGGTTGAGAATGAAAATAAGTAAAAATAGTGTACGAAAAAAAGTTATGAATTTACATTGTTGGATTCGGGGATTTTGTTCCTGGATATTTTTTTGATCTGATAACGAATAATGTGTCTGGCAACTCCGGTTAATGCAGTCAAATAAATAAAGAATTTTAACTAAACTATTTTGTTCTGCCTTTTTTCTAATTGGTGATTTTTTGATTTGTTGGGGTTAACAAAAAAAGGTATATGGCAAGCCTGGTATATGGAAAACAAAAGCATACTTTATAAATTAGCTTAACAATTTTTCGAGGGCTTCTCGCATTTGCACTCATAACCAGTGCTGCCAGGTTTGCAAAGCATAAAAACGACAAATTTTCTAGAAAAAATCGTCATCATATTTTGAAAAATCGTCAAAATAAAATATATTTGTTAAAAGAGGGATAAAGTTTTAATAAAAAATAAAATACAATAATGTTATTCACATTTCAAATGTTAACGTGTTATCGTTGTAATATAACACGATTTTTGACACTTCTCTTTGGTTTAAAGTTCGAAAATCATTATATTTTACAACGATATTCATATTTATAAAATGTTGAAACAGTGTGCCCCAGTAGGCTAGTTGGTAGCGTGCTGGCTTATCAGTGTGGGGGTCGTGGGTTCGATTCCCACCAGAGGCATTGATCTGTTTTCGCTACAACGCGCCGAAGGACATAGTAGCTAGTGCTCGGTTAGGGTAATAGTATATAACTTGTAATTATATGATTATTAATTAATAAAATAACAAAAATATAATGTTGCAAGATCAAATAAATACAACTTTAAATCAAACAAATTTTACCACTTGAACTGTTAATCACTTATATCTGCATAATTCTGTGAACAACATTTCAGTGGCACAACTTTTTAAATATTAAATTCTTTTACAAAATTTGGAAATTCTTTAACAATAAGTCTGTTCGATTACTTTTCCTGTAAAGTTCAGTAAAAACTACTCAGTAACAAAATTACAAATAGTAAGACAAATTTACAAAAAAGTAAACGAACAGAAAATTTGTAGGAATTATTAAATTAGATAAAATAGCTTGCTTTAAATATTAAAAAAAAATTCAACTGGTCATTATGGAAAAGGAAAAAGTTAATTGAAATTATCGACCAAAAAGAATTTAAATGTTTTTTAACTTCTTCCATAGTTAATTATTTAATAATTTTCACTTTCAATCCATAAACAATTAAAATTTAATTTAATTTTTGTTTTTGTTTACTAAAAATACAAGCATATTTTTTTATTTTTTAGTCATATGTTTTTTTCATCTTACAAATTCTTTCTGGCAAAAGAAGTTCTTTGGCATCAAACTGTCACTTTACTCTCTCTTTTTACCAGTTTTTACTGCGTATTTGTCTAAACGAACACCTTCCAGTAAAAACTTGTACAAATTTTTGTGTTATCGAACAATCTTAATGTTATATTTTTTAATTATTAAATTTTGGCACTTTATTTATATTATTAGGCCTGTTTTTTATTATTTTGTTTCATTTAAAGTTGTATATATATCATCTTTCAACATGAAATATATTCGGGCTAGAGATCTGTTTGTTTCGCAAAACAAGTCCATGCCTTGAGTTTTAACATGAAAATTGTTTTATTTTTATTTAAATCTAACGCCAATAAAATTTTATAAAAATTTATAAAAATGTTCTAAACATATAAACACAGAAACTAAATTAAATTAAACCCGTAATGAATTTATAAAAAAATAAATGCGGTTTGGATTAAGTTTTATTCAATTCTAGGATTTGCATTTTTGCAAAATTGTATTTCACATCATATTAGCATATAAAAGCTAGCTATCGATCAAAAAACAATGTTTTTGCTTTCAATTTTTAACGAAATAATATAAATTTAATAATCGAGCCGGCGATTTTATGAGAATGATAAATAAGTAGATCTTGCTGACATATTAAATTATTGTCAAAAAATCGTCATTTTGGAAGCAAAAGTCGTCAAATAGTCATTTAGTTATTTTGGGTATTAAATATCATCAAAATGACGACAAACCGTTAAACCTGGCAACTCTGCATGCGATTGCTACTAATTCATACGTACATACATACTCCATACAAAACAAAACAAAAAAACAACAACAATATTTTGTGGGTTTTTGGTTTGTTTTTTTAAAGTGTTGATCATGACCATGGATGGTAACCGATTCTATGTGGTTATTGATCTTAGTAATGCTATTTTCTTTTATTTCGGTAACGGTATTTTAGGGGAAACTGTACTTCAGTTATTTCGGTAACGGGATTTTAGCGTTAACGGTATTTTATTTATTTCGCTAACGGTATTTTAGCGGTAACGATATTTTAGATATTTCGGTAACTTTATTTTAGGGAAAATGATTTTTCAATTATTTTGGTAACGGCATTTTAAGGATAGCGTTATTTTAGTTATTCAGGTAATGTTAATGCACACCACAATTTTTAACCGCATTATGCCCGAGTTTAAATGACTAGTTTATGATCATACTTTGGGAAAATATATCTATTTACAGAAGTTTTTTTGTTCAGATCTTGTTAGATTATTTCGGTAACGGTTTTTTAAGGTAGCGGTATTTTACGGATAACGGTATTTCAAGAATATCGGTAACGGTATTTAAGCGATAACGATAGTCAGTTGAAAGGTGTTAGAATCGGGGACGGTATTTTAGCGATATTGACAGCCATCCCTGCTTGCGTATATTGTGTATAAGCATTCAATGTACGTATGTATGTATGTATGTATGTATGATGAAATAAATAGTATAATTTAAA
This sequence comes from Delia radicum, assembly GCA_021234595.1. NCBI lineage: Eukaryota > Metazoa > Arthropoda > Insecta > Diptera > Anthomyiidae > Delia > Delia radicum. The sequence continues at coordinate 103,752,144 of CM037851.1, read as the reverse complement.
ATTTGCTTCAAAATTTTTAGAGGTCTTCCCACATTTTCACTTATAACTTTTGAACGCGTTAACCGCTTTTGATCATTTTCACTAGAAAACTGCTCATGATATCAACAAACAATTTGACTGAAAATTAGCAGTACCTCTTCTGTATTGTCGGAGTGTTTTGTGTTTCCACAGACAGACGGACGGACAGACGGACATGGCTATATCGACTTCTCTATTCATGCTGATCAAGAATATATATAGTTTATGGGGTCCCAGAATTTTTTAAAAGAATTACAAACATTTGACAAAGTGAATATACCCTCCTGCACTATGGGATGGAGGATATAAAAACGGTGAAATTTAAATATACGCAGCTCAAAATATGTTGGAAAAAATTAATAGTGTTTGCCAATTTTGAAATATACTAAATTTTGGGAAATAAACATTAAATATTTCTTTTCGAAATAATTTTTTTTTTCAAATTTAATGCGGAATTTAAAATCCGAAAACCAATCCCAGAGTAATAAAAATAATTACAAAAGTCTACACGCAAAAAATAAAAAGTGTAAACTCAACTAAAACAAGTGAAAGCATTAAAGTCCGATGTGCCGAATTTGGTATAAAAAATATTAAATTCGGTTGTGCTTAATTTTAGGATACCCTCTATATCGGTGTTTGCATTAACCAGGGAAAGTGCAAACAATATATATATTTATATATATATTCTTTGTTAACATAACAATAAAACTGTTGTTTTTATAAGTAAAATAAAATAAAATTAATTTATGTATTTGGGGTGAAAAAAAAATTTTGTATCAATTTCTATGATATGAAATATATATTTGTATTGGGAGTTGAAATCCAATTCATATTCTTGGAAGAATACAATTGAAATTGTTGGAAGAGTCCAATTAGGAAAATTGGCAATAGCGCCGTCTATTAAGTTATAAAGGAATAGGTTTAAAGGGACAGTAATAAGAAAAAATTGTTTTAAAAATAATAAATATATTGTGATTTAATAATTTAATTTAATATCTAATTGTAATTGAGAAATGATCTAATTGGAAGAATAACTGGCGCCACCTATTAAATTGTGAAGGAAAAAAAACGTTGGTTTTGTAAATGAATTTAGTAGAAAAAAACCTAACACTCGATTAACGAGGGTTATGTGGACAAAACTAAACTCAGCTTAATTTAAATTCAATGTATTTTAAGTATTTTTTGATAAGAAAAAAAAAACTAGCTGAATATAGATGTAATTCTCGGTTAATACAAAAAATTAGACAATAATATCAAACTGTGTATCATCAAAATCAAGAATTAAGGCCTAGTTGTATTGAAATAATTAAATGCAGTTTGCTTATAACACTTGAAATAGAGGAAAAGCACAAATCGATGTCTCAAAGTAACCAATATTTGTAGAAAATGTTATTATCCGTGCATGAAATATTTACATATAATGAAACACTGATATAATTATTTTTCTATAAAACAAAAACCGGGATTTTAGTAGAAAAAAGCCACAAAATAGGCTTTTAGCAATGTAACGAAAATGAATTGCATAAAATACTAAAACACTTCAATTTTAGCGAAAAACATACCGATTTTTATCTAAACATATTAGGAATATTATATTTTAATAATATTAATAACAACTTTAAATGTTTTTCATCTTATTTTTCACTGAAACACAAATTAATGTTCAAAGTTATTCTGCAGGTTTGTTCTCAATGAAGGATTATTTTTTTTTTTGGATACTAGTTGGTTTTAAAATCAGTAGTGACAATTTACAGAATTGTGTGAGATTTTATTCGTTCGGTTTGAGATCATGACAAATTTTTCTCGAAATTAACAGAAAAATTATAATTATTTTTTTATTTTTTTTTTATGACAATTTACTTTGACTATTAGAAAAAAACACAGAAAAAGTTATTAGACACTAGCATGAATGGAATGCATTTTCTGACCCACTACGGTCTTCATCAACATTCTTCGTGACATTTAGTGTTAATCGTAAATAACACGTTAAAGAAATTGGGTAACGTTAAATACCACATTAATCTGTGTGTTGAGTTAGAATGAAATTTACCACAAACGATTTCTATTTATAGTGTGTTTGTTTTTCTCTAGTCATTATCATAATTGCCAGTTTAACTTTCAGTTAAAACTTTAAAAGGCAATTCTTTTCTCTAATGTCATCATATACTATCCTTCTACATAAGCAAAGCATATCAACAAACATTAAAGGGTTTTTTGTTAATACATATGTCGAGCATATACATTAAACGATTTTTACACTGTACCTGGTGAGTGGTTTAATAGTGAATTTTATCGTTGATCTATAAGCTTATGTGTGAGATTTTATTCGTTTGGTTTGAGATAATGGCAAATTTTTCTTTAAATTAACAGAAAAATTACATTTTTTTTTTTTTTTTTTTTTTTTGTGGAAAGAGTTGAGAAATTGTTTGTATGCACTGACAGGAATTTAATAATACATTTTAAACATAGTTATGCTTTTTCACATGGACTTTTAAAAAAACATTTAGGGGTCTAAGAAGGTGATTACATAGAAACTTTTGAACTGTGTTGTAAATACTACATTAACATAGTTGAAGTGGCAAACGTTTCAGTTACATATATTCAGTCGAATTGGACAAAATTAAAGAGAAATGCAAATTGAAGTATTTATGGAATCTGTGGACATAAGAAGTTCGTTATTTCAGACATAATTTGTATGGAAGCTTGTTGACGAGACAAAAAATTTAAATAAAATTAATTCTTTATAACAAAGATCCATTTTGCAATTTTATTGTTATTGAATTTCTGAGAAATATTAGTAGTGTTTTTTGTCGAAATGAAAAGCATACGCGAATTAAAACAGGGTGTATTATCCTCTTTGCTCAACGAAGTTTTATAAGGAAACGGTTATTTTCGGTAAGGTCTAATGGTATTTAAGAGAAAAATTAACAAATATCCTAATCAGAATTTCAGATAAATTTAAATGAAAGAAAATACGCTTGATGAGACATACATAATGAAATAATTATTAAATGTCGTTTACATTACAACAGATGTGTTTATACTATACATCACATAAGTCAAACAAAAAGTGTTTTCGAGACACAAAAAATTAAAGAAACTTTTATGATGTGAGCAAGATTATTCAAGTTCAAGATCATTTGTTTTGCAATGGTTTTTAGCAATAAATACTCAAAAAAGTTTTTGCCCGCTAACTTATAGCAGACTTTATCTACTGACGGGTCCTTACATGTTTCATTTCGCGTCACCGAAAATCAACGGAGAACCAATGTTGAAGGGTTAGAATATTCTAACCAAATTTTAAAGGAAAAAGATCAACGCTTGACCCGTATTGTTTTGTTTACCCGATGAGAAAGAAGTAAAAAACAAAATTGGAAGAATTGAACTAATTCAAATCAAAAAAAAATATTTTTAACTAATAAAGATTGTTTGTGTACAGGCTAGAATCTCTAGTCACAATACACTGTGTCTTTATTATTTATTAAATAAAAAACGCCTCTTTATGACTATAGTATTAGGACCATAAATCAGTTTTGCTGTACTCTGCAATTTTTAAATGTTTTACTTTTAAATTTTAAAAAATTAAAACCAAAAGTTTATTTTTCGATCTTATATCATAAATTTTGATGTAAGCAAGATTATTCAAGTTCAAGATATGCTTTTTTCTTATTACAAATTTTTACTTGTAAGTTCAGTAAAAACTTCAATATCCATCAGAGGTGGACCTTGCACATAACAAACAAGTTTTCAATTTATTTTTTGATCAATGGTTATAATCTTTAACTTCAAGTTCATATATTAGTTCTCATGTAGTGAGTAAACTAGTTTATATGAATGTTTGGCATGGGATTGTTACCGCTTTCAAAACGTGTTCTGATGATGGGAACCTAGAAAATTCCCGAAATAGATCTATCAACACATTCTTAAAAGGCTCAAATAATAAACTTGAAAACAAAAAACTCTTTAGATTATTTGTTAGGGCAATATCCTAATAAAGAAATATAAGTATGGCCTCGAACTTGAATAATTTTCATTTTCATTGCACAATTAACTTCGAAAAAAACATAATTTTTATTTTTAATGAAAATTACATCAAACTCGTTATATTTTTTAATTAATAAATTTTGGCACTTTATTTATATTATTAGGCCTATTTTTAAGCACCGGATTTATTTCTGGATTAATTTTGTTTCATTTAAAGTTGTATTTATTTCATCTTTCAATATTTTATAAATATGACTATTCGGGCTAGAGATCTGTTTGTTTCGCAAAATGGTCCATGTCTTAGTTTTTAATGTAAAATTTTTTACTCCAATAAATTTATAAAAAAATAAATCCGGTTTGGATTAAGTTTTATTTGATTCTAGGATTTGCATTTTTGCAAAATTGTATTTCACATCATATTAGCAAATAAAAGATAGCTTTCGAAAAAAAACAATGTTTTTCTTTTTTAATTTTTAACGAAATAATATAAATTCAATAATAGATCCGGCGATTTTTTGAGAATGATAAATAAATAGGACTTGCTGCCATATTAAACTATTGTCGAAAAATCGTCATTTTGGAAGCAAAAATCGTCCAATAGTCATTTAGTTATTTTGGGTATTAAATATCATCAAAATGACGATAAATCGTTAAACCTGGCAACACTGCATGCGATTGCTACTAAACATACATACATACCATTTAAAAAAAACCTACATACATACAGGTTGGCTGATAAATATTGCTACATCAAGAAAATCAAATAACTTTTTTTTTTAACACATATATAAATATTGTTTTATTTTTTCATTTGAAAAGCAATTCATTTTCATTAAGTAAATTTATTATAAAAAATAATTTAATTAAAATGACTTCCACGCCCGATGACGTCAAATGCAAGCGAAATTCGTGCAAATTACAGAGAACATTTCAAGCTAAGGGGCAAGTCTACTGCGTTCAATTGCTTGTTATTTGATTTTTTTTAAGGAGAGAAATGAAAATCCTTAAGCAGAACTGTCCGTATTGCCTGTCTGGTGATACATATATGAGCAAAAATATTCCACGTCGAAACTCTAGAATTGACTTGTATTGCGGCAACTATGGCAAAGAAATTTTGATTAAAAGGCGTCCTAATGATTGTCCCACGATTGACAAAATAATTTACGAGCCCAATCTGCTCGGAGGAGTGCCGCCTAATGTGCCCGTTAAGTTTGTTTATGCGGAAACGCCAGCCTCCAAAGCATTATAGTGGCGCACAATCATAATGTTAGTTTCATTACCCCATTCATTTTTCTTAAATTGAAATTACTGCGTTCAATTTGCTTGTTATTTGATTTTTTAAAGGACTATCCGTATTGACTGTCTGGTGATACATACTTGAGCAAAAATATTCATTGTCGAAACTCTAGAATTGACTTGTATTACAGCTACTATAGCAACAATTGTTTCCTGCATCCGAACTGAGGAGTTTCGATGAAAAGGCGTCCTAATGATTGTCCCACGATGGACAAAATAATTTACGAGCCCAATCTGCTCGGAGGAGTGCCGCCTAATGTGCCCGTTAAGTTTGTTTATGCGGAAACGCCAGCCTCCAAAGCATTATAGTGGCGCACAATCATAATGTTAGTTTCATTACCCCATTCATTTTTCTTAAATTGAAAGACGAATCAATGAAACCAAAAAAAAACATGGAACCGATTAATAACTCAGAAAAAAAGTTATTACTGCGTTCAATTTGCTTGTTATTTGATTTTTTAAAGGACTCTCCGTATTGACTGTCTGGTGATACATACTTCAGCAAAAATATTCATTGTCGAAACTCTAGAATTGACTTGTATTACAGCTACTATAGCAACAATTGTTTCCTGCATCCGAACTGAGGAGTTTCGATGAAAAGGCGTCCTAATGATTGTCCCACGATGGACAAAATAATTTACGAGCCCAATCTGCTCGGAAGAGTGCGGCCTAATGTGCCCCTTAAGTTTGTTTAGGCGGAAACGCGAGCCTCCAAAGCATTGTAATGGCGCACAATCAAAATGGTAGGTTCATTTGCCTTAAATTGAAAGACCAATCAATGAAACCAAAAAAAAAAATGGAACAGATTAATAAGTCAGAAAAAAATTTATTACTTTTTTTGTAGTGGCATTCATCAGCCACCCTGTATTACAAAACACAACAAAAACCAGCAACAATATTTTGTGTTTTTCTTTGTTTTTGTACTTTTTGATTATGACCGTAGATGGTAACCGATTCGATGTGGTTATCGGTAACGTTAACGCTATTTTCTTTTATTTCGGTAACGGTGTTTTAGGGGTAACGATACTTCAGCTATTTCGGTAACGGGGTTTTAGCTTAACGGTATTTTAGTTATTTCGTTAACGGTATTTTAGCGGTAACGTTATTGTAGATATTTCGGCAACGTTATTTGAGGGAAAACGATTTTTCAGGGTAACGTTATTTTAGTTATTCAGGTAATGTTAATGCACAGCACAATTTTTAGCCCCATTATGCCCGAGTTTATGATAATACTTTGGGAAAATATATATATTTACAGATGTTTTTTTCGGATCTTGTTAGAATATTTTGGTAACGGTATTTTTAGGTATTGCTATTTTAGTTATATCGGTAATGGTATTTTATGGATGACGGTATTTCAACAGCTTATGCTGTTGCTGTTTATTCCATTTATTGTTTTTGTTGAATGCCTGTTCAACATTCATTTTTATAATGCCGTTACATGTCAAGCAATGCAATGATGACACATGAATAACATGAAATCAATTAAAACATTCGCGTAGTATTCGTTGACCTGTAGCAATACAACATTCAAAGTGAAGATATTTTACAAAAAATATACACCGGAGATTTTCATACCATTAAGAAGAACACTTAAAGTAAAATATGGACAATTTTTTTTCAAATTCAAAACGAAAATAACGAATTAATTAATGGTTTGGTTTATTGTGTTTTTATGAACTTTTTAATTTAATTTTTAATTTTTTTTATATTTTTTTATTAAACATGAAATATGTATAAATTTTTGTTTAATTTTAATTAAAAAAATTTGTAACGTTTTATTCATTTAACATTGAGACCATTCATACCAATCGTTGTGTATTCGTTGTTTTCGTGAGTGTTAATTGATGTTAAGTGGTGTTCGTTACACTCACTTTTTTCATTTCTGTAGATTGTTGCTTTATTGCAATGTTGTGAGTTGACAACAATGTACCCATTTTTTTTTTGTGATTGCATTCAAAAGCATGAAATAAGGCACTCAAACCGTTCTCTGATATCCATACTAACTTACAAATAGAAATCAAGCTTTTCGCTTAGGTCGAAAGTATGTCACCTCTAGCGCTGATCCCCACAATACATTTATTAACAATTAGTGTTTTCTATTTGTAATAGTAACATTTAATTGTGATCTCAAACCTAACAATTCAAAATTAAATATAATTTTAAAAGATCAACATACATGAAAAATTCTAATGGCGTTTTCTTTTCTGGCAAAAAATGTAACATTTTGTTTGCCCTTTCTAAAAAATTGCACTTTTTGTGTTCTTTTCTAAAAAATTGACAGCACTTTAAAAAGGAATCACGTTCTTTTAAAAATATGTCGCCCTATTAACATGCAAAAATGTTGCCATTTTCACCCTTTATAAAATGATGGGGTGAAAATGTTGCACTATAAAACAGCTGATTTTATAGTTTTGTTTAAAAAAAAAAAAAATATTTAAAGACGAAAATTAACAAATTTTGTTTTATAAATTATAATAATTTTAAAAAATATACATTTAAATTGCTAAAAATGGAAAAAGCTGCTGTAGTGATATGCGGAAACAATGTTGTTGGGGTACTAATGGATTCTTCCTCATCATCAGATGAAGAGGAAATGTGTGTTCTGCAGGAGCGAAATATTGTGCTTGCATCAATTCCTGAATCCATTTTAAATAAAAAAAAATAATTAATTAAAAACTTGTTTTCTTTTATACACAAATCAGCTGTTCTAAAGCAGGGCAGCATTTTTTGTATAAATTCATGTTTTATTGTGACTATGAATATGGCAACATATTAAGAGGGTTATGACAACATTATTTAAATGTCACTTAAAAAAATGCAACATTTTTTTGTCAGAAAAGAAAACGCCATAAGTAAATCATTTATTTTACCACGGTGCACTATGTGAAATTGTAAGAAAATTCTAAATACTTTGCAATTAAACGTCATTTTTTATACTTTAAAGAAAAACTAAAATTCAAAACTTTATCGCGTGTTTTATAATTTCTTAATATATTTTCATGGTCTAGAAAAATGCAAAAAGTTTTAAACCCTACTGGACACTTTATGCAATTTTTCATACACAAATAATAAATTGATTTGCCTTTTTTGCGAATAGATATTTTAATATAATTCGAATTTACTTTATCTGTCTAGATAAATGACATATTAAAGAAGATGTCAATCAAGTATATCAGAGAATCTTGAAGTGCTGAAGGAAATAAATGAAACAACCCAACATTTCTCTCGTACCAATTTAGTGATTGCTAGACACACAACAGTACTATTTTGTGTAACATATTATGTTAAATGAAGATGTAATACATTTTCGACATAGTCATATATATAAACGCACAAATATTCTCTTATAAACTAAGCTCATATAGTACGTGGAACCATTAACAAAACAAAATATCATCAAATTGTTTGATTCCGGGACACTACGACAACGACATTATTCGAATAACCGATTTTGGTATTATGTGAATATAATCTAAAAAATACAACTATACACCTCGCGAAAAAAATCAGTCACGCAGAGAAATATTAGTATTACAAAAAGCTATATTCTGCTTTTAATTTTTAGTCAGTTTCAAACATTTTAATAAAAAAAACGTACTGTAAAAAAACGATTTTAAGGATTTTTGTTCATAATTATTTGACCATTGCACAGTGGGTTCGATTATACCTAAAATGGAGATTAATTCAAGGAAGGGTGCAATTAACGAGATAATATTTTTTTTGTATCAACAATACACTAAGTAGGCAAAAAAACAAAAATTCTAACTTTTTTTAATGGATTTCTATTTTTTTTATTTAATTAAATTAATTTATTTGAATATTCTCTATTTCTTATTCATCACTTGAACTATCATAGTCTTTATCATCATTACAATTACTGTCATCTGTATCATCATCATCATTATTATCATCATTATCATCACTTTCAGGAACGTAGTTAGATCGGAGGTTTTAGACCTCACACTTACTAGCTCTAATCTTCCCTTCGCCATCTCTGACTGGCACGTATCTTCGGAAGTTTCAATGTCGGACCACCAACACCTGGTCTTCAACATTGCGGGTTCTTTGGGTACTATCCAGTCCTTCCGTAATCCCAGGAGGACATATTGGGATCTTTTTCGGTATTATGTTGAAGACTCCGCTAACTGCTCGAGGGGGCTTATTTTGAGCACGACACAAATCGATCAGGAGGCGGCTGATATTCAGTGTAATCTAATTTCCGCCTATGAGTTGAGCTGCCCAATGGGGGCAAGGAAAACCAAGCGTGATGTTCCATGGTGGAACGACAAACTTGGAAAACTCAGAACCGAGGCGAGAAGACTATTCAATAGGGCCAAGGAGACAGGCAACTGGGTGGCCTACAAGGCGGCTCTAACTGGGTACAATAACGAACTCCGTAGATCTAAGAGGGCAACGTGGCGTAGCTACTGCGAGAAGATCTCAGATCTCCCCGAAGCGGTTAGGCTTCAGAAGGCTCTTTCACAAGATCATACGAACGGACTTAGTACCCTGAAGAGACCGAACGGGTCCTATACTGAATCGCCCGAGGAGACCTGTGAACTCTTACTGAATACACACTTTCCGGATTGTGTGTCACCTGAGAGGCTACCTAGGATTCCTATGACTCCTAGCCTATCTGGGAGGGACATACGACTTGCGAACAGGGTGTTTCAGGAGGGAAGGATCTCATGGGCAGTGAGAAAATTTTCGTCGCTTAAATCTCCTGGACCAGATGGGGTGTATCCGTGTCTGCTGCAGAGGAGCATGGATCTTATACTCCCGCAACTGACCAGGATTTTTAAGTCGAGTTTGTTATTTGGTCACGTTCCATTGGCTTGGAACGAAGTTAAGGTAGTATTCATACCGAAGGCTGGGCGCAAAGCGGAACATTTGCCCAAATCTTATAGACCAATAAGTCTTAGTTCTTATCTCCTTAAGACCATGGAGAAAGTCTTGGACCACTATATCAGGGATGTGTACCTGCTGCGCAAACCCATTCATAGGTACCAATTTGCGTATCAGCAGGGAAAATTCACTGAGACGGCTGTCCATCAAGTTGTCACTATGATCGAAAATTCACTGGAGGCGAAGCAAATAGCCTTGTGTGCTTTCGTTGACATGCAGGGCGCTTTTGACAACACGTCCTACGATGCGATTAGGACTGCGATGTTGAGGAAAGACATCCCCAGTGTTATCGTTAGTTGGACTCTGGAGATGTTGACCTCTAGAGTCATTACATTCGGCATCGGGAACCCTTCTAGGACCATTGGGGGCGACTAGGGGCTGTCCTCAGAGTGGTGTGCTATCGCCTCTGCTGTGGACTCTGGTCATTGATGAGCTGCTTGAGCAGCTTAATGACCTGGGTTTCAGAACCTACGGATATGCTGACGATCTTGTTATTTCTGTCACAGGCTGGGATGACAGGACAATTTCTGAGCGCATGCAACAGGCTCTGAACTTTACCTTAAAGTGGTGCCAGGAGAAGGAATTGACTATAAATCCCTCGAAAACCATCCTGTTGCTCTTTACTAGGAGACGTAAGTTATGTCTCACTGAGCCATCGCTTCAGGGGACGAGGATCTGCTTCTCTGATAGCGTTAAGTACTTGGGGGTTATATTGGATAGGTCTCTGAATTGGAATGAGCACCTTGATATGATCTCTAAAAGGGCCACTAGGGCAATGTTTGCCTGCCAGAGGCTCTTTGGCAAGACCTGGGGCCCTAGACCTCAAATGGTCTACTGGTCTTTTAACACCACACTCATAATAATCCATGCTTAAAAATACAAATATATTTTTCGTAAATTTTTTTTAGTAGAATGTACACACATTTTGTTTCTATTACAAAACTTTTGTATAAAACAAATTATATAAATTTACAAATTTCGTAATAAATACAAACATGATTTCGTAATATTTTTTTAGTACACTGTACAAAAATTTGTAATGTTACAAATATTACATATGGATGTTGATGTGGTTAGAGGCCGGATTTGCAATCAGAAGGTTGCGAGTTCAACTCCTGGCCAGGACAAATTTTTTTTTTTTTTTTTTTTTTAGTTTTTATATTTTTTTTGTTTATTAATATTTTTTAAATTTCCATGTTTAATTTTTTTATTTCATTATTACTATTTTTGTGTTTTGATATAAATGGATATTTTGTTTAATAAAGAGGATCCTAAAACAAGTTAAAGAGGACCCGAAAACACTACTTCCACTTTATTTGCCGGGTTTAGTATGAAATTCAATAAAACAAATATTTAAAAAGATAAAATATTTAATAATAAAATGCAATTAGTTTGAAATTGTTATTTAAGTTTTTATTATTATTATTTTTTTATTTTGTTTTTTAATATATTATTTGATATATTCCCAGGTGAAAAAGTTCATATATTGTCATATATGGCTACATATATGAGTTCATATATGAATCCATATATGTTCGGATCCGAAATTTGAGGGTATATGGATATATATGCTCATATATGGACATATATGAACGTTCATATATTGTCATATATTATTACTTTTCCTATATTCTCGTATATAAATAAGCTTTTTTAGTTTTTTTACAAAAATATTCTGTTTATTAAAAAATACAGCTATTATAATTCTACATACATTTTACTGAATACAGGAATTTTTTAAAAACTTAAAATATACTTCAATATAAGAATATTCTACACCATTTTTAATTGTATCTTGAAATTAAAATATTTCTGTTAGTATTCTGAAACACAACTAAAAATGGGAATGTGGGAAAATATTTTATTTTTTAAATACAAAATATAACAAAATAAATAAATCCAATTAATTCATCTGGTTTAACCAGTTTTTGAATACTGAGATCAAAAACTTTGACTTAAATAAAGTTAAGCCGCATATTTCCAAAATTAATGAAACTTTTCCACGCTGAATCTGCCAATGGTAAAATCATTTGGTGGACCTTATTCGGGAGTTTTGTTTTGCGGTTTTATACAAAAGTTTTGAATGGATTGGCATCATTTAGGCATCATCGGAAAGGTGTTTTAATTGTCTTTTCAGAGAGTAATACATCCCCATTCATTAACCCATTACAAGTCAGTTTAACATTTGGTATTTTTTTATTTTTTTTTCCTGTTTTTTCAGAACTTTTGTATAAAATCGCAAATCAAAATTTCAACTTTGATCACCTCCCCCCGGAAAGGGGGTCCGTTTTTCCTAATGACTCATTCTCTGCAATGGTATTTATAAATTAATAAAACATTAACTTATATATTTTTGGTAAGAATTCGTAGACCGGCAGAGTAAGTGTTAAAAATAAAAAAAAATCATCCTCATATAAGGTCATATCTGATCAAAAATTAAAACATATTAACCGTATATGTAATAATATATGAATTCATATATGGAGATATATGGCATATATGAACTAATATATGAACCAATATATGTGCAATATATTTTCATATTTCATCATATATGGTGTCATACATATCCATACATGAACTTTTCATTTTAATGTATTTACCCATATATGCTCCCATACATGACATATATGCTCATATATGGAACCATATATGCTCATACATGAAACCATATATGGCAATATATGATCATATATGAACTTTTTCACCTGGGTTTATAAAAAAAATTATATGATTTTATTTTATTTAGTTCAATAAACACAATAAAAATATTTAATTGCCATTTTACCTTTTTTATTAAATATTTGTAGCATATTTTTCTAGTTTTGATAAAAATTTCATAATATTTTCGACTTAAGTTCCTTTTTAGTTTGTTGTATTGCATCAGCTACTTTGGTGCAAATGGTAGAGGGGTCTACTTCAACAGAGCAGGACGTCACTGAAATCGTGAGTTCGATTCTGGTGTGGCACCATTACATTTTTTTTTTTTTTTTAATTTTAAAATAAACCCGTAAGGTAAGCACCACATTTTTATTTAAAAAAAAGTTTTTACAAAACTTTACGAAATGTGATTTGTATATTCTACAAATTTTTTCGTAATGTCAAAATAACCAAAACTTTCGTAAAATGAACAACGGTTTTCGTGTATTTTACCTATTCTTAAGAGGATTTATCGACTGGCATGTATTGGTATCACTGGTGCCTCAAAATCATGTCCGACTGATGCCATTGGAGTCATGCTGGGTATTCCTCCTTTGCATATTTCTGTAAAGGAGAACGCGTGCATGGGATCCCTAAGGCTGCGGGAGATTGGCAGCATGAGGAGTGGGGAGCTGAAGGGGCATCTTGAGATTGCGAAAATGTTCGCTGATGACCCGGTTATTAGGGTCAGTGAAAAGATACTGCCTGTGCAAGTATTTGTTAGGCACTTTGTTGTTGTGATTTTCGACAGGAGCACGTGGTTGAATGGATCTTGGGTACCGGAGGTTGGTGCACAGGTCTGGTTCACGGATGGCTCGAAACAGTCGAACATGGATACGGGGGCGGCTGTCGTCGGACCCGGATTTCAGCGTGCTCTGCGCATGGGCAAATATCCCTCCGTTTTTCAGGCTGAGGTCTTCGCTATCTGTATCTGTGTGGAAGAGTGTCTGCGGAGGAGGACACGGGGGGCCACGATCTACATTCTATCTGACAGCCACGCGGCACTTGGTGCCTTGAGGGCTCAAGATGTGTCGTCTGGTCTGGTTAAGGAATTTATCGACTCTCTAAATCGTCTAGGTCTTAACAACTCCTTGACACTGGGCTGGGTTTCAGGCCATGAGGGGCATGAGAGCAACGAACGGGCTGACTGTTTAGCCAACTGCGGAGCTCGTCGACAATTCATTGGCCCGGAACCCTTCTGAGGCGTACCCAATGGGTATGTCAGAGAGAAGCTCAAAAGATGGAGGGAGTCGGAGTTTGGGGCCTATTGGGCCAGATCGCATGGGCAGCGACAGGCGAGGCTGTTTATATCTCCCTCTGGTGAGAGATCGCGGAAACTCTTGTCTATGACGAGGGGCGAATTAAGGACCGTAAACGGGTTACCTGTGGCCTTAGGTATCAATTGTACAAGATGGGACGATCCTCTACGGATACGTGCAGGTTTTGTGAATTGGAACCCGAGACCTCTGAGCATGTTCTCTGCAAATGTCCGAGGCTCTCCTACAGGAGGGTGCGTTATTTTGGTGATCGAATAGTGACGCCATCGGACGTTTGGAACTGTTCACCTGGTAGGATAATTGGCTTCGTAGGGAGCCTGAACCTATAGGGTGTATTCGCTGGCAGCACAAAATACCAATCTCTGGTCGCGCTGCATAGTGCCACTATAATCTAACTATCATTATCATCATTATCATCATTATCATCATTATCATCATTATCATCATATCATCATTATCATCATTATCATCATTATCATCATTATCATCATTATCATCATTATCATCATTATCATCATTACATCATTATCATCATTAGCATCATTATATCATTATCATCATTACCATCATTTCATCATTATCATCATTATCATCATTATCATCATTATCATCATTATCATCATTATCATCATTATCATCATTATCATCATTATCATCATTATCATCATTATCAGCATTATCATCATTCTCATCATTATCATCATTATCATCATTATCATCATTATCATCATTATCATCATTATCATCATTATCATCATTATCATCATTATCATCATTATCATCATTATCATCATTATCATCATTATCATCATTATCATCATTATCATCATTATCAATCAATTATCATCATTATCATCATTATCATCATTATCATCATTATCATCATTATCATCAAAATTTTTATCATCATTTCATCATTATCATCATTATCATCATTATCATCATTATCATCATTATCATCATTATCATCATTAGCATCATTATCATCATTATCATCATTATCATCATTATCATCATTATCATCATTATCATCATTATCATCATTATCATCATTATCATCCATTATCATCATTATCATCATTATCAATCATTATCATCATTATCATCATTATCATCATTATCATCATTATCATCATTATCATCATTATCATCATGATCATCATTATCATCATTATCATCATTATCATCATTATCATCATTATCATCATATCATCATTATCATCATTATCATCATTATCATCATTATCATCATTATCATCATTATCTCATTATCTCATTATCATCATTATCATCATTATCATCATTATCATCATTATCATCATTATCATCATATCATCATTATCATCATTATCATCATATCATCATTATCATCATTATCATCATTATCAATCATTACTCATCATTATCATCATTATCATCATTATCATCATTATCATCATTATCATCATTATCATCATTATCATCATTATCATCATCATATCATCATTATCATCATTATCATCATTATCATCATTATCATCATATCTCATTATCATCATCATCACTATCATCACCATCATCATTATTATCACTCTCATTGTTGTCATCATCACGATTTTCTTGAAAAATTTTTGGTAATACTAATAGATCTAATTCTGACTTCGATCTTTTGTTCATATTGCCTGCTAATGCTCGATATAAATGGGTCTGAACTTAATAGAAATCTATTAAAAATACCTTCATTCGACTTTTCCCGGCTGCAATTTCGAGCAAAGTGCTTTCTGTAGTTTTTAAAGTCTTTATTTCTTGATTCTTGAGCTTCTTCTGATAATTCTCCTATTGGTAAAAGCGCGTGTTGTACTATCTCCGGGCCGTGAATTAAAAATTTATGTAATGTGGGAGGCATGCAAAACCAGGGATATATTTCAACAAAGTACTTTGCTGTGTTGTGAGCGAAATTACGAAAACTTTCCAAATTAATCTCAACAATTAGTATTGTGTGCATTTTTTTAATTAGTGTTAGGTCCACTTTTGTTATTTCAGCTGATATTTCAGCATTTTAAAAAAAAAACGTCTAGTGGTGTTTCCATCGTTAGAGTTACCAAAGCCCGGCTTTGGCTGGTCTACAATTAAACCTGTTCTTTCACGAAACTCTTTCTGAATTTGTAATTTTGTTTCAGCAACAATTTTTTCGTCTTCATCTGATCGTGCTTGCCATTTTTTAATTGGAATTTTATACGATAAGTGGAGAATGCACTCAAAAAATCTAATCCACCCGTGTATTATTGATAGCCCAAACTCTAAAGTGTCTGTTCTAACTTCCCTAACAATCATGCTGTTAACTGAATTGAACATCTTACTTGTAGCGCCTCATACATAACACTTTTGCGTGGAATTCGTACCCGTTATTGAGTTGCACACTTTTCCATCTATCATTACTAAAAACAAATCGTGATGAACCTTTAAGGAATTTTCTCCAACTAAAACTAACGTTTCTTCAAAATTTTTTTTTTCATCCTCGACCCTAATTTTTTCTAAATTAGATACACTTGTTGTTTCTTTGGTGTATTCTTTCTTTACAGGCCTACAAAATCTTTTTGATGAAGGGCGAGGATTTTTTCCAAACTACTTCATTTCCACTAACAAGTTTAAGTTGTACGATGGATGTTATAAACACTGAAGAGTCGCTTGCATTATAACTATAAAAAGCCTGTTTATACGAACTATGTCCGGAGCTTCCATCAAAACCCCACTTTGAAAACAAGGTTAAGTTTGATAATTTTTTTTCTGTTAAAATATCATAACATTTTGGCAGCATAACTAGTCTTTCAACCGTGTGATTTAAAAGTCCTTGAAGACTAACTTGTGCTGGAAGTTTCACAAAATTTAACTTGATCTCGTTTGGGATAACACCTTTGTTTTGCTTGTTGAACTTTAGTATACGAAGGAAATTTTTCCGGAGCCCCCCTTCTTATAATATTATAACTATGTCGAGTTAATTTTGCTTCTATTAAAACGCTAAGTGCTTCTTCTGCACTTAGTTGTTTTGGTTTAGCCTGCTTAAAGCTTTTTCTATATTTTGCAGCCATTGTAGGTGTTGACGTTGTCATTTCTTTAACTAGCTTTGCTGCCTCAACATTTCCAGAAGCTCTTATGCTTCTAGTTTTCTTTGATTTAGTTTTCGCACTGCAATCTTCGAATGAAAGTTCCTTGCGACCTCGTTTATTTGGTGGAGGAACAAATGAGATAGAAGCATTTAGCCATTCAGTATTTAATTCCAAAAAACGATCATGGTACCTTTTACATTTACTATATCGAGATTTAAACTGTTTAATAAAATTATCAAACGTTTGGTTGAAAAAACTCATATACGCTTAATGGTTTTCATTTTAAGAAAATTGATTTTAGCCTTCCAATCATTTAAAGCGGTATTTCTCATAAAGTTGTATAGTTTTGGGGCTTATTCCTAAAAATATTAATTTGTTCTTATTTAATTTAACTGTTTAATCGGTTTTCCAATTACCTTATACCGATTACTTTATTTAATGCCAAACACAATACGCACTTTACAAAAAACTTCAAATTTTAAAACAGCAAAAAACACCACTGAAAAACAAAACATAAAAACAAGCACAAAAAAAACGGCAATAGAGATGGGCGCGTGAAACAGTTTATTCTCAAAACATTATTATTTATAAATTACGATAGTCAGTTTAATTTCAAAAAATATTAAACGTCAAACGCATTGGTAAAAAAAAAGTTGATTGCCCAAAGTCCGTGATTGAAAACAGCTATCTCGGCACGGGCAAATTAGTATAAGATGTAAAACCATCACGAGAATTTGGTAAATTATTAGAAAGTCCTATTTTTCGCTGGAATTGAGTGTTAATCTTTATTCTTTTCTGGTTAATTAGTCACCCTCGTGAACATAGGTGATAAAACGCCACTCACGCAGCCATCTCTATTAAATATCAAAATATATTGACAATAGTATCAACAACAACAAAAATAGCTAACATTGAGAGTAAGACAATATTTATTTATTTTTATTTATCGATAAATGAATTTTGAAAGCAAGACTTTTTACATAAAATTATTAATATCTTAAAACGGGGGCAACAAAAAGGCAAACTTTTTTGTTTGTAATATCAAGTAGAAATCCCATACTTTTCAAAAAACACAACTTCAAAGCCGGCACTTTACTACTTTGTTACTTCTGGTCCATCATATATGGAAATATGGAAAATACCCCGATTTTAGAGCTTTTTTTAAAAAAATATTACAAATATTTCCACACATATTTTTATAAACACAAAATCATTTTTTGTACACTTAAATACCTGAAATTGAATGTTCCATCATAAAACTTTAACTTTATTAATTTTAAAGTTAAAAAATAAGCACTGCTTTTTATCGAATTTAAATTTTTTTACTTTTTAAGAAAACAGCAATTATTAGCTAACTTTGACAGCTCACTACGGATGAAGTAAACAACTTAGATGGTTCAAATTTTAAATAGTGATGTAGAATTTTATCTAGTTTTATTCGATACCAATCATTATGGCAAAAACTTAATTCTAAAATTTCAATTAAGCGACACTTTAGACACATTTCAACCCAATCTGCATCGGGGCTTTACTCCATGTCTTGTTTAAGCTCACTATTGGGATTGTAGTCTGGAAAATTTAAAAATATACCTGACATCGCCCAGGTATTATTTACACAGCGTTTTTCGTGTGTTGCCCTCCATTTTTAACTTTTTCGTAAATAATTAAAATTTTCATTAATACGACCGACTTCAATTAAACTTTTAATGAATAAACAAATATTTTAATTGAAACTCAATTCTCTGACTTTTATTTTTTTGAGCAAAAATAAAAAAAAAATATTTCTTTACATTTATTTTTTCGACCATAAATGGAAGATTTTTTTAGACCCTCCATCCCATAGTGCGGAGAGTATATTCACTTTGTTACTGGAAAACTAATCGAAAAGACTTATTGTTAAAGAATTTCCAAATGTTGTAAAAGAATTTAAGATTTAAAAAGTTGTGCTACTGAAATGTTGTTCACAGAATTTTGTAGATATAAGTGATTAACAGTAAAAGTGGTAAAATTTGTTGTATTTATTTGATCTTTCAACATTTTATTTTTTTATTTTATTAATTAATAATCATATAATTACAAATTATATACTATTACCCTAACCGAGCACTAGCTACTATGGCCTTCGGCGCGTGGTAGCGAAAACAGACCAGTGCCTCTGGTGGGAATCGAACCCACGACCCCCGCACTGATAAGCCAGCACGCTAGCCTACCGGGGCGCACAGTTTAAACATTTTATAAATATGAATATCGTTGTAAAATATAATGATTTTCGAAAAAGAGAAGTGTCAAAAATAGTGTTATATTACAACGATAACACTTTAACATTTGAAATGTGAATAACATTATTGTATTTTATTTTTTATTAAAACTTTATCCCTGTTCTAACAAATATATTTTATTTTGACGATTTTCAAAATATGATAACGATTTCGACGATTTTTTCCAAAAAATTTGACGTTTTTATGCTCTGCAAACCTGGCAATACTGGTTATGAGTGCAAATGTTAGAAGCCCTCGAAAAATTGTTAAGCAAATTTATAAGTATTCTTTTGTTTTCCAGATACCAGGCTTGCCAGATACCTTTTTTCGTTAACCCCAACAAATCAAAAAAATCACCAACTAGAAAAAAGGTAGAACAAAATAGTTGAGTTACAATGCTTGATTCATTTGACTGTATTAACATTAATCATTATCAGATCAAAAAAATATCCAGGAACAAATCCCCGAATTCAACAATGTGAATTCATAATTTTTTTTCGTACACTATTTTTACTTACCTTTAATAAATTTGCAAGGAAACTCTTACACTCTAATTACAGTTATTAAAAACACCATTAAATTTAAAGGACATTCACTTTCAGAACTTTTTTATTTAAGACATATAAGGTGCATACTTCATCTTAAAATCTTTTGATTATATGCATTTGTTTTCCTTAAAAGGCCTAATTTTTATTTGATACATACAAGAATAATCTAACTTAAAGTATTGATGTGTAAAAACCAATCGAATTTTGGGAACATTTCTTAGGGTTCTTATTGTAGGAGTCGTAAACAAGAATTGCACAAGCAACTAAGCATAAAAACAATAATTGGAAATACCGGTTTCTTTAAATTTTTGTGTCTCGAAAACACCCTAAACACTCGAAAGATTTTCTTTTATAATTTTTGACAAACTTAATTTTATCACACTTTCCGTTTTACTAATGTGATGTATAGTATAAACACATGTGTTGTAATGTAAACGGTTATTTTATAATTATTTCATTATGTATGTGTCCGCAAGCGTATTTTTGTTCACTTAAATTTATCTAAAATTCTGATTATTCGAAACTGTTGATGCGCTTCATTGCATCTCTTGTAACGATCCAAAAATATATTTTAATAATCCTTATTTCTTTCATTATTATATAGGCAAAGAGACGATACTTTTATACAAAACAACAGGCTAATTTTACAACAGTTTTTATACCCTCCATCCCATAGTGCAGGAGGGTATATTCACTTTGTCAAATGTTTGTAATTCTTTTAAAAAAATTCTGGGACCCCATAAACTATATATATTCTTGATCAGCATGGATAGAGAAGTCGATATAGCCATGTCCGTCTGTCCGTCTGTCCGTCTGTCCGTCCGTCTGTCTGTGGAAACACAAAATACTCCTCCAATACAGAAGAGGTACTGCTAATTTTCAGTCAAATTGTTTGTTGATATCATGAGCAGTTTTCTAGTGAAAATGATCAAAATCGGTTAACGCGTTCAAAAGTTATGAGTGAAAATGTGGGAAGACCTCTAAAATTTTTTTTTTTTATTTCATCATACATACATACATACATACATACATACATACATACGTACATTCAATGCTTATACACAAGAATATACGCAAGCAGGGATGGCTGTCAATATCGCTGAATTACCGTCCCGATTCTAACACCTTTCAACTGACTATCGTTATCGCTTAAATACCGTTACCGATATTCTTGAAATACCGTTATCCGTAAAATACCGTTACCTTAAAATACCGTTACCGAAATAATCTAACAAGATCTGAACAAAAAAACTTCTGTAAATAGATATATTTTCCCAAAGTGTGATCATAAACTAGACAGTCATTTAAACTCGGGCATAATGCGGTTAAAAATTGTGGTGTGCATTAACATTACCTGAATAACTAAAATAACGTTATCCTTAAAATGCCGTTACCAAAATAATTGAAAAATCTTTTTCCCTAAAATAAAGTTACCGAAATATCTAAAATATCGTTACCGCTAAAATACCGTTAGCGAAATAAATAAAATACCGTTAACGCTAAAATACCGTTAACGCTAAAATCCCGTTACCGAAATAACTGAAGTATAGTTTCCCCTAAAATACCGTTACCGAAATAAAAGAAAATAGCGTTACTACGGCCAATAACCACATAGAATCGGTTACCATCCATGGTCATGATCAACACTTAAAAACAAAAAAAAAACTCACAAAATATTGTTGTTGTTTTTTGTTTTGTTTTGTATACAGTATGTATGTACGGCCCTATGCTCCTTATAGGAACGACGGGAATATATATATATATGTCTGTACGTATGAATTAGCAGCAATCGCATGCAGAGTTGCCAGGTTTGACGATTTGTCGTCATTTTGATGATATTTAATACCCAAATAACTAAATGACTATTTGACGACTTTTGCTTCCAAAATGACGATTTTTTGACAATAATTTAATATGTCAGCAAGATCTACTTATTTATCATTCTCATAAAATCGCCGGCTCGATTATTAAATTTATATTATTTCGTTAAAAATTGAAAGCAAAAACATTGTTTTTTGATCGATAGCTAGCTTTTATATGCTAATATGATGTGCAATACAATTTTGCAAAAATGCAAATCCTAGAATTGAATAAAACTTAATCCAAACCGCATTTATTTTTTTATAAATTCATTACGGGTTTAGCTTAATTTAGTTTCTGTGTTTATATGTTTAGAACATTTCTTTAAATTTTTATAAAATTTAATTGGAGTTAGATTTAAATAAAAATAAAAAAATTTTCATGTTAAAACACAAGGCATGGACTTTTTTTGCGAAACAAACAGATCTCTAGCCCGAATATATTTCATGTTGAAAGATGATATATATACAACTTTAAATGAAACAAAATAAATCCAAAAATAAATCCGGTGCTTAACAAACAGGTCTAATAATATAAATAAAGTGCCAAAATTTAATAATTAAAAAATATAACATTAAGTTTGTTCGATAACACAAAAGTTAGTACAAGTTTTTATTGGAAGGTGTTCGTTTAGACAAATACGCAGTAAAAACTGGTAAAAGAGAGAGTAAAGTGACAGTTTGATGCCAAAGTACTTACAAGTTTTTACTGGATACATTTTTGACAGAAAGAATTTGTAAAATGAAAAAAACATATGACTAAAAAATAAAAAAATATGCTTGTATATTTAGTAAACAAAAATAAAAATTAAATTTTAATTGTTTATGGATTGAAAGTGAAAATTATTAAATAACTAACTATGGAAGAAGTTAAAAAACATTTAAATTATTTTTGGTCGATAATTTCAATTAACTTTTTAATAATTCCTACAAATTTTCTATTTACTATTTGTAATTTTGTTACTGAGTAGTTTTTACTGAACTTTACAGGAAAAGTAATCGAACAGACTTATTGTTAAAGAATTTCCAAATGTTGTAAAAGAATTTAATAAATTATGCAGATATAAGTGATTAACAGTTCAAGTGGTAAAATTTGTTTGATTTAAAGTTGTATTTATTTGATCTTTCAACATTATATTTTTGTTATTTTATTAATTAATAAATTTTTTACATTGGAAACGTGTCATTAATGAAATAGCAAATTAAAAATAATTTTTAATTTTTCAATTTAATTGATTAACTTCCAATATAAGGAACACCAATTCATTTTGTTTGTAAATAACCCTAAACTATCAATACTATTTAACGTATGTATTCCTCTGATAAACTACCAATATAGGGTACAATATTTTATTTTGAAATAATTTATTGACAAAAAAATAATTATCAATAATATTGAACGTGTATTGTTGGTCACTGTATATTTTTAAATTCCAATTAACAATACAATTTTCAAAGTCTTTATCCATTTTATTAATTTTGCAGAATTGTGAAAAAGAACAAATAAGTATCATATATCATTACACTCATTGTAAAACACATTTATATTTTTTTTTCACCGTTCTTTTTCAAGAAGAGAAAACATTTTTTTTTTTCAATGTTAAAACCTCACCAAATTATTTACGCTTCATTTTTCATTCTATAAAAGAGAAACAAGTAAATAAAATAATCATATCATACGCATGAAAATGAGATGCAAGGTTTATTTTCAAATGGAAACACATGGAATGAAAACATTTTTTGTTTTATCTTTCTTCTGCGTTGATACAAGAAAAACCAAAAATGAACAGTTCGTGGTTTCATATACGTACTCTGTTAATAATCATATAATTACAAGTTATATACTATTACCCTAACCGAGCACTAGCTACTATGGCCTTCGGCGCGTTGTAGCGAAAACAGATCAGTGCCTCTGGTGGGAATCGAACCCACGACCCCCGCACTGATAAGCCAGCACGCTACCAACTAGCCTACTGGGGCAAACTGTTTCAACATTTTATAAATATGAATATCGTTGTAAAATATAATGATTTTCGAAGTTTAAACCAAAGAGAAGTGTCAAAAATCGTGTTATATTACAACGATAACACGTTAACATTTGAAATGTGAATAACATTATTGTATTTTATTTTTTATTAAAACTTTATCCCTCTTCTAACAAATATATTTTATTTTGACGTTTTTTTCAAAATATGATGACGATTTTGACGATTTTTTCTAGAAAATTTCTCGTTTTTATGCTTTGCAAACCTGGCAGCACTGGTTATGAGTGCAAATGCGAGAAGCTCTCCAAAAATTGTTAAGCTAATTTATAAAGTATGCTTTTGTTTTCCATATACCAGGCTTGCCATATACCTTTTTTTGTTAACCCCAACAAATCAAAAAATCACCAATTAGGAAAAAGGTAGAACAAAATAGTTTAGTTAAAATTCTTTATTTATTTGACTGCATTAACCGGAGTTGCCAGACACATTAATCGTTATCAGATCAAAAAAATATCCAGGAACAAAATCTCCGAATCCAACAATGTAAATTCATAACTTTTTTCGTACACTATTTTTACTTATTTTCATTCTCAACCTTTAATAAATTTGCAAGGAAACTCTTACACTCTAATTACATTTATTAAAAACCCCATTAAATTTAATGGACATTCACTTTCAGAACTTTTTTATTTAAGACATATAAGGTGCATACTTCATCTAAAAATCTTTTGATTATGTGCATTTGTTTTCCTTAAAAGCCCTAATTTTTATTTGATACATAAAAAATAATCTAAATTAAAGTATTGATGTGTAAAAACCAATCGAATTTTGGGAAAATTTCTTAGGGTTCTTTTTCTAGGAGTCGTAAACGAGAATTACACTTAGGAAATTATGTTGGTAAAGACGACAGCAATTGTAGTCAAAAACAAATGAAATTTCATTTAAAAAAAGGACGACTTACATTTCATTAAATTCAACTAACATTGTCATTTGTTTTTTAATGTTCAAAAAATGACTAACAATTGTAGTAAAAATTAACCACATGGTAGTAAAAAATAAACCAAATTTTTTTTTTTTTGTTTTTTAAATAACAAAAAACAACTGTAAAAAATGAATGTAAAATCATAAAACAGTCATTTGATGTGAGTTGTTTTTTTAAATGAACTGCAAGGTAAGTTAAAAATTTCATTTGTTCTACAAATGACTTACATTTACATTAAAAATAATGAAACTGTATTACAACCCAAACAACTACATATTTTTAAAGCAGAAGTTCCCTGAGTGTTCAAAAGCAACTTAGCTGAAAAACAATAATTTGCAATACCAGTTTCTTTAATTTTTTGTGTCTCGAAAACACCATAAACACTCGAAAGATTTTCTTTTATAATTTTTGACAATCTTAATATCATCACATTTTCCGTTTTACTTATGTGATGTATAGTATAAACACATGTGTAACGGGTATTTAATAATTATTTCATTATATATGTCTCCGCAAGCGTATTTTTGTTCACTTAAATTTATCTAAAATTCTAATTATTCGAAACTGTTTCGATGCGTTGTATTCTTTGCATCTATTGTAACGATCCAAAAATATATTTTAAAAATCCTTATTACTTTCATTATTATATAGGCAAAGAGACGATTCTTTGTTATACAAACAACAGGCGAATTTTACAACAGTTTTTTAACATCATAAGGAACTTTAAAAATATATCTATTTTTCACGACACGTTCTTCTTTAGGTAATCAGAATAACCATTTCACCTTTGACGACCCACTGTTATAAGCATGTACAATTTCAGATTTATTTTAGTAAACTTTAATTAAACATTTTTTTCTTCTGAAGCATCCTAAATACATTAATCAATCAGTCATATTTTGAGAGATGGAGGGTATCCAAAAATTCGGCACAGCCGAATTTAATCTTTTTATACCAAATTCGGCACATCGGACTTTAATGCTCCCACTTGTTTTAACATCATAAGGGTACTTTAAAAATATATCTATTTCTCAGGATACATTCTTCTTTATGTAATCAGAATAACCGAATTTAATCTTTTTTATACCAAATTCGACACATCAGACTTTAATGCTTCCACTTGTTTTTTTTTTAACACATTACAAATTTTATGTGAGAAATCCCGATAAAAATAACATTCATGGGAATTCTTAATTGCCATAAATTCAAAAACAAAGAGAGAAAATAGTTGCTTGAAAAAATATAAATCAAAAATAATTTTTATTTTTGTTAAAAAAAAAAAATAACAGTCAAAAAATTACTTTTATTTTTGTTCAAAAAAATAAAAGTCAAAAATAACTTTTACTTTTGCTCTAAAAACTAAAAGTAAAAAAAAAAATATTTTTGCCTAAAAAAAAATATTAGTTATTTTTGCTCGAAAAAACAAAAGCCTCAAAATAACTTTCTGCATCTGACTTTTATGATAAAAGAAGTAATAATTACGGTCCCTGGAAATTTAAATACAAATTTAACACTTTTTTTAAACAATTTTTTCTATCGGAAATATGTCAAATATAAATATTTGGGGAAGTTTTTTTATTTGTGTTCTAAAGAAATTATATCCCAATAAAAATTGATTCTAGCCTTCGAGAAATGTTGAGATTTTCCTTGATATCAAATGTATTTTTCAAATCATTCGATACAACACAAATCTATCATTTGAATACAATTGGAAAAATATGTTAAGGCTATTTGAGAATTACAGTATTATATATTTCTGCCTTATATGTCTCGAGTCTGTTTCAAAAAGAAAACATGGGTTTGATATTTAACATTGAAATTTAATTATTTTCGATTTGCTGTATCTCTCTTTTTATATTCGCTTTCTACTGAAATTATATTTGATAATCAGCTTTGAAAACGATTTGAGAACATTTAAGTCCGCGTTGTTCTAATAACAATAAACAAAAGAGAAATGTCATTAAAATTAAATAAAAAAATTTAAAAACACAATCCGCTAAATAAAGCATTTGTGTGGCCAGCAATCAAAAACATCAAGCTCAAAACTTGTAAAACGCATCAATGTAAGTATAGAAAACAAGTCCCATTGTGTATTCGAGTGCTCATTAAACATTATTTTTTGCGAAAAAAAACCCGTCAATCAAACCAAGGAAGAGCGTGATAATACTATGGGGACTCTGCACTATCGATTTCAATGGTAAAAAAGTGGTTTACAGACTTTCGTTGTGGTCGCAAAAGTACAAATGACGCTGAACGTTCTGGACGGCCAATTGAAGTCAATACACCCGAAAATGGGTGCCGCGTTTGCTCTCAATTGACCATAAACGTAATCGTATGACAACTTCAAAGGATTGTTTGGAGTTGTTTAACCGTAATTCGAACGAGTTTTTGCGGCGTTTTGATGAAACATGGATCTATTAAAACACTCCGGAGACCAAGCAGCACTCTTAACAATGGATTTCTCCGGGTGAACCGGCTCCGAAGAAGGCCAAGGTAAGTTTTTCGGCCAATAAGGTGATGGCAACAGTTTTTTTTGGATGCACGCGGGATAATCCACATCGATTACCTTTAAAAGGGAAAAACAATAAACGTCGAATAGTATGCCTATTTATTGGATAGATTTAACGAAGATTTAAAAAAACGATCCCATATGGTCAAGATAATGCACGGGTTCACACGTGTGCAGTCTCAATTACAAAATTCCATGAATTGGGCTACGAATTAGTACCTCATCCGTCATATTCTCCGGATTTAGCCCCCAGTGACTATTTCGTATTTCCAAACCTAAAGAAATGGCTCGGTGGAAAGAGGTTTAGCTCCAACGACGAAATTATTGATCAAACAACTGCCCTATTCTATGGACTTCGAAAAATCCTATTTTTTGGAAGGGATACAAAAATTAGAGAAACGTTGGACTAAGTGTATTGAACTTAAAAAAGATTATGTTAAAAATTAATTTTTTTTTGCAAAAAAAACTGTGTTTCATTCAAAAAGTCACGAATTTATTAATCCGCCCTCGTAGCAAAATTTTGTATTTTTTTATTAATTTTCTTACTTTTTAAAAAAGCCTTGAAAAATGCTGATTAGGAGCATGTGTCAAAAAAAAAAATCGTTAAAAAACTCAATCCATGTAAGTAAATTGTGAAAAAATGGAAAATTATATAATCTGCTATTCTATTTAAATTACTCGGTAATACGGAGAAGAGTTTTTATACTAAAGAATTTCTAACTTATAATCTGGACTCGGAAATGTTTTAATAACTTTTTAAGAAAAAGGGGCACATAATAGTATGATATATAAAATTCAAAGCCAGTTATTCAGCTTTAAGAAAACATATAAAAACTTAAATATTTTAATAAATATAAAAACTATTGGCATATTTTGTGGAGGGCATCGTAACATTTTTGCACACTACATTTTGTTGAATTATATTTTGTTAAACATCTATCTATATTTCATAAAAATTTTATTTCAGCTTACTAGCTTTCCATTTGAGTAGATTTTTATTTGGACGTCTATTTTCTGAAAAAAAAACAAAAATGGCGTTGACAGAATCTCTTAAAAATATACATACGACCTGTATCATATTCTCTAAACTCTTTTTTAATTACACTCTGTTATTTTTTAAAGTGTAAAATTGTATAAATATGAATTAGTAACAAAATTCGTACATTGAGATTGAAGGATAATTTGATAAATACCACAATTCTCAAATTATTGTAAACCGCATTTTTCTACTATATTACTAGTATATTTAACTGAACAATGTTTATATTAGAATATGATTTGAAAAACCTTTTAACTTTGTTGAAATCATTTATTTTTTACCTGTAATTGTTCACTCGGAAAACATTTATGAAATATAATTAAAGGACTTATTGTAAAAACTTGATAAGGCACATTTATTGTTTTAGGCATTTTCGATGTTTTCTAAACATCCATGGATTAATATTGGATAGAAGACTTGCTTAAACATTTATTGCAAGTATTTAGAGTATAAAAATCATGCAAAAGTCATATTTTTGCATTTTTTAACTTATAAAAGGCAAAAACAAACTAAAAATAAAATCTGGCTTATCAAGTTTTTACGGTAAGATCTTCAATTGATATCTAACTGCCGTTTTTATAGATAACTCTATGATTTTCTAATCCAGAATAAAAATTCTGAAATAAAATTTCTTAGAGAATTAAACTAGTTTTCAAATCGATAATAAGTCTGTTTCAATTGTAAATGTTTGTTGGGACTTGTAATATTCACTTTGATTCATACACAGATATAAATTACAAAATACTGTTTGTAATATCAAACATGTCTCGTAGTCTTTTTGTAAACACAAAAAAAATATTTTTTAAATTGCCACCAACAAAGGGGATTTGTAAATATTTTTTTGTAGGTTTAAATTTTTGTTTTTAAAGAATTTTTATATAAAAATTTACAATTTACAAGCATTTCAAACAAAATTGTTGAAAATAAATTTGAATTTAAAAATGGGGATGTTGCACAGTGGGCTATATCTCAAGTGGATCCCCGACATTTTTTATTTCTCATCCGATTTTAAAAAAATTAACATATTTGTAATCTGCTAGTAGAGACTAACAAAAAACATGCTTCTATGGGTTATCTACAATAGTTCAAGACATATTCCCATTTGAAAAGGTGAAATTCCAAATTAGGTCCAATGTTTTGCGAACAGCAGGATGAAATAGGACTAATTTTTTTTATGTTTTTTATTTAACTAACTTGATTAAATGAAACAAATTAATGCAATATCTTTTTCCACTCAAAAACTACATTCGTTTAAATTAGAAATTAAAAAAAAATCAAATTTTTGCAATATTTTACCCAAAAAGTACCAACAGCCTTTTACCTGATCATCTGAACATATAAAGTGTGTATACTTTTATTTTTAGATAAAAGCAAGTTGTGTTAAACTATTTTTTGTTAATATATACTTTTCTTTCTGTCTGAAAAGTATATATAAATCAAAAATTTTTTAACACAACTCGCTTTTATATAAAAACTTCTTTCATAATAGTATGCACACTTTATATTTTCAGAAAGAAAATATTTATCTGGAGGTGGAAGACAGTTGATGCTTTTTTGGGAAAAACCGCAAACAATTTTTTTTTTTTTTGTAATTTCTATTTTAAAGGAATGTAATTTTTAAGTGGAACAAGATATTGCATTCTGTATTTTATTTAATCAAAAATTTATTTAGTTAAGTAAGCAATATATAAAAAGAAATTGGTCCCGATTTCATTCCGCTTTTCGCAAATAACTGGACCTGAGTCGGACCAAATTTGGAATTGCACATTTTAAAATATTAATAGCACGTGATCTATTAGAGACAGGGCACACATGTACGCATAATTTTTGTAAGTAAAATATGTTAATGTTTTGAAAATCAGATTAGAAACAAAGAAATGGCAAGCACTCAAAATTTTATATGCAAAAAGTTTCTTATTTTGGGTGGTCATATTGCCGCCCCTAGAGGGTTTGGAAGGTTAAAAATCAAAACTTAAGCACGATATTACGTAATATTTTATTGCTATCAGACCACAAAGCAAAAAAAGGCCGAACTATTTCCAAAAATGTTGTTATATATCCCATTGTGGGTTGATGGCTATTTGAAGGTGCTATACAGTACTACAATAAACATGGTATAGAAGCTATTGAATATCGCTGGGGAAACTGTAAAGTGCCAAAAGGAAGAAATAAAAAAATTGTTTCCCAAATTTGTTGTGTTTTCTTTGTTATGTCGGCTAATTTTGGGCCAGCCCTCTTAAGCCATTGAACTTAGTGTGACTGAAATATATAGAATTGTTGGTCATAGCCTTACTAATTTTTAAAAGTAAAGACTTTGTCCGCCTGTGTTATTTTTATATATTTTTGAATAATTCACACTAGTGCAGTGATGTTCTTTACGCACACTATTGCATTTATACTTGTGTGTGTAGCAGCGAAAAAACGAAGTTTATTCTACGGTACACTGATAATAAATTTCAATTGCAGAAAAAAGATTTTTTTTTGAAAAAAGTGAATTTCATAAAAATATATTTTTTAATATATGAACCCCTTTGAAACTAAAAAATATATATTTTTTTCTATTTCGGCTTAAGCGGACAAGGGCTCCTGGGAACCACCATGGCTCAGAAACAGTTTAGCGTTGTATCATATTAGTGTGTGTACTCAAGTGAAAAAAATTTTGTTACAATTTAAAAAAATAGATTTTTTGCATAGAAAGAAAGCTACACTCATAGAAATAAAGCTGTACAAATGCGCTCATAGAAATTTTACATAATTCGGGCTAAAATTAGCAGGGCATTTTAACTAATTTTTAGTAACTTTTTTTGCTATTTCTACAGACTTATTTCTATGAGTATAGCTTTCATTTCTATGACTGTACAAGAATTAATTTCAAATATAATTTTGGTACACTCCTAGAAATAAGTCTGTAGAAATAGCAAAAAAAAGGTACTAAAAATTAGATAAAAGTGACTCTGCAGAAAAAACCAGTTGAATTAAGAGATTTTTTAACTAAATATTTGCAGACTTAAAATATCAAACAAAAACTGTTGTGTTAACATTTTTTTTTTGCTAAATTTAGCCCGAATTTTGTAAAATGCAAATAACAGGTTAAATTGTTAAACCAACTGAAATTTTTGCTAAATAATTGTAAATTTCTGATTTAATAACGGAAAATTTTTAATTGCATTAAAAAAAACTTAAAATTTTCAAAATGTTTATGATTTTATTTGGGTACAGATATTTAGTAATTAGTTTTGCTAATGTTAGCAGGTGTTTTTGTTACTTTGTTACTATTCATCAGGTTTATTTTTGCTATTTTAAGTCTACAAATATTTAGTTTAAAAATCTGTTAATTCAACTGGTTTTTTTCTGCGGGGTCATTTTTAACTAGTTTTTAGTTACTTTTTATGCTTTTTCTACAGACTTATTTCTATAAGTAAAGATATTGCTGGGTCAATTAATATTTTTATTTAAAATACGAATATTTCACTGGTGTTTGTTTAGGGTTTTTAAATAAAAAAATAAATAAATAAAAATTTTTCACTTATAATTTTATTACAAATTAAGCATTGTGCATCGTCATCCATATTCTCTATAAAAAAAAAAAGTATTTTCCCATTCATCATCAAACATATTTCTACGTGTATTTTTATTTGTGTTCCGCAGCGTGGTGTTGCTTCAACAATGGTTCAACTACAATTGATTTGTTTTCTTTTAACTCAGTGAGAACAAAGCAAAAGCCGAATATGCACATCGAAAGCCATACGAAGATGTTTATAGTGTACGTGTGTTGACGCAGCGTAAGCAGCATTTTCTTCTGTAAACCCCGTGTGGTTGGAAATTGAGAGGAAGCACATCACTGCACTAGTGTAACCATTTTTTGAAAATATGGCAACATTAGTAAAATTATCTGAGAATACTTAAAAGAGAATAAGAAATTCCGTTGAGCACATAAAATAAGTTTTCTCTATCGCGGAAAGCGGTGCATAAAATTAAATGCCAAATTGCATGGAAAAACCTGCACTGAGTGATTTCTCTTCATGACACCAATGATTTTTTGCATTAGGGCTATGAAATGTCACTGGAACTTGTCCATAGAAACTTTTCATTAAATTAATGCAGGTTTTTATGAAATTTATTTTATTTATTAAAAATTAAAAAAAAAAGAAAAAGCATCTATGAAGCTTCTTCATAAAGTTAAAAAAATTTTTCATACACATTGTGAAGAAAACTTTTATTTTTAACTCGTCCAAGAAATTCTCGCTGTGTGGGACCTTTTCATTCTGTCTATATTCTTAAAAAAAATTAAAATTATTTTAAATTTAAATTAGTAAATGACAGGCGACTTTTATGTCTTTGTCATAAATATACTTTATTTTACCATTGTAAACTTTTTATTTGCATATTTTGAAAGTATAGATCTATTATTATTCTTAGAATCGTGTCCTGTATCCAAAGATTTATCAATTTGTAAAAAAAAAAACATTTTGCAACATGTCTTAAAGCACTTACATAATACAATTTAATTTGAAAACGCCCTTCGAAACGGAAGTATAAAGTCCTCGCCTGATTGTGTATATGTTGGTATAGTTAATACTTCAATGTGAGAAAAAGTAAAATGGTATGATTCAAATGATTAAGTAACATATGTCAGAAGCATAACCAAATTTATGGATGTATATCAACACAATAACAAATCACAGATACAGTTCCATATGCATTCGTTTCAATACTACCCGATAGATGGATGGATGAATGTGTTACTGAAATGAAATAGACACCAGCAAAACCATTTACTTTGCATGTTTATTTTCATCTGCAAATGTTCGTACCAGAGCTTTAAAGAATGCATAAAATTTTCAATTGTTTTCCTTGAAAATATTGAATTAATCCAATGAATTAAATTTCAAAAAGAGGCTGAGAATTCGTTCTAACTAATCGAATATATTTCTGACTCTATTTACAATTTAGAAATTCGGTCCACCATTCGATTTATCTCGATAAGAATAAATTTGAAGTTAATTTTTATTCGATTTATCAAATTAAAAATACCATCTATGTTGTTTATTCATTTTTAAAATTTAGAAAATAAAAAAACTGCTTGAATGGAACATTATTTGGATGATCATTAAACATAAGTAGAACATTTTATTATTATCTTTATTGGTGCTCAATTACACTGCTCAAAATAAAACAAGAGTGCCGATCCTTGAAGCTTATGGAACAGATTTTTCGCAAAAGTTGCATTAACACTCTAACTGGCAAACGATGTTTTGCAACGAAATTCATACCATGTGCTTCACTCGAAAAACGAATAATAAATCAACAAAATCGTTATCGTTGCCTAATTTAGGCGATATGAGCCAAAATATTTTAGGGTGCATTTTGAAAACTAAAGCATATAAAAGAGAAATTTTGGAGAAAAAATATTTCTCTTACCAAGATATAACCACGCTCGAAAAACAATTTTTTTTCTGCTCCTATTTAAGAAGATATCGCGATTTTCGCTCTTTGGAAAAAGCAAAATTCGAAAAAGTATCTATACGTCAATTTATATTGTTCAAACTTCAACGTTTTTCTATTAATACTTATTGGTTCTTTCTGCAAAATTTCATAAAAATCCGTCTATAAGTTTATAAGTTAAGACGATGTCCTTTAAAGGAATCCTGATAAAATCCTGTGAGTCCTTATACTAAAGTAAGGACTTATTATTTAATATAAAGCTTCAATCTTACTTATATATTATTATAAAGAGTTTTTAGTCAACTTAAATTGCTTTTTAGATTATTGAAAACTATATTTTTTTAAAATAATTAGTTTTTGAGATTTTGATTTTGAAGCTTTCTCGCTTTCAAAACGTCGACGGTACACGATAAAACGCTCATTTGACGCATTTGTGGTAAATTTTAGAGGGTTAAAGTTTTGCATGTTTCAACGCAGATTTTTATACTTAAAACTTTAAAAAACAAATATTTTAGCTTAACTTTTTACGATGCAACTTCATTGCATCTATGCAAAAATTCAATAATATCATGCAGAAAAAGTAAAGCGCAAAATTAGTAGTCATACACTAAAAAAAAGTCCGTAAAGGTTGCAAAAAAGTTAATTGAGTCAGCAAAATTTAACTGGAAGGATCATTGCAGAAAAACTGCTAATATCTGCAAAAGTGTTTTGCTAAACATCCCCTATTGGGAATGGGGCCGGTTCTGCGTGTGCCACAGGATCGGTCCCTTCGTGCCAGAGACCGGTCCTCTGCTAAACCCTACCCTAAGTAAAGAACTGACAACTTTAACATGGGCTTGTCATAGGAGGGGGTCATTTGTCCTGCTTTAAACCACATAGTGGCATGCCACAGGACTAACAAAAGATGGGCACTCCACAAGACTGTCGCAAAAGGGACATGTCATATAAAATAAACGAAAACTAAACAGCTTCCAATGGGTAAAATTCTGGCCAACTGGCTTTTTCTTGTTAATAAGCATTCTGCTTAAGTGAAATATCTTCCCTTTACCAGTCACATGGTTGGTATTTTTAGGACAATTGACACTGCTTAACCCACTTCAGTATAAAATTATACCAGTCCTGTGATAAGTCCTTCTTTAAACAGTCACTTTTAGGACAATTGACTCCTCATTCCCCATAGGGTCAGTTAGAGGATTTTTTGCAAAAAATTTGTGAATTCAGCAAAATGTTTTGCTGACACTTAGTTTAATGCAAATTAAAATAAACCGATAAAACGGCTCAACGATAAGTATTCAATAAAACATCAGAACTATTATTGCTACAGATATGATCGTCAACAAGGCAGGGAAGGGGGTGTAGCAATCCTAGTAAAAAACATATTCAGCATCAGCTACTACCCATATTAAATACAACTTTAATTGAAAATATAGGAATAAAAATTTTAACTGGCAACGAATATATTCATATTTATTCCTGTTATTTTCCAGGAGTCACATCAGGTGCGGACCACACAAGAATCAATACATTTAAGTCAAACCTTCGTTAGCTCGCCAGCGCTCATAGTAACTACGTTCTAGGTGGTGACTACAATTGCAGACACAGATATTGTGGTTGCTAACGAAGTAATTGTTGGGGTAACGTTCTATATAATAAAATTCAGCTAAATCAAACTCAAATTGTTTTCCCACACGAACACACTTACATACCTGCTGATCCGAACATTAGACTTTTATTTAACAACTTGCCGCGAAATATGACCGCAGTCAGAGTTTTAAATGATTTAAGTTCGGATCACCTCCCAATCACCACCGTATTAAATATGTGGTACGAGGTAGTTGATAATTATTATTATGTTTTTAATAAAGCGAATTGGACCCGTTTTACCAAGTACATTTATAGGAATCTTCCAACGACTAATGCAAATGACATAACGAATAGTATACAAGTAGACACTATGATAAATAAATTTGAGTCTACCATTAAAATGGCCATCGATGATTGTGTACCAAAACGCAGAATATCACCCCTTAACAAACCATTACCCAACAACATGAAATAAATGATACAAATTAGAAATGCTTATCGACGAAACTGGAACCGGTTTAGGGACATCGATGACCACCAACAAATGTCCAGACTAAACAAAAGTAGTACTAAAGAAATACAACATTTTAGAAATCATTCATTTAATAATATGTTGTCCACACTTGACAAATCATCTTCCCCTTTTTGGAAAATATCAAAATGCTTAGAAAGAAATCAAAAATCATTCCAATTCTAAAACACAATAACGTGGTATGTTACACCCAGCAAGAAAAGTGTGAAATCCTGGCTCAATGCTTTAAATCAAATCATTGTATTTCGACACACCTTAGCGATGCAACCACAGTTTCTGAATTAAATAATACTGTTAATGAAATTCGTTCTGCAAATCCAAGTCCACAAGATTCTTACTTCATAAATCAAAGAACAACAGCCGACATTATAAAAAACTAAAAATCTACTGGAAGGGATGGTATCAATAACAAATGCTTAAAAAATCTTCAAACAAACGAATAATTTTTCTTACAACAATATACAACGCATGTCTAAAGCTGTGCTATTTCCCCAACTCATGGGAAATATCCAAGACCATGCCAATACTAAAACCAAACAAGCCTGCAGATAATCCAGTGTCTTATAGGCCAATAAGGCTACTCTCTTCTCCAAGTAAAATACTGGAAAAAATAATAAAAGAAAAATTAAACTGTTTTATTGATGAAAATAATACTCTACCTTCACAACAATTTGGTTTTAGGAAAGAGCATAACACTACCCAACCATTACTTAAAATTAGAAAATTTGTGAAAAATAATTTTCAAAACGGTAAATCAACGCGAACGGTTCTCCTAGATATAAAGGCTGACTTTGATTCTGTTTGGCATAACGGACTTCTTTTTAAATTAAAAAAATCAACTTTCCGATAGAAATTATAAAAATTATCCAAAGTTTTCTGTACAACAGATCGTTTAATGTATACTTGTGTGCAACTTATTCTCAACAAACCAACCTAATTGCTGGTTGCCCTCGAGGGTCATGCCCTTCACCTATCTTGTATAATATCTTCACTGCATGTATTTCATTATTTTCGAACTGCGTTATATCAATCTTTGCCGATGATACTTCAATATTGAATCTGAACAACTATTTTACCAAATGGAATATATTGGAAAATGAAAGGAGTGTTTCATCCCACAAAGCCCCCTTTAATTTATGAATCACGATTTCCACTAGGAAAAAAACGTCAAATATTTGGGTGTCATGCTTGACACTAAACTTTGTTTCAACGACCATATACCTTATCTTGTTGACAAAATAAATAAAATTACAAGGATGATGTACCCAATAACAAACAGGAGGTCTGAGCTGAACTTCGAAAACAAAAAACTGATTATCAAATCAATATTCCACCCAATAATTTTTTACTGAGCTCCGGTTTGGTCCACCTCGGCTAAATGCCATTTAACAAAAGCTTCAAGTAGCTCAAAACAAGCTACTTAAATTAATATATAATTTACATTGGCACTACTCCACACAACGTTTACACGCGTTTCACGTTTCAAATAGGTTTTTGTTAAATTTTCCCTTCCTTTAATATAACATGAACAGTAAATGTATATATGTAAATAATCCTACCTGATATTAATTATTAAGAAGAAAAGGAACATTATACCTAAACCCTTAACTAAAATAAGTCAAATGTAAAAATGCAAATATTATAGAAAAATAAACTGAATTGCTTGAAAAATTTTTCATTTTGTTAATTGTTATCAAAATCGGTAAGGTGTCGCTAAACTAAAGACAAACCAAATTTTTAAAATTTTGATTGGCCGAGAAAAAATTTTGCCACCTAGTTATACCCTCCATCCCATAGTGCAGGAGGGTATATTCACTTTGTCAAATGTTTGTAATTCTTTTAAAAAAATTCTGGGACCCCATAAACTATATATATTCTTGATCAGCATGAATAGAGAAGTCGATATAGCCATGTCCGTCTGTCCGTCTGTCCGTCCGTCTGTCTGTGCAAACACAAAATACTCCGACCATAAAGAAGAGGTACTGCTAATTTTCAGTCAAATTGTTTGCTGATATCATGAGCAGTTTTCTAGTGAAAATGATCAAAATCGGTTAACGCGTTTAAAAGTTATGAGTGAAAATGTGGGAAGACCTCTAAAAATTTCGAAGCAAATTTTAAATTATTCTATTTATTTCATCATACATATGTACGTACATTCAATGCTTATACACAAGAATATACGCAAGCAGGGATGGCTGTCAATATCGCTGAAATACCGTCCACGATTCTAACACCTTTCAACTGACTATCGTTATCGCTTAAATACCGTTACCGATATTCTTGAAATACCGTTATCCGTAAAATACCGTTACCTTAAAATACCGTTACCGAAATAATCTAACAAGATCTGAACAAAAAAACTTCTGTAAATAGATATATTTTCCCAAAGTATGATCATAAACTAGACAGTCATTTAAACTCGGGCATAATGCGGTTAAAAATTGTGGTGTGCATTAACATTACCTGAATAACTAAAATAACGTTGTCCTTAAAATGCCGTTACCAAAATAATTGAAAAATCTTTTTTCCTAAAATAAAGTTACCGAAATATCTAAAATATCGTTACCGCTAAAATACCGTTAGCGAAATAAATCAAATACCGTTAACGCTAAAATACCGTTACCGAAATAAAAGAAAATAGCGTTACTACGACCAATAACCACATAGAATCGGTTACCATCCATGGTCATGATCAAAACTAAAAAACAAAAAAAAACCCACAAAATATTGTTGTTGTTTTTTTGTTTTGTTTTGTAATACAGTATGTATGTACGTATGTTTAGTAGCAATCGCATGCAGAGTTGCCAGGTTTGACGATTTGTCGTCATTTTGATGATATTTAATACCCAAAATAACTAAATGACTATTTGACGACTTTTGCTTCCAAAATGACGATTTTTTGACAATAATTTAATATGTCAGCAAGATCTACTTATTTATCATTCTCATAAAATCGCCGGCTCGATTATTAAATTTATATTATTTCGTTAAAAATTGAAAGCAAAAACATTGTTTTTTGATCGATAGCTAGCTTTTATATGCTAATATGATGTGAAATACAATTTTGCAAAAATGCAAATCCTAGAATTGAATAAAACTTAATTCAAACCGCATTTATTTTTTTATAAATTCATTACGGGTTTAGCTTAATTTAGTTTCTGTGTTTATATGTTTAGAACATTTTTTTAAATTTTTATAAAATTTAATTGGAGTTAGATTTAAATAAAAATAAAAAAAATTTCATGGTAAAACACAAGGCATGGACTTT
Organism: Delia radicum; assembly: GCA_021234595.1. Lineage (NCBI taxonomy): Eukaryota > Metazoa > Arthropoda > Insecta > Diptera > Anthomyiidae > Delia > Delia radicum. The sequence goes on along the minus strand of CM037851.1, from coordinate 103,712,866 downwards.
TTTTTGCGAAACAAACAGATCTCTAGCCCGAATATATTTCATGTTGAAAGATGATATATATACAACTTTAAATGAAACAAAATAAATCCAAAAATAAATCCGGTGCTTAAAAAACAGGCCTAATAATATAAATAAAGTGCCAAAATTTAATAATTAAAAAATATAACATTAAGTTTGTTCGATAACACAAAAATTTGTACAAGTTTTTACTGGAAGGTGTTCCTTTAGACAAATACGCAGTAAAAACTTGTAAAAAGAGAGAGTAAAGTGACAGTTTGATGCCAAAGAACTTACAAGTTTTTACTGAATACATTTTTGCCAGTAAGAATTTGTAAGATGCAAAAAACATATGACTAAAAAAATATGCTTGTATTTTTAGTAAACAAAAACAAAAATTAAATTAAATTTTAATTGTTTATGGATTGAAAGTGAAAATTATTAAATAATTAACTATGGAAGAAGTTATAAAACATTTAAATTATTTTTGGTCGATAATTTCAATTAACTTTTTCCTTTTCCATAATGACCAGTTGATTTTGTTTTAATATTTAAAACAAGCTATTTTATCTAATTTAATAATTCCTACAAATTTTCCGTTCGTTTGCTTTTTTGTAAATTTTTCTTACTATTTGTAATTTTGTTACTGAGTAGTTTTTACTGAACTTTACAGGAAAAGTAATCGAACAGACTTATTGTTAAAGAATTTCCAAATTTTGTAAAAGAATTTAATATTTAAAAAGTTGTGCCACTGAAATGTTGTTCACAGAATTATGCAGATATAAGTGATTAACAGTTCAAGTGGTAAAATTTGTTTGATTTAAAGTTGTATTTATTTGATCTTTCAACATTATATTTTTGTTATTTTATTAATTAATAATCATATAATTACAAGTTATATTACTATTACCCTAACCGAGCACTAGCTACTATGGCCTTCGGCGCGTTGTAGCGAAAACAGATCAGTGCCTCTGGTGGGAATTGAACCCACGACCACCGCACTGATAAGCCAGCACGCTACCAACTAGCCTACGGGGGCACACTGTTTCAACATTTTATAAATATGAATATCGTTGTAAAATATAATGATTTTCGAAGTTTAAACCAAAGAGAAGCGTCAAAAATCGTGTTATATTACAACGATAACACGTTAACATTTGAAATGTGAATAACATTATTGTATTTTATTTTTTATTAAAACTTTATCCCTCTTCTAACAAATATATTTTATTTTGACGATTTTTCAAAATATGATGACGATTTTGACGATTTTTTCTAGAAAATTTGTCGTTTTTATGCTCTGCAAACCTGGCAACACAGTTATGAGTGCAAATTTGAGAAGCCCTCGAAAAATTGTTATCTAATTTATAAAGTATTCTTTTGTTTTCCAGATACCAGGCTTGCCGTATACCTTTTTTTGTTAACCCCAACAAGTCAAAAAATCACCAATTAGAAAAAAGTTAGAACAAAATAGTTGAGTTAAAATTTTTATTTGTTTGCTGCATTAACCAGAGTTGCCAGACACTTTAATCGTTATCAGATCAAAAAAATATCCAGGAACAAAATCCCCGAATTCAACAATGTAAATTCATAACTTTTTTTCGTACACTATTTTTACTTATATTCATTTTCAACCTTTAATACATTTGCAAGGAAACTCTTACACTCTAATTACATTTATTAAAAACCCCATTAAATTCAAAGGACATTCACTTTCAGAACTTTTTTATTTAAGACAGATAAGGTGCATACTTCATCTTAAAATCTTTTGATTATATGCATTTGTTTTCCTTAAAAGCCCTAATTTTTATTTGATACATACAAAAATAATCTAAATTAAAGTATTGATGTGTAAAAACCAATCGAATTTTGGGAAAATTTCTTAGGGTTCTTATTCTAAGAGTCGTAAACGAGAATTGCACAAGCAACTGATCTGAAAAACAATAATTTGAAATACCAGTTTCTTTAATTTTTTGTGTCTCGAAAACACCCTAAACACTCGACACTTTTATAATTTTGGACAAACTTAGTTTCATCACACTTTCCGTTTTACTTATGTGATGTATAGTATAAACACATGTGTTGTAATGTAAACTGGCATTTCATAATTATTTCATTATGTATGTCTCCGCAAGCGTATTTTTGTTCCCTTAAATTTATCTAAAATTCTGATTATTCGAAACTGTTTTTATGCGTTTGTATTCATTGCATTTCTTCTAACGATCCAAAAATATATTTTAGTAACCCTTATTTCTTTCAGTATTATATAGGCAAAGAGACAAACAACAGGCGAATTTTACAACAGTTTTTTTAACATCATAAGGAACTATAAAAATATATATATTTTTCACTACACGTTCTTCTTTAGGTAATCAGAATAACCTTTGAATACCCACTGTTATAAGCATGCACAATTTCAGATTCATTTTACTAAACTTTAATTAAACATTTTTTCTTTTGTAACATCCCAAATACATTAATCAATCAGTCATATTTTGTTTTACTTATAAAAACAACATTATTTTTGTTATTTTTACAAAGAATATAGATATTAATATTGTTTGCACTTTCCCTGGTTTATGAAAACACCGAGATGGAGGGTATCCAAAAATTCGTCACAGCAGAATTGAATCTTTTTTATACCAAATTCGGCACATCGGACTTTAATGTTTCCACTAGTTTTTTTTTTGTTCTCGTTGGAAAATGGTTTTCGGATCATCAAGAAAGAGAATCCGCTTTTAGATTGGAGTAACACGCTATTTTAATTTAAATTCACTCACCGTTTATGGGGAAAATAAAAAATATACATATTTGAACATGCATCATTCAGAATAGATATTTTTAAAAAAACGCAGCTTCAATTAACTGGGTCTTGTTTGGTATTGATAAGAAAACAAACATAACCATGTTTTAATGTTTTTATCTGAATTTTATTAATTAAAAATATTTGTAGTTTAAACCATATTTTCTTAAACTAAAAGAGAAAGTACGCAAGTTTTTTTTATAAATTAAGTAATCTGTGATGTTCACCAAAAGTACATGTTAAAGTCTTGGATATTCTTTTCGTTTTAGATATTTTATTAACGAAATCGTGTAAAATGAGATATTTCAACTATAAACAGATGCATAAAGAATATTATCCTGAAAAATTGTAATTTTCGATTTGAAAAAAATGGTGTTCAACTGAAGGAAATTTACAAAAAAAAAGTATAAAATAATATATTACAGTCATTTAAGTAAATCTTAGTCAATGAAAAATTGTAAATTTCTTAAATATTCAAAAATGGTGTTCAAATGAACGAAAACTTTTTTTGGTTACGAATTTTTCGGCCCACATTAAAGGAATTTTTTTTGGAATCTAAAAATACTTTTTTGTTTATGTATTTTTCGGTCGAACCTAAAGGATCTAAAATTTACTTAAATTTCTCTAGTTCTTTATTTTGTACTATTTGTGTAGTTTTTCTTAATTTGTTTGACATTTTTCGCCAACCCCACTAAAGAGTCATAAATTTAACTATGATCAGGCAATGTTTATTGGATCTGAAAAGAAATTTAATTTTTGGAACCCGTGGGGAAGTTCCCTTTCCTTTGATTACCCACACTTGTATGTAAGTACGCGTTTCCGTTTTTTGGACCCAGGGGTCCGTTCATTTTTTTGGGTGGTTCTTAAAGGTGTCCAAAAACATTAAAGTGCTTTCTAAAGTCAAGCGATCGGCTAGTTTTCCTTTGTATGTAAAAACATTTAATATGAAGTTTGGTGCCGATTGGATAAACAAAACAAGAGGCGGAAATCGATTGAAAATTGAAAGTGTCTTTTGTATGAATCAGTTTTTATTCCATATTATAAATTAATTGAGATGAAGAAAAAAAAGTGTTTTCAAAAAGATGTAAAAATCCAAAATCGGTTGAGAATTACCCGAGTAAAACAAAATACCCCAGACAACTAATGTGCCAAATACCACTTCATCAAACATTTCGAGCCCACATCCTAAACGTTTTTGAAATGAAATACCAAAATATTTCGTTTTTACTTACTGGACCCATTAACTGTTAGATATGAAGTATTTAATTTTAGGATGTCGGTATCCTGTCCTAAGGTGACGTCGAAAACCAACAATATTTTTGGGGTATTTTTCAAATCTCCAAGTTCAAATTTTAAAAAATTTTGTTTAACAAAATAAAAAAAAAAATAGTTTTCGCACACCAAGGTCTCATTAAGTATAAAATTTAAAATAAAAATACCAAAAAATACATATATCCCCCGTTTAGTAAGGGCAGCAGAGTTTTATGAAACAAACCACAAGCACTATATTCTGAAAATTTGGTCAACATCGAACTACGGCAAAGGTCAAATTTCTAGGTCAAAGATCAATTTTTTCGAAATTTTGAAGATTTCATGAAATTGATAACGAAAAATCATGTGGTATCTTCGTATTTGAATGAAAGTTGACTAAATTATTTTCCGTAGTTGGTATGTATTTTTTGAAAAGAAAAAAAAAATTAATTAACCCTTTTGTGCACTTGGGGCCAAAAATGTTACAATATTTTTTAACATTAAAAAACGCAGTTTCTTTCAAATATCTGCATAATTATAAATAACAAAATACAAATTTACTTTATTTAATTTAAGTACCTAAATATCGTTCCAGTAAGAAAAATAAAAATATTTTGGTATTTAATTTCGAAAACGTTTAGGATGTGGTCTCGAAATGTTTGATCAAGTGGTATTTGGCACATTAGTGGTCTGGGGTATTGTTTTTTCCTCGGGTAATTCTTTACCGATTTTCGATTTTATATCTTTTTGAAAACACTTTTTGTCTTCATCTCGATTAATTTATAATATGGAATAAAAACTGCTTCAATATTAACAATTTTTTGAAAAAACGCAACAAAAAATAATTTTTCCCCCATATAAAACACACTTTCAATTTTCAATCGATTTCCGCCTCGTGTTTTTTTTTTATCCGAACGGCACCAAACTTCATATTAAATGTCCGCTAAAATCCACTTTATTTCAAAATTGTTCAATGCGCCAATTAAGAATTCATTCGAGTTGTTTCTAGTTTAAAAATTAAATCATTCAGACAATCAGAATTGCAAATTAATTCTTAAGCAGCTCTGCTTTTAAACCTACAAAGTTTATATTCGAATGTAAGAGTGTGCGTTCATCATTGAGATTTAATGTTGGCTTCTTCGTTTTGTCTGATTGTTTGTGTGTTGGTTTATTTAACGTTTTGTGGTGTGGGTTTTGTTTCCATAAGTATCTGGGATTTCAAGTCAATTATAAATAATAGCGTTAAAGCTTACAAACACTAATACAACCATAAATACATACCCTGCAGGGAATGTGAGTAGTAAAACTGTAGTGTTGTACTAGTGACATTGTCACCAGTACTACTGACCAGCTATGCCCCAGCCAATGTAATCTACTATTGACATCTAACACAGGCTTGTCATTGAAAATCCACCAGTAGACCTTATCACTACTGACGTGGTAGTTATTTTAGGACCACATGGAGACATTTGAACCACAGATTCACTAGTGCATTTTAGTAACTATGGTCTACATATTTGGCGCTTCTCAGGCGATCCTGGAGCTAGATTTTTACAGAGGTTAAGGCGATACACTTAAACAAATATATTTTTTGTCTGAAGGAAATTTTTTATTAAGAAAAGCTTAAATTACATAGTTTTTAAATAGAACCTTATACAACTAAAAATTATTTAAATCAGTCTGTTTTTAATATTATTTAAAACTTATAAACTTATTTTCACTGCGAGCACGTGTTTAATCAACAAAAGAATATGACGCAATAATATGCAAGAAGAGAAAAACTGTTGCTCAGTTAAAAAAATATGTACCTATTGAAAGAGCAAAATAATAAAAAACACAAACTGTCGACGACTTCGTTGACAGTGTCACCAGAAATATACTAGATCTGTTGTCTGTAGCTAGTTTCTACTCGTGCGTAGAAGGAAAGTTGTCGACTTTTTCACTAGTGCAGTTGTCGCTAGAGAAAAGAGTGTTGACAAAGGGACACTTGACCCAAGGCTGACTGCAGGGTAGTTACAAATCAACATCTTTATAATTTGATATTTATATCTGTGTAGATTTGATAAATTATGTTTTCATTTTAGTCCATTTTTTTATTTTTTGTTAAAGTATTTTGTTTACGAAAACAGAAGTTTATTGTCTATTTATTTGCCTTCCGTTACAAGAAGTGTTGAAAGAAAGTTTTTCAAAAGTTGTATTTCCTGCACATTAACTGTGAAAACACAATTATTTTCAATTAAATCGTTCGTTTGCAGCCACCGATGCATTTGGTTGCGACGACCAAAAAAGTTTGGTTGTATCCAACAATACCTTTTGAAAAAGACAAACAAAAATTTAAGATGCCTAACGATGCAGGTAACAAGAAATTCGTTTGCGACGACGAATTTATTTTCTCTGTGTTCATTTGAATTTATGGACAGTTTTGCAAATGTAACCTGGATTGTAATTTCCATAGAGCACTAGATAGAAATATACACAGAAGAATTTAACAAAACTGTAGTTGTAATATTTACCAACTTTTTTGTACAAATTATTTTCTTTATAAAATGCATAAGCAATGAAATTTGCAAAATTCAAACACCTTTTTTTGCAATAACTTGATCTAGAACCGGTTCCAAGATAACCTTTCTTATTTGGACGAATATCACCTATTGATAATAGGTCCAATTCATCATTTAGACAATTAGTTAGGTAAACACCACTTCAAAAGCAGTTAAAAATTAATAAAATTTAACTTTAAAGCAAAACTACTAACATTGCATTAAATTAAATATATTAAAAAAGAACATGTTTTTAGTAACAAAATTAACTTACGTTTACTTGTATTTAGTAAAAACAAATTCATATTACAGTAATTTCACATGCCCAGGTGAAAAAGTTCATATATGATCATATATTGCCATATATGGTTTCATGTATGAGCATATATGGTTCCATATATGATCATATATGCACATATATGTAATGTATGGGAGCATATATGGGTAAATACATTTAAATGAAAAGTTCATATATGGATATGTATGACACCATATATGATGATATACGACAATATATTGCATATATTGGTTCTTATATGCCATATATCTCCATATATGAATTCATATATTATTCCATGTATGGTTAATATCCCTACAAGGAATGGATGACCGAAACTAACACATGCATATCTTGCATCTTCCTCTAACTTATGAATTTATAAATTAGAGGGAGATGCAAAATCACACGTACACAAAGTTTCCATCACTTTTTTCATATTGCCCTTAATAGAATGATAGAAACTTTGTTCTAGGCATTGATGGATATTTCCATCAGCAGTGTCGGTCATTTGACCGGTCATATGATCGTCACTGTTCTTACTGGGATGTTTTAATTTTTGATCAGATATGACCATATATGAGGATGATTTATTTTTTTATTTTTAACCCTTACTCTACCGGTCTACGAATTCTTAACAAAAATATATAAATTCATGTTTTATTAATTTATAAATTCAATTGCAGAAAATGAGTCCCCCTTTCCAGGGGAGGGGTTCAAAGTTGAAATTTTGATTTGCGATTTTATACAAAAGTTCTGAAAAAACAGGAAAAAATTAAAAAAATGTTAAACTGACTCGTAATGGGTTAATGAATGGGGTATTATTCAAAACTTTTGTATAAAATCGCAAAACAAAACTTCAAATTTGAACCCCTTCCTCCCGATTAAGGTCCACCAAAAGATTTACCATCGGCAGATTCAGCGTGGAAAAGTTTCATTAATTTTGGAAACATGTGGCTAAACTTTATTTAAGCCAAAGTTTTTGATCTCAGTATTCAAAAAACTGGTTAAACCAGATGAATTAATTGGATTTATTTTGTTATATTTTGTATTTAAAAAATAAAATCTTTTCCCACATTCCCATTTTTAGTTGTGTTTCAGAATAATTCGAAAACTAAACAGAACTATTTGAATTTTAAGATACAATTAAAAATGTTGTAGAATATTCTTATATTGAAGTACATTTTAAGCTTTTAAAAAGCTTAAAATGTACTTGTACTGTACTGTGTATAGAATTATAATAGCAGTATTATTTTAATAAACAGAATATTTTTGGGAAAAAAAAATTAAAAAAGCTTTTTTATATACGAGAATATTGGAAAAGTAATAATATATGACAATATATGAACATTCGTATATGTCCATAAATGAACATATATGTCCATATACCCTCAAATTTCGGATCCGAACATATATGGATTCATATATGAACTCATATATGTGGCCATATATGACAGTATATGAACTTTTTCACCTGGGTGGTGACCTACAAATGTAGTTAGAATTGAAATTTCTTATACAAATGACCACTGCTCTTTTTGTAAAACTCACCGCGTTAAAAACTAAACCAGCTAAAAACCAGCAAAATTCTTAGCCAATTTTTGTTTGCCAATATGACAACCAATTAGAAGCATTAACTTTTTTATATTTTATTATACTTCACACATTTAAATATGATGTAAATGACTAAGACGTAATTGTATTGCCGCCTTTTAAATGTGTTTTAATTAATATATTTTTCAAAGTTAATTAAATTTAAGATATTTTAAAAGCACAAAATTTTTTGAACTTTCAACGTTATGCCAACAGTGGCAAGTTCGCTCAAACCAACGGTTTGGCCACTGTGATAAATCGGGTTATAGGACAATATTGTCCAGATTGTTAATCCTACGTTCTGCCAACGCATTAGTGACCGTCGCCTACCCTTTGCCAACACTGTGCCGATTATATTTTTCTACTTGGGTACCTTCGTTTATGTTTGAAAATTTGAATCATATATTAACGTAATACATATGATTTATTACATGTCAGACCGTACGATTTTGCTAGATTTTTTAAAATTTTAGTACGTATTCTGCATTTAAAAATATTTTACATGTGTTTCCAGAAAAAAATTAAATTTTTTTTTTCAAAAAGTTATGTGCATTTGAAGTTCTTCAAAATCGTGAAAAATCTTCTTTAACCCTGCATTACTATCCTTATTCAAATTACGCACTTACTATCGTTATTTGTAATCCACCCCTACTTATTAGGATCTGTCATTCATATCAGTTAAATTCAATAATGCAAATAATATTTTTTTTTTCAATAATGAACTCCAAAATACAGAAAATAATTTAATTTTATTAGTTTTACAATTCGTTTATTTTAAATAATATTTTGTTAGTATACATCTCTTTTAGAAAGAAAAAAATTCAGCCTTATGGGTGGATTCCACCCAGACGATAGTACTTCAGGGTTAAACTATGTCTTTCTAAAACTATTGAATAGACAAGTTTAATACCTTCTTTTTAAAATTTTTTTTTTAATTTATTTTTAAAATTTGGTTTTTTTTTACTTAATTTCTGTTTTCCACCGTCTTCGAACAAGACGAAAAATCTCAAATAAATATTTTCTAAAAGCTCAATATAACCTTAATATTCACTATAAATTTCAGAATGGAAGTCAAATGAAAGTTATATTTAAATATCTAAAAAAAAAATGTATATATATATTTTTTTTGTAAAAACATTTTTTTAATAAAAAGGGGTCCACACGGGATTCGAACCTATGCCTCCTGGGTGTCACTCCACCGCTCTAGCATCTGATCTTTCTTGACATGTTATAATTGATAGATAAAAACATAAACGACGATAAATATGTAGTTATATATGTACTAACTAGAAGTGAAAAAACAATGAGTCCAAAAGTTTTCAAAAAATTTGTAGATCATTACTTTATATTTTATATAATGATAAAAATAAATAGTTACGTGTAACGCATTATTTTTTGTATTGATTAGTGGAAAAATTAACTAGTTATTAGTAAGACCTCATTATTCGTGTTAAAGTAATGCAGAGAGTAAGCTGGTTTCATTACTGGTAGTGCAGTGTAAGTAATGACATGACATTACCGTTTATATAAACGAATTTTGAATGGAACAATATATATTTTCATCAAAAATTATAAAAAAAATATTTTTAAAGTTGGTTCACACACGAAGTTTAATGTACATTTATGTACATTTATGTTGAATTAGATATGAATGCATATATAACTATATATTGTATATATAGCAGGCGGGGATCCATGAAAAGGTTTTGGGGAGGGAGCTTAAAGTATTTCTTAATTAATTTTTTTAACCTTTTTACATTTTGGTATTGAAAACTATTATTTTTTAGGAGAAAATTTCCCATTCAAATATTTTTAATTTAAAGAAAAAAGGGAAAAGGGAAAAGCTATGAAAATTTTTAAAACGACAAAATAATCTTAATTCGATAAATTTGCTAAGATAAAACATATTTTTTTAATTGTGTAATATTTTTGATATAAATTTAAAAAAAAAAAACATTAAAAATTATAGAAAAATTCAATTGATCGATCTTCAATATAAATTGAAAAATTTCAGAATTTGCAATAAAGTTCGAAACTTATGTTGCGAAAACCATGGGAGATCCTTCTTATATCTTATTGGCTTCATTAATTTGAGTCAGATTTTAAGTGACTTTTGTTGTTTTGGCGTAGGGCTGGATATTTGTGATTTTTAGCTTTTGGGAAAGTTGACATTGACGTCTATGGCCACTATTTTTAATTACCACTCTCTTCTACAAATTCTTATAAACTTTGTCGCACCTTTATGCAATTTGTAATGGCGAAACTATGTTTGTCATTTGCATGGTATATTGTGAAAATTATGTAAATGTCCTTCCAAAACGACATTTTTTGAAATAATAATAATTTTGAAATAATAAACAAGGAATTATCTTGTGGTTCTACATAATTTTTAACAAATATTTCATCGTTGCAAAGAAAATATGATATAAACTGCCTATCACATAGAAAAAACCCCTAAGTCCGGCCGAAGGCGGGTTGGGCTTCGCGAAAAGCTTATTAAACAGGAAAACTTTCCTCAGCGAAGCCGTGGTTTTGACATACTACAAAAATATCTTTAATTCGGGGCCAAGCTTATTTAATTTACTAAAATGGCTGTAATTCAGGCCATGATTATTGGATCGAAAAAAAAATCATTTTTGAAACAGTGAGGTAATTTCTTTTGAGAACCCACACTTGTATATAAAAACGCGTTTCCGTTTTTTGGACCCAGGGGGCCTATGGGGCCATGACTCCACTAATTTTCAATTTTTTAATTCCAGAGGGAGTCATATTATTTTTTACATTTGCCCGCTAAAGTGCGCTTTTGGCAAATCTGTAATGGCTACTGAAAATTTTGCTGTTATTACGGGAAAATTAAATATTATGAGCCTTAAGGTATTTTTTTGCTAAATATAGCAACATATGTCTGCTGGAGTGTAGTAGAATGAAATTAGTAGAACAAATTAGTAACCGCTATTAAATTTTAGTAAAATTTCAGTTAACTACAATTTAAAATTAATTTGCTAAAATCAGCAAAAAATTTGCTAAGATCAGCAAAAAATTTGTTAAAATTTAGAAACTTCACAGAATAAAAATTAAAAAAGTAAAATAAAACGAATTTGTTTTTCAATCCCTTACACTTTTTTATAGATGCACCCAGAAAAGGGGATTGTCTGGAATTCGGTTATTTACAACTACCAACAATAGATTAATAAAGCAAAAATACTGCACAGAAAAAAGAGCGAAAAGGAGCCAAAAACAATCCATTTATAAAATTATTGGTATTACCAATCAACTTTTCAAATAAAATACTCCGAACTTCCGAGTTCAAATCCCGAAAAAGACAAATAGTAAAGTAACAATTATAAGTAGTAAAAGTATCACTCTTTCGTTTAAAACAAAAAAATTCTAACTAACTGTAAATTATTATGCAGTAAAAGCGCATAGAAACAGAGTACATTGTAATGTCGAATATATTCGACAAAAACACGGAAAGGGTTAATTAAAATAAAATATTAAATGTTAAAATAAAATATTCAAATGTTTATTAATCTGTTTTAATTCCAATAAAATTTTGTGGAACAAAATAATGTTTATTTGGAATTTAGTATTCTTCTAGGCAGCTGAATATTAGCTTTCACGACTAAAAATATAAGTTAACATTACGAAAGTTGGCGTAACTGCCAGAATTCGATGGGCAATTTTAACTCTGTAATAAAAAACTGTATTCGTTTAAAATATTTATATTTTTTTTGTTTTAAAAAATTCTTAAAATATTTTGCAAAAGTCAGCAACACTAATTCGTACAAAATTCAGTACTTTGTAAAATGAGAAGAGCAAAAAGTTTTACTATAATAAAAAGTTTGTACTACAAATTAATACAAAAATAGTAAAGCGCGATTGAAAATTTTTTTTCGCAAAATTTTTTTTCTGTGTGTACTAATATTCATGCTTAGGTCGAAAGTGCTTCACTCCGTCTAGCGCTGAACCCCACAACATTTTTTTTGTCTTCTCTTACATTCATTAACAATAATAATCTCAAACCTGACAATTAAAAATGAAATGTTTTTAATTTTATTTTTTTTTTGCAGGTAATAAACAATTATGATGTGTGCAAGATTATTTACGTTCATGATCATTTGTTTTTTTTTTTGTTAACAAAAAATAGTGGAACGTTTATTTATTACTTAAAACTGCTAATTTAATCCAAATGTTACTGACAGGTCATTAGATGTTTCATTTCGCTTCACCGAAAATAATCAGAAAACCAATGTAGAAGGGGGTAGGAGATTTACCCAAATAATAATTATTTATGGAAACAGATCAACGCTTTACCCGTATTGTTCTATTTACTTAATGATAAGGAAAAAAACAAAATTGGAAGAATTGTGTGTGGGCGTTGTGGTGGTAATGGTAAGCGCGTTGGACTGTTACGCAGATGGTCCCGGGTTTGATTCCCGGGTGACGACAACTTCAATTTAGAAAAATAATATGTATGAGTTTTCTATTACTTATATGTATCGCTGCGCCCACCTTCGGTGTTCCCATAACACTTAACGCAGCCGAAGTAAAATAATGAATCAGGGCTATGAAACAAAAAAGCTTCAATAAATTCGCCAACTCTACATCAGGTGGCGACCAACAACTGTTTTAAGACTTATCATCACGCGCAATTACAGTGTTGCCATGTTTGAAGCCCTTCATCTTTCACCACCTTTCAATTCTCCACTATCCCCTTTCCAAAGAAAGCAACACATTAATTAATAGGAAGAATTTCCTGAGTGTGGCTTCTCTTTTGAAAAAAAAAAAAAATTCTTTGAAGATTTTTGGTGACGCGAAATGAAACTTGTAAGGAGCTGTCAGTAGATAAAGTCTGCATTAAATTAGCGAATGAAAACAGTTTTAATTAATAAATAAACATTGCACGGTTTTTTGTTAAACAAAAAACAAGTGATATTGAACTTGCGCACATCAAAATTTATGATAACAGGTCGAAAAATAACTTTTGGTTTTAATTTTTAAAAATTTAGAAATTAAACATTTGGTAATAAACAATTTAATAAAATGTTATAATGTCATCATACTCAATGCAAGAACGTGTAAAAATTGATGAATTTTATTATGTTTCCGGACTATCAATTGTTACAACACAAAGATAATACCGTTAACATTTTAATACTGCAACAGCTCCCAGTACAAACATGATAAGAAGCTTAATTGCCCATTTTGAGAACCATGGTTCAGTAGTAGTGACTTAACGGATATGATAGGATGATAATATATTTGTATGAAATAATGTATATTTATATACAATCATATACAAAAATGTAACATTTGGTGCAATTTTGCCACACTAAAACTCGGATCTAATTATATTTAGATGTATCAGTTTACATAAAACCATATACAATACATATAATATATGGTTTTTATATAATTATATCAATTTGAGTCAGTTTAAATATAAACTGATGCAATTAAATACAAAACTGGTGCAATCTAATGCAATTCTATCAGCCCGATTAGAAACGTCATATACAATCATATCTTGTTTAATATTATGAAAAACATATTGCTTCATATAGTTTAATATGGATATAAGTGATGAAGCTTATGATCATATATAATTTTATCTTGGATTTGGTTTTCCGAAAATTTTTCATATGTTCAAATATATATTATATCTATGAATTTATTAATTGATAAAGGGTCCGCCAAATAACTTTTTTTTTTTGAACTCCTGAACCAATTGGACTTTGTATGGCAGCATACCAAGGTCTTTATGCAAAATTCGTCTCAATGATGTCTCCGAAATGTTCAATTGTTGAGAACGACGGTGAATTGATGTTGATGGCGCTTCACGCACACTTTCTGCCACAGCAGCAATATTCTCGGGTGTACGCACTTTTTTTGGCTTTTCACGCTTTGGTTTATCGATGAGGATGCCAGTTTCTTTAACTTTTTTCACAAGATAACGAACATACGGACCATATTCGTTCAGCGGAAGGATAAAACTAATTATATGTCAAATCAGACATGAACGTTAGATGGCGGACCCTTTATAACCGCAGATGTGGCATATATGGCAAGATATTGTAATATTAATTAGAATGATTTCATAAATAATTTTATATGGCTTAATGCAATGTTACGTGGTTCAGGTGTGGTTTTCATGGGTGGATGGGTAAATTTTTCTTTTTAAAATTAACAGAAAGCGTAATATATTGAAACATATTTATTTATATTTATATTTCGCATTATAAAAACTATAGATTAAATTGCGACTTATTATTTTAAATTGAGAAAATTTGAAGAAAATGTTTAATAATGAATAATTCTTAATTTCAATTTGAATATTTCACTGCGATTTAAAAATTTAAAAGAAATCTTTTATTAATTTATAAATTCTTCAAATATAACACTTTATAAGTAATTTAAAATTTTCTTGATTTCTACTGAAATAGTAAATAAGGGCTTGAAAACTTTAATAAATTTTATAGTTTTACCATGCTTAAAAGATTTATCCGTGTTAGTATATTATGATTTTGTTAACTGGAACGAACTACGCGATATTTATATTTAAAATTTTATAACTACAGACCATTTCATATTCTTTTGTATTCAGGCGCGGGTAGGAAGATTTTGGATCAAACATTTGTTACTTCAAAAATATTTTTTTTTATATATCTTTATTCGGTATTCTGCATAATTTATTTTTTTATTTATTTATTTTAGTCTATGGAAGAAATCCTTATAGACAATAACATCAAATGGCATTAATACAAATAACATGGATATAAATTTATGTGCTTAGAAATAAATAATATTGCGTTTAGTAATCCTAACATTAATATAAAAATCAATAAAACTATAAAATTCACTAAAATCATTACACATTCTAATAAGAGGATCAGCATCAGCATAATTTTGACGAAAAAATGGAACATATAACAACTTGAAGTTTCTCGTTGAGCGTTGAGGAATATTAAATGACAGGTTATTGATTAGAAATTCAGAGCATAAGTCACCATTAATCAGCTTGACTACAAAAGTAACATTTAGCATTTTTATTCGGCTTTTCAAGGTTGGTAGTTTGATACGAGCAAGTCTAATAGAGTATGATGGAAGATTAACAATAGATCCCAAGTAGAAATTTCGTAAACAGAAAAGTAAAAACTGTTTTTAAACTGATTTAATCATTTGAATACGACCATTATGTTGAGGATCCCAAATTACGGAACCATATTCCAAGATTGGCCGTACTAGGGAAGTATAAAGATGTTTAGTTATATTAGGATCAGTAAATTCTTTAGCCCATCGTTTAATAAAAGGCAGAACTCCACGAGCTTTATTAACGGCCAGAGTGATGTGTTGTGGAAAACTTAATTGGGGTCTAATAAAACACCAAGGACATAAATGAATCCACTAACTCTAATTTATCTCCACCCAAAGAGTAGTAGGAAGGAACGAAGTTTTTTTCTGGAGAAGCGCATATGTTTGCATTTTTTTCAAGTTTAATTGCATTAAGTTTGCATTGCACCATACGTAGAGGTTATTTAAATCTTGTTGAAGATGTGTATGATAAGAAATTTTATAAAAACTTAAGAAAATTTTAACGCCGTAAGCATACATTAGGACGTTGGAAAATTTAATCGAAAGTGGTAAGTCATTTATGAAGAGGCAGAATAAAATTGGCACAAGGTGGCTTCCTTGCGTTACTCCAGATTTTACATCGATATTTTTTGATTTATAATCGTTAAATAACACACGATGTTTTCTGCCACTCAGTAAGATCCTATCCAGTTTATAAAATTTTTAGTAAATCCCATCAAATATAATTTTTTAAAAGAAGATTATGATTAACTTTGTCAAAGGCTTTGCTAAAGTCTGTGTAGATAACATAAGTAAGTTGACCGTTTTTAAATTCACGGTTAACTATTGTTGTGAGATTTAGTAGATTTGTGGTTGTAGAGCATCCTTTACGGAAACCATGTTGAGAAGGTGATAATATCGATGATATTGTATAACAAAAATGATCAGATAAACAATTTTCAAACAGTTTGGGTATTGAACTAAGTTTGGCAATACCTCTATAATTAGTTACAAGAGACTTATTTCCTGATTTAAATAAAGGAATAATAGAAGAATCTTTCCTGTATTTGGGAAAATAAACGTATTTAATAGATAAATTAAACATGATGGATAAAGGAATAGAGAGAACAATAATAGGCAAGCTTCTTCTATTTGTCAAGCCTCTACCATTAGTTATATAAGCCTGATACCAAATAAAAGCATTATTATCCAAATTTATTGGTTAATGGATAGTTGAGTAAAAATCTGTATATTTATGTTTTTCAGAATAATTTCGACTACTTATGAGAGCACATCAACCTAAAAGTATGATATGATAATTTCTACACAGAGAAAGTCAAATTGATAAAGTGCATAAGCAATTTCTTATAATTAATGAAAAGCTTATTACTTTTAATGAAACTAGTTTTTTGATGAAACTTTTTCATTAAGTGAATGAAACGAACGTCCCAGCAAAAAAAGTGGAAGTAGTGCTTTAAGAACCCCTTTAACTTGACTTCTAAATCATTAGTGTACGCACATTTTTCGCTTTCACAGAAGTTATTATTAACATCTGTCAAAAATGATAAATTAAAGTTATTTCAAACAGCATTTGCATCACCATATAAATTAATTTGTATGTAAATTAATAACATCCTAAGAAGTGCTTTTTCATAAGTTCATATATTCTTTTTTTATATGGAAGTTTGTTTTTGTTTATTTAATTCCGTTTTTTCTTTGTAATTTAAAATAATTAAGTAATATAAAACGACCAAATAATAAACATTTTTTTTTTTAGAAAATTTTTTATCCAGAATTAACAAATAATTATTTGATAAAAATCTATTTTTTGCCATTGCGGTGGAGTGTGTTGTAAAACTTATTAAAAATATAAAAAACCTAAAGTTTTATATTTTTTATTTTTATGTTGATAAGAAAATGCAAAGATGTAAACTAAAAATTAGTTTATCGAATTTTTCATATTTGCTTCAAGATATACTTTTATGTGTGCCTTGAAACGTGTGTTATATTCAGAAAAGTTAGGTTAAAAAGTTTAATTTTGGCTTCAAAAATCTATTGTTCGAATCGCAAAATGTTAGCAGGCACGAAAATATTGAAGCCAAATCTGAATGAAAGCTAGTTTATTAATAATAATAATTAATTAGTAAATTAATTAATTAATAACTTTTACTTTGTTTAAATATATCACTTTAATTTATCTATAGAGTTTTTACCGACCTCTTTTTTCCAGATCTTTAGAAAAAAAAACTTGAGAAAATGCACACTCGTTTCATTGCAAGCCCACTTTCCTTATCTGTAGTTAAACTTCTTTTCCTACACTTTTTTTCATTGTCAGGTATATTTTATCTTCTTAATGACACTTATCGTCAAATTAATTTTTAAAAAAATATTTTAAAATATGCAATGAATTTCTAAATTGTTATATGAGCTTTTTTATAATTTCTTAATAAATATTTTTTTAACCTCATCAAAACTTAAAAATATTTTAAAAACAATTTATATCTCAGTGATATACGAAATCACATAATAAAAATGCTTTAAAAATCATTATCTTTATCTTTTTATATTATATGTTTGTGTAGCATATTTTCCTGTTTTCATAAAAATTTACGAATATTTTCAACTTAAGTTCGTTTTAATTTTGTTTACTGCATAAGTAACTTAGTGGAAATCGTAGAGCGGTCTACCTTAATACAGCAGATCGTAACTCAGATTTCGTGTGCTCAATATTCGCTGGCACAAAAAGATTTGTTTTAATATTTTAAAAAACATCCCCAAGAGTATGCTGCACATTTTTATTAAATAAAAATTTTAATATACATTGAAAAAGGCTATTGAAAAATAGCATAAATTAAATATTCACTCCATCCCCCAATGACACGGCAATGTTAAATCATTAATGATTCACCTAAGTTTGCACCACATCCGGATCAGTAGATGTGGTGTGTTTTACGGCTTCTTCCTCAGCTCTTATTTTGTGGAACTTAGATTAAGACAAATTCCATTTGCTCCTATGAAAAATTCAATAATTTCATGCAGGGAATTTGCTCAGTGTGTTATTCTACCTAACAGTTTGGTAAAAACATACATTTTAATCTTATTTTGGCATTTGATGCATTATAAAAAGTTTCGATATTGTACTAACATGGGTAGTCTTTCGATTGGATTCTCTCCGATCTTAATGAAATTTGATTATATCATGAGGTATCCGCCCCATTTCTTGTTGAGGTAATAAATAGTGGGGTCAAAATTACCCCCATTTTTTGTGTTTTCCGCTTATTTCGAATGGTTTTAAAGACATTTTAGGAAAATGGAGTAACAACTGGAAAGAGCCTTTCAATATGCTTTAACTGGCTATATCGAAACATGTCTGATAACTTTCTAGTATTTTTGTTATTCAAAAAATGTGTTTTAAATTATATCAAAACCGGCTCCTTTTGATAAACAATCATAGTGGATTAAGCAAAAAAAAATTGTCTAAATGTCGATGGGGCGTCTGAGCTTTTTCGAACATTTGTAAATGCTCAGATTTTATGCAACATTTTCCGAAGAGCTTTTTAAGATAACTTTTAAGTAAATGGCACTCCTAACACACTACATAGGCAATACGGTATCAAAATTTTTGTTTTCTCGAATACTTCATGACTGCGTTTAAATAATTTAAAATTTTATTACACTCAAAAAAAAACTTGTTTCGGATTAAAGAATTTTACTTAAATTGAGTAAAAAACAAGTGGAAGCATTAAAGTCCGATGTGCCGAATTTGGTATAAAAAAGATTAAATTCGGCTGTGCCGAATTTTTGGATACCCTCCATCTCGGTGTTTTCATTAACATCTATATCTCTGAAAAATAACAAAATAATGTTCTTTTTGTAAGTAAATCAAAATATGACTGATTAATGTACTTGGGATGTGTCAGAAGAAAAAAAATGTTTAATTAAAGTTTACTAAAATGAATCTGAAATTGTGCATGCTTTAACAGTGGGTCTTCAAAGGTGAAATGGTTTTTTTCTGATTACTAAAGAAGAACGTGCCGTGAAAAATATATATATATTTAAAGTTCCTTATGATGTTAAAAAAAACTGTTGAAATTCGCCTGTTGTTTTGTATATAAAAATCGTTTCTTTGCCTATATAATGAAAGAAGAAATAAAATTATAAATTATATTTTGGATCGTTAAAAGAGATGCAATGAATACAAACGCATCAAAACAGTTTCGAATAATCAGAATGATAGATAAATTTAAGTGAACAAAAATACGCTTGCGGAGACATACATAATGAAATAATTATTAAATACCTGTTTACAACACATGTGTTTATACTATACATCACATAAGTAAAACGGAAAGTGTGATAAAACTAAGTTTGTCAAAATTATAAAAGAAAATCTTTCGAATGTTTAGGGGTTTTCGAGACACAAAAAATTAAAGTAACTGGTATTTCAAATTATTGTTTTTCAGCTTAGTTGCTTGTGCAATTCACGTTTACGACTCCTAGATTAAGAACCCTAAGAAATTTTCCCAAATTCGATTGGTTTTTACACATCAATACATTATAATTAGATTATTTTTGTATGTATCAAATAAAAATTAGGGTTTTTAAGAGAAAAAAATGCATATAATCAAAAGATTTTAAGATGAAGTATGCACCTTATATGTCTTAAATAAAAAAGTTCTGAAAGTGAATGTTCTTTTAAATAGAATGGGGTTTTTAATAAATGTAATTAGAGTGTAAGAGTTTCCTTGTAAATTTATTAAAGGTTGAGAATGAAAATAAGTAAAAATAGTCTACGAAAAAAAAGTTATGAATTTACATTGTTGGATTCGGGGATTTTGTTCTGGATATTTTTTTGATCTGATAACGATTAATGTGTCTGGCAACAAATAAATAAAGAATTTTAACTAAAACTATTTTTTGTTCTCCTTTTTCCTAATTGGTGATTTTTGATTTGTTGGGGTTAACAAAAAAAGGTATATGGCAAGCCTGGTATCTGGAAAACAAAAGCATACTTTATAAATTAGCTTAACAATTTTTCGAGGGCTCTCACATTTGCATTCATAACCAGTGTTGCCAGGTTTGCAGAGCATTAAAACGACAAATTTTCTAGAAAAAATCGTCAAAATCGTCATCATATTTTGAAAAATCGTCAAAATAAAATATATTTGTTAGAAGAGGGATTAAGTTTTAATAAAAAATAAAATACAATAATGTTATTCACATTTCAAATGTTAACGTGTTATCGTTGTAATATAACACGATTTTTGACACTTCTCTTTTGTTTTAAACTTCGAAAATCATTATATTTTACAACGATATTCATATTTATAAAATGTTGAAACAGTGTGCCCCAGTAGGCTAGTTGGTAGCGTGCTGGCTTATCAGTGCGGGGGTCGTGGGTTCGATTCCCACCAGAGGCACTGATCTCTTTTCGCTACAACGCGCCGAAGGCCATATTAGCTAGTGCTCGGTTAGGGAATAGTATATAACTTGTAATTATATGATTATTAATAATAAATAACAAAAATATAATGTTGAAAGATCAAATAAATACAACTTTAAATCAAACTAATTTTACCACTTGAACTGTTAAACACTTATCTGCATAATTCTGTGAACAACATTTCAGTGGCACAACTTTTAAATATTAAATTCTTTTACAACATTTGGAAATTCTTTAACAATAAGTCTGTTCGATTACTTTTCCTGTAAAGTTCAGTAAAAACTACTCAGTAACAAAATTACAAATAGTAAGACAATTTACAAAAAAGTAAACGAACACAGAAATTTGTAGGAATTATTAAATTAGATAAAATAGCTTGTTTAAATATTAAAAAAAAATCACTGGTCATTATGGAAAAGGAAAAAGTTAATTGAAATTATCGACAAAAATAATTTAAATGTTTTTAACTTCTTCCATAGTAATTATTTAATCATTTCACTTTCAATCCATAAACAATTAAAATTAATTTAATTTTGTTTTGTTTACTAAAAATACAAGCATATTTTTGTAGTCATATGTTTTTTTCATCTTACAAATTCTTACTGGCAAAAATGTATCCAGTAAAAACTTGTAAGTTCTTTGGCAAAAACTGTCACTTTACTCTCTCTTTTTACCAGTTTTTACTGCGTATTTGTCTCTAAACGAACACCTTCCAGTAAACACTTGTACGAATTTTTGTGTTATCGAACAAACTTAATGTTATATTTTTAATTATTAAATTTTGGCACTTTATTTATATTATTAGGCCTTTTTTTAAGCACCGGATTTATTTTTGGATTTATTTTGTTTCATTTAAAGTTGTATATATATCATCTTTCAACATGAAATATATTCGGGCTAGAGATCTGTTTGTTTCGCAAAAAAAGTCCATGCCTTGTGTTTTAACATGAAAATTTTTTTATTTTTATTTAAATCTAATCCAATTAAATTTTATAAAAAATAAAAAAATTAAAAAAATGTTCTAAACATATAAACACAGAAACTAAATTAAGCTAAAACCGTAATGAATTTATAAAAAAAATAAATGCGGTTTGGATTAAGTTTTATTCAATTCTAGGATTTGCATTTTTGCAAAATTGTATTTCACATCATAGCTATCGATCAAAAAACAATGTTTTTGCTTTCAATTTTTAACGAAATAATATAAATTTAATAATCGAGCCGGCGATTTTACGAGAATGATAAATAAGTAGATCTTGCTGACATATTAATTATTGTCCAAAAATCGTCATATTGGAAGCAAAGTCGTCAAATAGTCATTTAGTTATTTTGGGTATTAAATATCATCAAAATGACGACAAATCGTCAAACCTGGCAACTCTGCATGCGATTGCTACTAATCCATACGTACATACATACTGTGTTACAAAACAAAACAAAAAACAACAACAATATTTTGTGGGTTTTTTTTTTGTTTTTAAGTGTTGATCATGACCATGGATGGTAACCGATTCTATGTTGTTTTATGGTAGTAGTAACGCTATTTTCTTTTATTCGGTAACGGTATTTTATAGGTAACGATACTTCAGTTATTTCGGTAATGGGATTTTAGCGTTAACGGTATTTTAGCGTTACGGTATTTTATTTATTTCGCTAACGGTATTTTAGCGGTAACGATATTTTAGATATTTCGGTAACTTTATTTTAGGGAAAAAATTTTTCAATTATTTTGGTAACGCCATTTTAAGGATAACGTTATTTTAGTTATTCAGGTAATGTTAATGCAACCACAATTTTTAACCGCATTATGCCCGAGTTTAAATGACTGTTTAGTTTATGATCATACTTGGGAAAATATATCTATTTACAGAAGTTTTTTGTTCAGATCTTGTTAGATTATTTCGGTAACGGTATTTAAGGTAACGGTATTTATTATTTACGGAAACAGTATCAAGAATATCGGTAACGGTATTTAAGCGATAACGATTGTCAGTTAAAAGGTGTTAGAATCGGGGACGGTATTTCAGCGATATTGACAGCCATCACTGCTTGCGTATATTCTTGTGTATAAGCATTGAATGTACGTACATATGTACATATGTATGTATGATGAAATAAATAGTATAATTAAAATTGCTTCAAAATTTTTAGAGGTCTTCCCACATTTTCACTCATAACTTTTGAACGCGTTAACCGATTTTGATCATTTTCACTACAAAACTGCTCATGATATCAACAAACAATTTGACTGAAAATTAGCAGTACCTCTTCTGTATTGTCGAGTATTTTGTGTTTCCACAGACAGACGGACGGACAGACGGACAGACGGACAGACGGACATGGCTATATCGACTTCTCTATTCATGCTGATCAAGAATATATATAGTTTATGGGGGTCCCAGAATTTTTTTAAAGAATTACAAACATTTGACAAAGTGAATATACCTCCTGCACTATGGGATGGAGGGTATAATAGGAATGATTTAGCTCCAAAGCCAAATTTCTTAAAAAATGTATACTTTTTCCTTAAATTTAGGATATAAAATTGTATATATTTTTACCAAAATAAGTATAAATATATTTGGGCATAGTAAAATTGTCAGTAAAACAGAATGTATTTTTCTTTATTTTAAGTAAAATTGTCTTTAATATATAATTAAAAATTTTATATTTTTTTGTAATAAAGTGTAAAATTTCTTCAAAATATGTAAATCTTTCTTTGTTTTAAGGAAGTTTCATACTTCAATTGAGTATATTTTATCAAACAAGAGGAAAATACTTCCTATTAATAAGCAAATGTTTCAAGTTTTAAGGAAAAAATATACTCCAACTGAGTAAAATATATTTGGGTATAGTAAAATTGTCAGAAAAAACAGAATGTATTTTTCTTTATTTTAAGAAAAATTGTCCTTAATATAATTAAAAATTTATATTTGTTTGTAATAAAGTGTAAATTTCTTCAAAATATGTAAATCTTTCTTTGTTTTAAGGAAGTTTCATACTTCAATTGAGTATATTTATCAAACAAGAGGAAAATACTTCCTATTAATACGCAAATGTTTCCAAGTTTAAGGAAAAAATATACTTCAACTGAGTAAAATATATTTGGGTATAATAAAATTGTCAGTAAAACAGAATTTTTTTTTCTTATTTTAAGTAAAATTGTCTTAATATATTTAAAATTTTGTATTTTTTTGTAATAAAGTGTAAAATTTCTTCAAAGGAAGTACATTTTTTCTAAACAAAAGTAAAAAATTTCTTCAAAATATGCAAAACTTTCATTGTTTTAAGGAAGTTTCGTACTTCAATTGAGTATATTTTATCAAAAAAGAGGAAAATACTTCCTATTAATATGCAAATGTTTCCAAGTTTTAAGGAAAAAAATATATCCAACTGAGTAAATTTTAAGTTATAAGAGTAAAAAACTTCCTAACAATAAAGTAAACGTTTCCTAATTTTATGGAAATAACATACTCTAATTGAGTATATTTTACTATATACAAGTAAAAGTTTTTCTATAAATATCCAAAAGTTTCCTTGATTTAATGTAATAATATACTCTAATTGATGAGATTTTACTAAATATAACTAAAATTTAGTATGTATTTACTGTGTAATAGTAAACAATTTACTATGAATTACGACATGTTTACTTAAATTCAGTATAAATTATAATAAGCTTTAAGATATTATCCTCAACTTTAGTACATTGCTGTACTTAAGTTGAGTAAATAATTTCATTATTTTTATAAATGTGTAGCAAAACTAATGAAGAACTTGAATTAAATATACAAATTTACAATTGCAAGTAAATGTTTTCACGGTTTAAGTATATATTCATACTTAACAAGAGTAGGTAATTCATAAACTATTTTCTCTTCAGCAAAAATGTTGCCTTTTTTCTGCAATTTTTTACAAAATGTACATTTTTGAGTAGTAATAAAAAGTAAATATAGACAAATTTAGTATCAAAGTAAAGGTATTTCAAGATCTATATAGTGCGTAACTTATATAAAACTGTAACATTATAGATGTTTTAAAATACATTTAATGTGATATCAAAATTTCAATATTGTTACTATTCAAAAACGAAATTTTGTTAAAAAAGGGCAAAAAGAAAGCAACATTTTTGCAAAAAACGGAATTGTATATGTACTCATGTGTGTATAATTATATACTAAATGGTGAATGTGAAAAGTTTACTTACAAATGTAAAAATTTTGTATATTTAATCAAAATTATGGTACACTTTTATAAATAATAAGTGAGGATAAAATATAAATAAATCAAGTTGAGGATAATATCTTAAGCTTATAACAATTCATATTAAAAGTATTAAGTTTGAGTATATATTTTTTTTAATATTTTTAAAGAAAACTATTTTCATTTTTTTTTTTTTAATATTTTATTAAAATAATTTCTAAAAATAATAAACACATTAAAAGTTATTAAATTAGTTTTTGTGTTCGAAAACTATTTTGTGAAAAAGAATATTTATTAATATTGTAAAAATAATACTATATAAAAATAAATTGTATTTTATGTAGAGATGTCACGAATATTGGATTGGGAAATATACCGGATTTTCGGCAATTGATTCAAACCGAATACCGAATATTCGGCCAAAATTTTAATTATTAAATATCGAGTAAAACCCAAAAATTTTATAGAAAAATCTTGTCCAAAAAATTCAAAATATTCCGAAATTTGCAAATTTTTATTTTAAAAAAACAGCTAATTTACCAAATTTGTATAAGCCGAAATTTTCGGCCGAATAGTACAAGGTTGAATCGTCAAAAACGTGCCAAATAGTGACCGAACATTAGTGACATCTCTAGTTTTAAGTAATAAATTTTATCATTTTTATTTTTACTTTTTACAAAGTTTCAACAAATATATATTTTTAGAATGTATGAATATTACAAGTGATAATTTTAATTAAACTTATTTAAATTAATAGTTTAGATTGTTATTGATATGATACTACATTTAGCTTTTTACTTTAAATTATTTTTAAATTTATTGTTTATATACACACAACAAATAAAGCGCCAAAATTATGTTTTGATGGATACAACCAATAAATTTGGTTAGCAGAGCCATATTAAAATGTGATTTCTGAATATTTCAACGGAAAATTAGTTGTGTTAACCAAAATGTTATTGTGTCAACCAATATTCTGTTACCGATTTCAGTCGTAGTAACTGAGTTTTAGTTGAAAAATGGCAAAAGTTTGTCTGTGTCTATAAATAAATTGTACCCCAATAAGCAATTTTGCTTGAATTCAAGCCAAATTAAAGTGTAATTCAAGCCGTATTTTCCAATTTCAAGCCATTAATAATACTTGATTTACACTGTAATTCATAACATACTCCACCAAATAGATACTTGAACTCCAGTCAAACATTTTAGCGAAAATACGCTCTAATTCAACCTTGAAATGAACTTTAATTCAAGTTCAAACAACACTTTAAAAGCGGGTGTATTCAAGCCCTATTTTCAAGCTTAAATCAAGCCTATTAAAAACACAAACAAATATATTCTATGCAATTTATTTGCATTTATTAAAATTAAAAATTCATTTGACAAAGTACATTAAAATATTAACATTTGCAAGTTCGTTTTTAAACCCATATATCTAAGCAGCAAGAAACTTTTTTGTCCTTTTTCTGTCAGGATTTTGGGCTAGAAAAAAAGAAGATTAGAAAAATTTTGAACCTTAACAAATTCAATTTACTTACATTATTATTAGAATCCAAGGAAGAATTCAGTTTTTTTTTTTCATATATCAAGATAATTATTTTCAGTTGTTTTTTTTTTTATTGACAGAGGAAAAACACTTAAATTAAAGCACAATTCAAGTATTTTTTAAAGCAGTGGAGTTTTTAGTTTTGCATTGCATATTGGGTACATTAAATATGAAATTTAATCATTTACATTTTTTATATTTTTTTATGAACTTATAACTTGTTGACTTAAAAATTATATATTTTTAGATTGCATGAATATTATTAAATATTATATATTAATTTTATTAGAACTTTGGATTGAGTTTGGCCTTTATGTGGAATTATCTTCGTTTGGAGATCTGAAACAAAAAATTATGTTAAAAAGATGTTTTAGCAAAGAATTTTTTATTTTAAACTTTCATATTACCTTTTTAAAAGTATAAATAACCTATGGAAATTGATATTGTTGAAGAGGGATAAAAATAGTGGTTTTAAAGCCTGAAAAAAAGGTTTATTAAAGTATTAATTAAAAAAGAAAACAAATTTTTCATTACCATATCTCGTTGTAATTCATACTTAATAAAATAAATTCATCGGATCATCTCAACATCAAAGAACATAAAAATAAGAAATAAAAGGGCATAGATCTGTATTAGAATAAGACATTTCGAAATATTATTTGGTATAGAATGAAAGTATCAAAATTGAAGGAAACGGTGTGTAAAATAACAATGTTGATTCAAATCTCTTTAAAATGTTCTTTAATAAATCTTCTGATAAGACATTTCCGTTTCAGAAAAATGACGAAACCTGGATTGATTTTATAGAGCAATTCTTGCATATTTGCCCTTAACGTCATATTTTTGAATGTTACGAACATATTTTTGCTATTTTTAGAACTGAAACTCATTTTAAGAGCATAGTTTTATATATCAACATTTTTTTTATTTGATCAAAAATTTAAATCTGCAAAAAATATAATTAAAAACTATTTTGCATTTAGTGTTCTATACATTTTTGCAAATTTGTTTAAACTCTGATGAAAACTACATTTTATAATACGAATTTTAAAGAATTTTTTTTTTACTCGTTAGACAATATTTTCTATGGTCATGATTTTGAAAGCATATTTCTAGTTGGCCTGATTATAACTATATGTTAAAAAATTTAGGAGATATTAAAAACTTTCTAAAATTCATTCAGTTTATATTTAAAAATAGAGAATTAGAGTGTTCAAAATTTGTTTTACTAATGCCCGTAATTTCAAGCAATATTTACCTACCGGTGCTTAGATACCTACCCGATTTTGTTCGTGTACACGGTAGATATCTAAGCACCAGTAGGTATCTATTGCTTGAAATTACGGGCATAAGTCTGGAGAAAATCAAAAAATTAAAATTTTTTTTATTATCTTAAACAATCTAGAAGTTTAAAAATTAGAACGATGTACGTTAGGTTCCCCTACAACGCAATAAGTTGGGATTAAACCCAGCCTTTTTGGTCAGTTAATGCTATCGTTATTTATCAGTCAATCGTTTGACCTTAGCACATTGACATGAACAGATTGCATTAACTCTTAGAGGATATTTTCACGCTAAGTTAATATTTTGACTGATTTCGAAATAAAAATGTATAATAAGTGTCAAAAATCAATTTAGCGAATGATAAACATCCTTGAAAATAAATGCTGATCCACGCATGCTCCTGAGAGATTCTAGGTTAAATTCATATTATGCGCGTATTGTACCATGAACCGCTGCATGATTTAACCACAAACTCAATGCCCGAATATAAATACCGAACCTTACAGCAAACTGAACCAACTAAAGGGCATACAACATTATTACGCTGATGCTCAACAATTATACTCTTTAAACTTATAGAAGTCTATAATTTTTTAAATTGGGATAGCTTTAAAATTTTTGAAACATTGTAAATATGCAAACAAATTTTAATAAACCTCATAATAAAAATGTCTAACATTTCCTACTAAAAATAATATATGTTTAAATTTGTGTTAATAAATCTGTAGAAAATCAAAAATATTAAATTTCTATTTTATTATCTTAAACAATCTAGAAGTTTTAAAAATTAAACGATGTACGTTAGGTTTCCCTACAACGCAATAAGTTGGGATTAAATCCAGCCTTATTTTGGACAGTTTATGCTTACCGTTATTTATCAGTCAATCTTTTGACCTTAGCACATTGACATGAACAGATTGCATTAACTCTTAGAGGATACTTTCACACGCTAAGTTGATATTTTGACTGATTTCGAAATAAATATGTATAATAAGTGTCAAAAATCAATTAGCAAATGATAACATCCTTTAAAAATAAATGCTGATCCACGCATGCTCCTGAGAGATTCTAGGTTAAAATTCATATTATGCGCGTATGTTACATGAACCGCTGCATGATTTAACACAAAACTCAATGCCCGAATATAAATACCGAACCTTACAGCAAATGTAACAACTAAAGGGAAACAACATATTTACGCTGATGCTCAACAATTATACTTTTAAATTATAGAAGTCTATAATTTTGTAAAAGTGGCATAGCTTTAAAATTTTTGAAACATTGCAATATGCCAAACAAATTTTACTAAACCTCA
>CM037851.1:103641214-103683443 GCA_021234595.1 Delia radicum | reverse complement strand
AAATTTATTAGCTCCAGACATGTTTCCTTACCAAAATATTTTAACTTTGGCATCACCTTAAAGGTGAGATTGGTCCGCTAAAAAAAACATGTGTCTCTTATATTTTTCTTTATCACATATCCAAATTTCATTAAGATCGAAGAGAACTCATCGGGAGACTCCTATTGTAAGAGAGTTATCGGTATATTAAAGAATTTTGGAATTAAATCAATGAAATTGCACTGGATTCCGTCTAGTGGAACTTTGTATTTAGTTAATGTAAATTTTCTTAAAATTGTACTAAGAGTTATAATTTTATTTATGATAATTATACCCTCCATCCCATAGTGCAGGAGGGTATATTCACTTTGTCAAATGTTTGTAATTCTTTTAAAAAAATTCTGGGACCCCATAAACTATATATATTCTTGATCAGCATGGATAGAGAAGTCGATATAGCCATGTCCGTCTGTCCGTCTGTCCGTCTGTCCGTCCGTCTGTCTGTGGAAACACAAAATACTCCTCCAATACAGAAGAGGTACTGCTAATTTTCAGTCAAATTGTTTGTTGATATCATGAGCAGTTTTCTAGTGAAAATGATCAAAATCGGTTAACGCGTTCAAAAGTTATGAGTGAAAATGTGGGAAGACCACTAAAAATTTTTTTTTTTATTTCATCATACATACATACATACGCACATTCAATGCTTATACACAAGAATATACGCAAGCAGGGATGGCTGTCAATATCGCTGAATTACCGTCCCCGATTCTAACACCTTTCAACTGACTATCGTTATTGTTAAATACCGTTACCGATATTCTTGAAATACCGTTATCCGTAAAATACCGTTACCTTAAAATACCGTTACAGAAATAATCTAACAAGATCTGAACAAAAAAACTTCTGTAAATAGATATATTTTCCCAAAGTATGATCATAAACTAGACAGTCATTTAAACTCGGGCATAATGCGGTTAAAAATTGTGGTGTGCATTAACATTACCTGTATAACTAAAATAACGTTATCCTTAAAATGCCGTTACCAAAATAATTGAAAAATCTTTTTCCCTAAAATAAAGTTACCGAAATATCTAAAATATCGTTACCGCTAAAATACCGTTAGCGAAATAAATAAAATACCGTTAACGCTAAAATACCGTTAACGCTAAAATCCCGTTACCGAAATAACTGAAGTATAGTTTCCCCTAAAATACCGTTACCGAAATAAAAGAAAATAGCGTTACTACGACCAATAACCACATAGAATCGGTTACCATCCATGGTCATGATCAACACTTAAAAACAAAAAAAAAACTCACAAAATATTGTTGTTGTTTTTTGTTTTGTTTTGTATACAGTATGTATGTACGTATGAATTAGTAGCAATCGCATGCAGAGTTGCCAGGTTTGACGATTTGTAGTCATTTTGATGATATTTAATACCCAAAATAACGAAATGACTATTTGACGACTTTTGCTTCCAAAATGACGATTTTTTGACAATAATTTAATATGTCAGCAAGATCTACTTATTTATCATTCTCATAAAATCGCCGGCTCGATCATTAAATTTATATTATTTCGTTAAAATTGAAAGCAAAAACATTGTTTTTTGATCGATAGCTAGCTTTTAAATGCTAATATGATGTGAAATACAATTTTGCAAAAATGCAAATCCTAGAATTGAATAAAACTTAATCCAAACCGCATTTATTTTTTTATAAATTCATTACGGGTTTAGCTTAATTTAGTTTCTGTGTTTATATGTTTAGAACATTTCTTTAAATTTTTATAAAATTTAATTGGAGTTAGATTTAAATAAAAATAAAAAAATTTTCATGTTAAAACACAAGGCATGGACTTTTTTTGCGAAACAAACAGATCTCTAGCCCGAATATATTTCATGTTGAAAGATGATATATATACAACTTTAAATGAAACAAAATACATCCAAAAATAAATCCGGTGCTTAAAAAACAGGCCTAATAATATAAATAAAGTGCCAAAATTTAATAATTAAAAATATAACATTAAGTTTGTTCGATAACACAAAAATTTGTACAAGTTTTTACTGGAAGGTGTTCGTTTAGACAAATACGCAGTAAAAACTGGTAAAAAGAGAGAGTAAAGTGACAGTTTGATGCCAAAGAACTTACAAGTTTTTACTCTATACATTTTTGCCAGAAAGAATTTGTAAGATGAAAAAAACATATGACTAAAAAATAAAAAAATATGCTTGTATTTTTAGTAAACAAAAATTAAATTAAATTTTAATTGTTTATGGATTGAAAGTGAAAATGATTAAATAATTAACTATGGAAGAAGTTAAAAAACATTTAAATTATTTTTGGTCGATAATTTCAATTAACTTTTTCCTTTTCCATAATGACCAGTTGATTTTTTTTTAATATTTAAAACAAGCTGCTTTATCTAATTTAATAATTCCTACAAATTTTCTGTTCGTTTACTTCTTTGTAAATTTGTCTTACTATTTGTAATTTTGTTACTGAGTATTTTTTACTGAACTTTACAGGAAAAGTAATCGAACAGACTTATTGTTAAAGAATTTCCAAATTTTGTAAAAGAATTTAATATTTAAAAAGTTGTGCCACTGAAATGTTGTTCACAGAATTATGCAGTGTGTGTTTAACAGTGTTTAACAGTTCAAGTGGTAAAATTAGTTTGATTTAAAGTTGAATTTATTTGATCTTTCAACATTATATTTTTGTTATTTTATTAATTAATAATCATATAATTACAAGTTATATACTATTACCCTAACCGAGCACTAGCTACTATGGCCTTCGGCGCGTTGTAGCGAAAAGAGATCAGTGCCTCTGGTGGGAATCGAACCCACGACCCCCGCACTGATAAGCCAGCACGCTACCAACTAGCCTACTGGGGCACACTGTTTCAACATTTTATAGATATGAATATCGTTGTAAAATATAATGATTTTCGAAGTTTAAACCAAAGAGAAGTGTCAAAAATCGTGTTATATTACAACGATAACACGTTAACATTTGAAATGTGAATAACATTATTGTATTTTATTTTTTATTAAAAGTTTATCCCTCTTCTAACAAATATATTTTATTTTGACGATTTTTCAAAATATGATGACGATTTTGACGATTTTTTCTAGAAAGTTTGTCGTTTTTATGCTTTGCAAACCTGGCAACACTGGTTATAAGTGCAAATGCGAGAAGCCCTCGAAAAATTGTTAAGCTAATTTATAAAGTATGCTTTTGTTTTCCATATACCAGGCTTGCCATATACCTTTTTTGTTAACCCCAACAAATCAAAAAATCACCAATTAGAAAAAAGGTAGAACAAAATAGTTGAGTTAAAATTCTTTATTTATTTGACTGCATTAACCGGAGTTGCCAGACACATTAATCGTTATCAGATCAAAAAATATCCAGCAACAAAATCCCCGAATCCAACAATGTAAATTCATAACTTTTTTTCGTACACTATTTTTACTTATTTTCATTCTCAACCTTTAATAAATTTGCAAGGAAACTCTTACATTCTAATTACATTTATTAAAAGCCCCCATTCAATTTAAAGGACATTCACTTTCAGAACTTTTTTATTTAAGACATATAAGGTGCATACTTCATCTTAAAATCTTTTGATTATATGCATTTGTTTTCCTTAAAAGCCCTAATTTTTATTTGATACATACAAAAATAATCTAAATTAAAGTATTGATGTGTAAAAACCAATCGAATTTTGGGAAAATTTCTTAGGGTTCTTATTCTAGGAGTCGTAAACGAGAATTGCACAAGCAACTGAGCTGAAAAACAATAATTTGAAATACCAGTTTCTTTAATTTTTTGTATCTCGAAAACCCTAAACACTCGAAAGATTTTCTTTTATAATTTTTGACAAACTTAGTTTCATCACACTTTCCGTTTTACTTATGTGATGTATAGTATAAACACATGTGTTGTAATGTAAACTGGCATTTCATAATTATTTCATTATGTATGTCTCCGCAAGTGTATTTTTGTTCCCTTAAATTTATCTAAAATTCTGATTATTCGAAACTGTTTTTATGCGTTTGTATTCATTGCATCTCTTCTAACGATCCAAAAATATATTTTAGTAACTTTCTTTCATTATTATATAGGCAAAGAGACAAACAACAGGCGAATTTTACAACAGTTTTTTTAACATCATAAGGAACTATACAAATATATATATTTTTCACTACACGTTCTTCTTTAGGTAATCAGAATAACCTTTGAATACCTACTGTTATAAGCATGCAGAATTTCAGATTCATTTTAGTAAACTTTAATTAAACATTTTTTCTTTTGTAACATCCCAAATACATTAATCAATCAGTCATATTTTGTTTTACTTATAAAAACAACATTATTTTTGTTATTTTTACAAAGAATATAGATATTAATATTGTTTGCACTTTCCCTGGTTTATGAAAACACCGAGATGGAGGGTATCCAAAAATTCGTCACAGCCGAATTTAATCTTTTTTAATACCAAATTCGGCACATCGGACTTTAATGCTTCCACTTGTTTTCTTTAACTTTATTAAAAAGTTTGATTAAAAAAACTGGTTTCATAAATTTTAATTAATTTTTCGTTGTTTTTGTGAAGAAATGATAGGTTTACTAAATAAGGAGGAATTCATTGCTCAACTTTGAATTCCAAAATCGCATCCGTTCGGCGCAATAGACATTTTTCTAATTGCAAAACAGAATTTTGTATACATTTTCTTATCGTACTATTTGGCCACACTAATAATTTCGTTTAAAACTCAAGTTTTTATGTTTTTTTTATTGCGAAATGACAAAATTATTCATAAAATAAACATATATATGCTATTTTAAAACATTACAATTTTTTCGTGGGATTTCCCGCGAATTTCAATTCCCGTTTTCTTGGAAATTTTGTTGCTAGCTAAATTTTTAAATTTTAAAAGTTCATTCCTTTTTTTTCTTTTTTCGTCTTCTTCTTCTTTGCTTTCCTTTTTCCCTTTTTCTTTTAGCTCTTTCTTTTTGGTTTTTGGGGATGTCCCATCCCCCCACATGGAGTCTTTACTGTTATTAAATTAGATAAATATATCGTATAACGTATAATTGAATAATATTGAATGAGGACAAAATTCGGACAAAACTGTATCAAATCACTTCTAATTGTATGTACATAAATGAATCTGATATGATACAATTAGATGTAATTTGATACAATTTACTCGGACCATTTTTCGGATAAAATTATATATAATTATGGGGGTCATATTAAATTAGGTACCATTATATAAAGCTCCATATCTGTTTTTTTTTAATCGGGGGCTATAATTGGGATAAAATTGTATTAGACATTTATCTAATTGCATCAGATTAGATCTAAACCCATAAAAACAGATACAATTATAAGGGCTCATATTTCGAATGAAATTTAATATGATTACATATAGCCCCACATACAAATTTATATGACTACATAAAGTTCCATAAAAACATTTTAATCCGGTATTTACAAAGGTTTGATAGGAAAAGTTTATTTTTAATAGAAAAAAGCCGAATATATATGAATTTAACGATCACTGCTAGTTCAGGAATATTTTTTAAACATTTATTTTACTGAAAACAAACGTCATTATTACTTTTATTAAAAATCGGTCGTATGTAGTGCAATACAATTTGATTTCTTGTTCCCAATCATGTTCAATCTTATTTTTTCTCTGGGTGTAGGATAATTAATACAAAATTTTGTATATTCACTTAGTACCCTACGACAATATGGTATAAGGTAAAGAAGATATACATGTTAAACTGGAGACCAAATGAAGTTAAACTGCGAAATCATAGTTACATTTTTTTAGCAAATTTTCAAAATATTTGTGCTTTAATATAGATATTATATGAAAGATTACAATCCTCGCTATTACACAAACTTATTTGTCGTAATATTTCAGGACCAACAAATTTAAAAATATGTTTTTATAAATTTGATTCTTAAATATCCTTGATTATTTTAAATAGTTCGCCAATATAAAAACATCATGTGAAATTCAAATACTCAAATTTCAGCCTTCTATCTTTATTACTTTAACAATAACAAACATTTTTTGATATAAGTTTTTATTTAAAATAAAAAAAACTTAAATAATTTTCATTTTCATTGCAAACATTTTAAATTTTTATGTACACACAGTATTTAAATAAATTATATTTATGTATATATGATTTTTGGTTTTGCAGAGATAAAACAAATGTTTGTTATTGATAAACTAATAAAGCTGTAGGGCTAGAATTTAAATGTGTATTACAGTATAGTCCAACCTGTTACATGCACTAGGATATGAAAGTGTAAAATTTTTAAAAGCACGTTTTTAAGACTATCGACCCGACATAAGAGAAACACGAAAAATGTAGGCGTTTGCAACAATTTTTTCGGCAGCGATATCATATTTTTGCGGCAGAGTCTTTACATTAATTTTTTACTTGACTTTGCATGTATGATTTTTAGCGTTGCCAACCGAAATTAAATCAAAACACAGAGTTGCACACAATTAGTAGTATGAAAACAAAGTCGTTAAGAAATAGTAGCCAGATAAAAAGTTAGATTAACTGTTAATCAAAAAGATTAAAAAATGGTTTAATAGACTTGATTAGTGCTTGATAAAGCAGTTAAGCCCTCTTTGAGTGGGTTAAATTTTCCGTATAAATTTAAATAAAAAGAAATATCTGGATTTTTAAACTGCAAATTAAATATTTTTTTAAAATCCCAAAACTTATAATTTTTAACAAATAGTTAACAAGGTATACAAATATCACAGTTCGATCAAAAAGTGCACTATAATTTTGAGCAATGCTAAACATTAACTGTAATGTTCTAAATTCGTGGCCGACATACATATTAGTCTCTTGTTTTTAGCAGTTACATAGGGAAAAATCTACGGAATCGTACGATTCCATCTAACTCAGAATTAAAACCATTTTGAAAACAATATAAAATACTTTTAATAGTATCAGCATTTTTGAGGCAACGAATTTGAACAAGAAAACATCCTAAATTTTAGTATTTATAATATTATATCAAACCTTAATTTTGATTGAAACTTTGAAAAGTTTTTTACCTCTTTTAGGTATAACGTTTTAAGCAGAACAGGAAAGCCTTTGGGTTATGATAACCCTGATGTTGCCAAATGCCCTAAGTTAGGAATAAATGGTAGCTCCCCAAAATCTATTCCAAACTCTGTTCTTTCAATAAATATAAATTTCAGAGCCTTTTCATTTTTGCGCTTTCAACATCAATGTAATTGCAATTTTTTTTCATATTGGCATATAAATGACAAATAAGCTAATAAACCTAGATCAAATCGATTAGTGTGCCTTCAGCAATAAATGACAATACAAATCTCATCATGTCTATGCGTGGAGATCTTAAATTTTTTTATTTTTTAAAGCGCACATCTGCAGGTTAGGAAATAATTAGTTGCAATCCTGCGTGATCGGTAAATATCAGTACTCTTATTATTGTGTGTAAGTGCTAAATGAATCGAATTATTATTTTGGTATCCAGAGCCATTTAAGGTTACATTTTGAAGCTTTTCCTAAATTCTTAGCACTTGCAGAGAGTAATAGAAGCAGATGTGCCAAACAATTTAAAGTTGGATTTTTAGCGAAAAATCCATAAAAATCCGATATATTTAGCACTTTTATATAATGATTGATATGATAACATGTGCAATTCAAGATATATTGGACCTCATAATTCTTGAAGCGATTTTTGGAAAAAAAATGTTGAAAGAATTCAAAGTATATCCGCTCCATTTAGCGCTTTCACATACCATTTCCACCCCATAATTCTTTAAGCCACTCAATTTTGTATTGCATTTTTATTTTACTTTTTATCTATTTCGAATAACGAATTGATATAGAGGCAAAAAATATTATCCGATCGATTTAATATTTATATATAATAAAAGCTATGATAGTGTCCATCTTTAAAATAAGATTTTACGCAGTAATTCTTTAATACGAGCATGTAAGAATTGAATGTTTCTCAACTTTGACCTCAATTACAGCAAAAACCAGATGTGTTAGAAAAATTTGGGAACAAATTTGGACTTAGCACGAAAGGGTTGCTCGAAAAAGTGTGGTCGTATACCCGAAATATTCAAAATTTTTTTTAAATTTTATACGCGAAGATTTAGCTTTTTTGTTTATAACTTTTTTAGCATTCAAAAAGTTGATTCACGCGAACGCATTGTTGCTTTTTAAAGTATTGCATTTCGATTTAGTGTGCCACTAATATGAAATTTTTCATTTTTAAAATCTGAAATCGTACGGTTTCGTAGATTTTCCTATAGAATTAAAAGAAATTTTAAGATTACTTAAAAAACAAAGGAATTGAATGATTTTCTTCATTTCAAAAATGGGTGTGTTAAGTTAGTGGCCAACAGAGATGAACGCCGTGGAAAATTGTCAGTGACGGTGGCTCTAGGTGAAAACAGTCGCCAGCAGCAGCAGCAGCTTGGTGGGAAAAGTGTTGGTGGCGGCTAATAATCGGCTGAAGTTTTAATTTTTACAACAGGTAAAAAGTTAATTTTTTTCAAGAAGACAAAACACATGCGAAGAATGTCAGCTCTTTTCAAGAATAGTAGCTAAAAAACGTAAGAAATTGCTAAATTTTTTTATCTAAAAAAGTGAAAAAACTAGCCAAATTTTAGAAAAAACTGCTGGAACTTGAATAATATGAGGATTGTTAGGCTATTTGTCATTTTTAGTGCTACTAAATTAAGCTTGGAAATTCAAAACTTTACAGATATTTAGTCCCAAAATGCAAAAAGAGGACATGATGGTGCTTTCAAAATAATTACTAATTTCAACAAAATATTTTGTTGAGAATTAGCGAGCTGATTTTTAGCAAACAAAATTAGTAGATTCAGCAAAAGTTCTAGTAACTCTTGGTGGAAAAATCCTTGCTAAACGTTAATAAAGTTTTTGCTGAATAATAGTGAATTTTTATTGTTGATCTATATAAATTGTATGTGAGTTGTTGGTTAGTTCGGTTAAAGATCATGAATATTTTTCCATATTAACAGAAAAATTATAATTTTATTTGTGATAATTTACTTTAATTAACAGAAAAACAATTAGAAAAAAGTTATTTGACACCTGCATGAATGGAGTTAACTTTCTGGCCCGCAACGGACTTCATCAACATTCTTCGTGCCTTAAAGTGTTAAATTGTAAACATCATCTATTTAACTCAATAGTTAAGTCAAGTTTTTGCTGAATATTAGTAGACTGAAAACAATCCAAAAATTTGTATAAAAATTATATTTTAGTTAATTTATTTGCTGAAAGTCTGAAACATTTTTTTGTGATTAATTTAAAAATAATTTACAATTCGTTACAAACTATAAAAATTTTATTACTCCCACATTGACGACATGAATTAATTTAATATCTGAAATATAAAGAAATAATTATATTTAACATAAACAAAGTTATCTTTCAACAACTTAGATCAATGTTTGTTCAAATAGACAATCCTTTTTTACAACAATAAAAAGGAAACATAAAAAATTACGAAAGATGTGTGTCCTCGTATCTCGCTATAGTCTGTCTACCTGAACGTAGAGTTGTTTGCAATTTTAACACACTACATTAATAATTATTTCAAAGATTTAGTTTATACTTTTAATGTTTATTAAATTTAAATATTTTATTTTTAATTTAATTAATAGACAATTATTTTGACAAGCCTGTGACAGCACAACATTAAAATTCTTTTTATCCACATATGTATTAGCATTATTAGCGTCCTTTTGTATGAAAAACAAATACAAAAATCTTTCATGTGGATTTTTTTGACTTGGTCGAGTTGCACTTTTTAGTATAATACGTCTTGACATACCGCGACATCTACTTGATTATGCGTATATCTCTCAATTTGGTTGTCGTTCACACTATTAATGTACTTATAAGCACACTTTTTTAGCAAAATAAATAGTAAAATATTAGAAAACATTAAATTAAAACAGCTGAATAAGTATAACTAAAATGTTAGTTCAAAACACAATTTCAGAAAAAAAATTTGCCGGGTAATAGTATGCTTGATTTAAAAGGGGTTTTACTAACTTATTTTTTTGAGTGGAGTAAGATGAATTTTAAAGATGAATTAAATATTTTTTATACGGTGTACTAAATGTTGTTTAGTCGTATCGAAAATAGAGATGGTCAAATTAAAATATAAAACAACAGATCCCAATAAAAAAACGCTGCTTTGAAAGGGAGTAAGATAAAATGAATCAATTACATACCTGCTTACATATGTCATGATTTTTATATGGCGAATTCCCACTTGGAAGCATTACTTTTGGGAAACATAAGCGCGGATTTTAGCGCTTATAAAAGGCTGTGTTTTCATGGCTTTCAGTAGATTCATATTTCATTTCTACAGTATTACTATTAAAAGTAGTAATGTGAATATAATATAATTTATTTTACATAAACTTCTACAGATATTAATTTTTTGTTGTAAAAATTTTAGACACACAGTATTATAATTTTATTTATTTGTTTACCGCTCCATGTACTAGCTCTTCAGAAACAGTTTAATGACTAATTATTTTTTATAACATACTCGGAAATCAATCGGAAATCAATCGGGAAAACTGTTACAGATCGTCTATTATTCACGATATGAAACTTTCTGCATTACAACCTGCATCCTTATAAGAGATTATGGTAAGCTGCTTACAATATGCATCCTTGTTAGGGAAGAAGTAAGGTCAACATTTTTGTTTGTTTATTTTTATATGAAAATTATTCGTTTCTTTTACTGCTTCTCAGTATTATGTAATAGCAAGCACGTACATCAGCACATTTGCTGTATCCTGCTTCTAAAAACACGAAATTTTTTTACTGAAATGATATTCCGATTTAACATATGTATCTATTTTTAGTGAGTGCGCCCCGGTAGGCTAGTTGGTAGCGTGCTGGCTTATCAGTGCGGGGGTCGTGGGTTCGATTCCTACCAGAGGCACTGGTCTGTTTTCTCTACAACGCGCCGAAGGCCATAGTAGCTAGTGCTCGGTTAGGGTAATTGTATATAATTTGTAATTATATGATTATTAATTAATAAAATAAAAAAAAAAAAATATTTCTAGTGAACTTTTATTCAAATGTGCTAATAAAGAGAAACCCGAACAGAAAATGCTTGTCAAAGAGAAAATTACATTTTACCATTACTAATTTTATTTAGTACGATACACAATATACAACACTTAGCACACCTATATTTATAAAATTTGTATTTTTGATCATATTTTAAACATTTTGTCGCTGTACTCGAAAATTTGACTACAAAGAAATGGCTAGACTTTAGCGAATTGCGCAATTGTTAGAATTTAATCAAAGCATTATGCGAAATCTCTTTATTTATATAAATTTAAAACCGTTATTCGTTGAGCATATAGCTGTTTTAAAAAAGGTGGAGTAAAGCCACGCGTCTTCACATGCAATAAAATGATAGCAAGCAATTGTCAAAATCATTTCAGCCCAATGAAGTGGACTCTTGCAATGATGCCTGACTTTAAATATCACATTTTGTTTTTATTTTAACCAAAAATTACATACATACATTTTAGTAACTAAAAACAGCGAAAAATATTATTTGTAAACAAAAATTAATTTTGTGTTAAATTTCATACTTTTTGATAAAAATTATGACATTTCTTAGCAATAAAATTGGCAAGCTTTCAAAGTTAGTTGTATTAGTTTTAGCTTAATACAACTAAAATTCCTTAATAAAACGCCAGATTTAATGTCAATCAAAACACATGTTTTTGAATAACAAAAATACTTGAAAATGTTTGGTCATAATTTGAAGACCTTTCAGTTGATATCAAGTTTGTATATAGTTATTTTTAATATAATATTAAATATTAAAAATATTGTAATGTGGTAACTTTTGACCATACTTAGTAACGCCTAAACATGAGATTGGGCAGCTTAAAAAACTACGAGTCCCTTAAATTATTATTCTCTACAACATATCCGAAGATCATTAAGATCTGCCGGTCCGGCTTGGTTAATGTACAAATTTGTTTTGTTAAAATTAAAAAATCGCTGTGACTTTAACGGAAATCTTGTATTGTAAGTTAGCATATTGTCTGGGTCTTATAAAGGTTGATGTCCAGATTTGAAATATGTTCTTAGAATTTTTCCAGCACGCACCTTTTTCGCGAAATTCGCAATTTTTTTTAAACTGCATTTTTCACCAAGTTTCATTATTTATTATGTTCAATGTGGAAAACAACGCTAATTTTCCAATTTTTAAGAAATTTATGATACAATTAAAAATGTTTGTGTTTATGTACAACAGTTTTTGAAAAGTTTACTGAAAACTGAAAAAACGCAGATTTTTCTCAACAAGTGCGGAATTGTTTTAAAGTATAAATAAATTTAATGACCCCTGATGAGATTTGTATAAAAACATTGAACAAAAAATGCAGTTTACAGTTTCAAAAATATTGAAATGCACAACATTTTATATGTCAATTTAAAAAAATTGGATCAACAAATAGTAGAAAAGCAACTCATATGAGTTTTTTATAAAAGACAAAACATTGTTGCAATTTCGTATCAGGAAATATATCATACTATGTACCCGGAAGGCTTTATTTAATTACGAAGCGCATGATTTTTGTTCGCGATGTTCCACTTGGTATGTAGCAATAAATGCATGCCTTCTTAGGCAATAAGAAACGCTTTTTTGTATGTTGGCAACATTAATGATTCATTACTCACTGCTGCAAAGAAGGCATTTTGCCTTCTTTATTGTATGCAAAGCGTTGAAGCGTTACTTTGGAAGCATATAAATATAGTTTCTGCTTACCAAATCCATGTTATTTTTTGCTGGGTAGCATCA
Organism: Delia radicum; assembly: GCA_021234595.1. Lineage (NCBI taxonomy): Eukaryota > Metazoa > Arthropoda > Insecta > Diptera > Anthomyiidae > Delia > Delia radicum. The sequence continues at coordinate 103,670,537 of CM037851.1, read as the reverse complement.
TTAAATCGGAAATTGTAATACAGTGGAATGATTTGCCAGGTTCCAACGCATTTTCTAACATATTTCATACAAAATTATACGGTTATAACGAACATCATTTATAACGACCTTTTTATAAAACGAACTAAGTAACTATGACGAACACATAAAAAAATCTAGATTCTAAAATGAAAATTATGCTCCATATGACTCGTTCCATATACAACCATCTAAAACTATCCAATTTTCGACGGCGGCATGCAATGAGGCCCCAAGAAATTAGGCCCCAACCCGAAAATGAAAATATGCCCCAAATTTTGGGGCTAAATTTCGTTATGAAAATTAACCCCAAAAATTTTATGAAAAATCGCCCCAACCCAATGAAAATTGGCCCCAAATTTGATTTTTGGGGCGTATTTTCATTTTTTGATTTTGGGGCTGTTATTCATTATGCAAAATAGCCCCAATTGTCAGATATGAAAAATGACCCCAATTTATCAAAGTTATGAAAAATGGCCCTCAATTATGAAAAAACAACTTTGTTTATGCACAGCATTATTATGATTATTTATTGGAAAAAAACACAAACATTATGTGAAAACTTGCATGGAATCAATAACATCCGCTCTACAATAAGGACATTTATACCTATCCTCATTTTCTTGTGCAGCTGCAGCTTGCAACAAAAGATTGCATTCGCTGCATACTTTTAGGTGCTTGCAAGGCAACGTTACAATGTTAGGGCGTCTATCGTGACAAACCACGCAGACATTTGCCTCCACCACGGCTTCTGCTACTTCCGCTACTTCTTCCTCGGATTCCTCCTCACACGTTAAATATTCCTTTTCTTGAAATATATCAGGTATATAATCCGAGCATATACCATTTTGCTTATACGTCATTCTTGTTAAAAATGCGGACACAGTTATTTTTCCTTCTTCCAGCATCTTTGTACCTTCCAATAATTTATTCTGTTTGTCAATATCACGACGTCGTTTTTTTGGTAAAGAACAACCACCACTTTCACAAACAGCCTCGAATTTACGGCCTTTGAAAAACTCCTCTTGTCGAATTGCTGCAACAAACTTAAAAAAGTGACCGCTTTTTTCTAAACATTTTCCTAATACGCCGTTGTATGCCTCTACTGCAGACGTTGTCCGAATGGACTCCTTATAAACGCTAAAGTTACTTGGGCCAACCTAAATAAATATATTTCAAAAAATTAAAATAAAAATCAATTTATATTAAACAAACGTTTTACCTTTCGCATCCACTGCCTCTCAAAATAGTTCAAAAATGAACTAAACTTATTCTCTCCGTCCATTAATAATATATTTCGGCGTGTGTCCTCCCAGCCCGTTTTAATTAAATTGGCTGGTAACAACGGAAGTGCCATTAATTTCCGATATAATATTTTTGCAGCCTCAGACGATCGTATAAAATTTAATAGGGCATGGTTTTTTGAAACATTTCGCCTTAGCGCTTGACAAAAGTGAAACCTGTAAAGAACTCTATTAGTTTTGAATAACAAAATGAAAAAAAGTCTTTATAAGTATTTAAAAAATTTATTAAAACTGATAGTCAATTTCAAAAGTTATTAAATGGACAATGTTTATGTTTTGCAGTTTTTGGTTACAATCCAACAGTTGGAGGAGAATCCGGCCGGGCACTCGAGATCCCCGCCGTCCATAATTAAGACATACTGGAGTTAAAAACCCCTAAGCCCGGCCGTAGGCCGGTCACGCAGAAAATCTTTTCCACGCAGAAAAACTTTTTCTACTTTTCTACTTTTTCTAAAAACTATTTAAACTTTAATGCTCATTTCTGACGCTAGGGGGCGCTTCCGACAAAAAATTTTTGAAATCAGGTCAGAAAACACTATTACGGGTAAAAAAATAAAAAAAATCTGGGCAATGTCACTAAACTTGACTTGTTCCGGGTTTTCCCCCCTGGGGGGCTCCAGGGGCCTTAGCGCCCTTAACGTCACATAAAAAAAAATTTTCTTTTTTTATTTCAGATATGGTCCAATATTTTTTTTTTTTTTTTTGAGGTGTACCCGAAAAAGTAAATTTTTGCCAAATTTTTACCAAAAATCGCGCGATTTTTAGTAAAAATTTTTCATTTTGTTATTAAAATATAGAAACATTTTTACAAAAAATCACGCGATTTTCTGTAAAAATGTTTCTATTTTGAAAATTTTTTTGTGTCGCACGCAGAAAAAACTTTATTTCGCGAAGCCGCCTGCCGCGTTCTACGGCCGAAGGCCGGTTACGCAGAAAAACATTGCTTGGCAAAGCCCCTTAGAAGTTTCTTTTGTGTCGCACGCAGAAAAAACTTTATTTCGCGAAGTCGCCTGCCGCGGTCTACGAAGGAAAAAACCCCTATTGGCTTTGCAGATCAAAGTCTTTCTGCGTAGCCGGCCTTCGGCCGGGCTTAGGGGTTTTTTTCCTCCGTAGAACGCGGCAGGCGGCTTCGCGAAATAAAGTTTTTTCTGCGTGCGACACAAAAGAAACTTCTAAGGGGCTTTGCCAAGCAAAGTTTTTCTGCGTAACCGGCCTTCGGCCGGGCTTAGGGGTTCTTTTCCTCCGTAGAACGCGGCAGGCGGCTTCGCGAAATAAAGTTTTTTCTGCGTGCGACACAAAAAAATTTTCAAAATGGGGCCTATTTCTTACCAACAGCCAACCAGTTTCACATCAGTATAAACGCTCCTAATTGCCTCCCTCATAGCATGTTCAAAATCACTAATGAACACAGATGGTTGCAAATCAAATATATTATTTTTTATATATATCAACAATTCTTGATACGATTTTTTTGACTTTTTATCCATTAGCACAAAAAAAACTGGATAAATCTGTAAATAGATAATTGCTAAATGGAGCAACAATGTAACATGATTATAACATACCTCCTCAAAATAGCTAATGTAAACTATTAATAGTTGCTTAAAGCAACCTTCAGGAACAATACTAAAAGTAGCATCTATAAGGAATTTGCGTTCCTCAGGTCGAATGTTCTCCTTGATGAGGTCAATTATTTTAAGGCATGAAAAGATACAGAAGCTGTATCCATCACCTGTTATACATGCAGTATAAAAAAAGCGTGGGTTGCTTTCGTCTTGCGTCTGCCCATACTTTCTCCATACCTCTTCATACATAAAAGCATTTATTACTTCTAGAGGGCTTTTCGGAGATGTTATTAAATTTTTACTGGCAATATATTGTAAGCCTCTCTTAATTTTTGCAAATTCAATGTTTTTAGTATCATCTTGGTTTCTTTTTAAAAAAATACAAATAATTCACCAGCTAATATTTACAACATATAATAACTTACTTTGAACAAGTATTTCGGAAAGCCGTTCTGACGTTACTTATAGCCGAAAAGTTTGATCCAATATTGGAGGCAATATTTGCACATTCCTTCTTTATTGAATTTAGTGCATTTAGCTCCTTATAAGCCTCTTCGTCATTGTTGTGGTTGTGGTCAATATAATGCTTCGCCAATTCACATTTGCCATTTTGCAACAGGATAATTCTAGCTTTGCAAGAATTACGCCAGCAAATATAGTTTACAACATTTTTATAATTAGATTTTTTTTTAAAAATCATTTTTTGATCCACTATGTACAACAAATTACTATTAGTTTTTTTTTCACAAAAAAATATACACTCCATTTCACTGCACTTTCTTGCGACTGTCACCAACGTGTTGTATCAGCAAACTAATTATTTACTAATTAATAATGTTTAAACTTCAACAAGATCAAAACAAATAGTAACCAGTACCGTTATATATTTTTTAAGCTAAAATGCATTTGTTTCAAAGTTCGCAGTTTTAAACGCTGTATTTCAAAAAACTTTTTTTTTTTTAAATTTTCAAAAAAATATATGTTAATTATAATTTATTCCACTATGCCGTTGCCAAATTAATATGTTGGGTTTTTATGGATTCAAAGTTAAGAATAAAAATCTAAAAAAAGATACTAAATATAGTAGAAAAAAAGATTTACATAAAAAAAAGAATTTGTTGAAAAAATAAAAGTTGTGCAAAAGTAGTGGCACATAATCGCCCATACCTTTTTAACGGTTTAAGCTTGAAGAATCAGTGAGACCTCATTTAAAACGTAATGAAATCCTGGTTTCACTAGTTCGCAAAATTAATTAGATCTTGGCGTTAAAATGCATTTTTTTCAAAATCCGTGGATCAAACCGCTGTATTTCAAAAAACTGGTTTTCTAAAATTAAAATAAAAAATATGTATTAATTATAAATTATTCTTCTTTACCGTTACCATATGCCTGCATGTTTCTGAGTTAACGGATTTTAAGTTAAATTTTTTCACATTTTTATTCATAACTCAGGATATTGTAAGAGCTCCACGTACGTAAAAGGAAAAAAAAAACAGTTTTTTGAAATAAAGATTTTTTACCCGCGGTTTTTAAAAACAATGCATTTTGCAGTGGTGAAGTGAATAATTTGTGTACGCTTGTAAAACCACATTTTTAGTGAGGTATCAATGATTCTGGTAGCTTAAGCCGTTAAAAAGATATTAAACATTATGTACGAATACTTTTTTATAATTTTAGGAATATTTTTCATATTTTGAAATGCGATATTTCAAGATCCGCTGTGTTTAGCTGTCATACATTTGGATGAGGTTGTAGTCATATGATGTACATCTTCTATACCATGTTTGGTTAAAATCAGAAGGGGTGGAGGAAATCGAGTGGTAGATTTAATCAGTCAAATCTTTAAAATTTTAGCTTTTTAATTAAAAATGTACGTAACATAACTCAGAATTGTATGAAACGTAATTTGATGGACCATTTGTTTCAACATTATAAACAAAAATTTAAAAAATTTAATTTAAATAAAGGGTCCGCCATCTAACGTTTTTTTTCAACTAGTGCTTATTTCGTGAATGGTAACACTTAGCTCATGTCTGATTTGACAGATAATTTGTTTTATCCTTCCGCTGAACGAATATGGTTGTGTATACGCCTGAACAACGCTGGGAAATATTGCGACATTACTTTGAAAATCATGGTAATGTTGCAGAATGTGTGCGAAAATTGCGTACGGATTTTGGAAGAAGAGAAGCACCGTCAGCTCCGTAAGTTCGTTATCTTGTGAAAAAAGTGAAAGAAACTGGCATCCTCATCGATAAACCAAAGCGTGAAAAGCCAAAAACAGTGCGTACAGCCGAGAATATTGCTGCTGTGGCAGAAAGTGTGTGTGAAGCGCCATCAACATCAATTCACCGTCGTTCTCAACAATTGAACATTTCGGAGGCATCATTGAGAGCTGATGTCGTTTGGCCACCTTGGAGCTGCGATTTGACACCTTTGGACTATTATTTGTGGGGTGCCGTCAAAGATAAGTGTTACGCCAACAAGCCAGAGACAATTGACGCTTTGAGGGACAATATTCATGAAGCCATTGGTGAAATACAGCTGAAGCCATTGGTGAAATACAGCTGCTTAAAAATTGGACCGATCGTGTAGGCTACTGCATGGCCAGCCGAGCCAGCCATTTGAATGAAATTATTTTCCATTATTAACCGGAAGGATTGTACTTTCAAACAAAAAAAGGAATTTGAGAAAATATTCAGTAGTTTTTTTTATAGCATTTTCAAAAAAAAAAAGTTACTTGGCGGACCCTTTAATTTTTAGGCTTATATCGAACTTCGATTATTGCGAACTAAATCGTCCGGTCCCCACAAGTTCGTTATAACCGTACTCCACTATAGTCTATTATTTCTTTATTTCATTAGTCTAATGTGTTGTAGACAAACCCAGGAAATTTGGTATGGCTTTGTGTATTGTTTTCCACTCATATTCGTTGTAAAGCATTTTTCAGAAAAACAAATTTTTTGTAATTTTGTTCGAATATGCCAAACGGCTTAGCCGACAACCGCTTCAAGCCTATAGTACCGGCGGCGGCTAACCGGCTGACGACAGGCGGCTTGTGTCAATGGTGGTGCTCAACAGTTTTGATATTCTATTTATTTTGGGGTTTGTTTCGTTATAGATAATTTTTGTGGAAAACCTTTATTTTTAAATTTGTTGTTTTATATTTTTTTTTAGAATTTTGCTGTAATGTACAAGTAGATGACGATGATATTTTATTTCGTTTTTATTTTCCATTACTTAGTACGATAAACCCACAAATACCAAAGTAAAGCTACTTCAAACTGTTAAGAATCATATTGAGAAGAAAATTCATTTATATTGTAGTTTATTAAAAATAAAAAAAAAATTAAACAGCAATTTCCAAACTTTTATTTTTCGGCACCTATAAAATATGTTAACTTAAATCACACACAGAAAAAACAGTAGGCACCAACAATGGAATTTGTAAATTCAAACACACTCATTTTTAAATTCAAATTTATTTTCAAGAAACTTTTTATTTGAAATGCTTGTAAATTGTAGTTTTTCTTACAAAAATTAATTAAGAACAAAAATTCAAAATTACAAAAAAAAAAAATCAACAAAAGCGTATTTGTATTTAAAAATCATCATTGTTGGTGCCAATTCATGCCTGTTTAATATTGCAAACAGAATTTCGTAATTTATTTCTGTGCAGTGAAGCAGAAAGCGGTCAAATATTGTAATACGTGAATTTTTTATTTTTAATAAAAAATAATTCAAACATGAATATTAATTGTAAAGAGTCCGCCAAATAACTTTTTTTTTTTTTGAACTCCTGAACCAATTGGACTTTGTATGGCGTCATACCAAGGTCTTTATGCAAAACGTTAGATGGCGGACCCTTTATTAGGTTTTCTCACTACAAGAATTGAATCAGTTAATCACATTTTAAGACCTTACAACCTCAATGACAAAGTGATACTGATCTTTAAATTGAAAATGCATTAAAGTTTTAGCAATAACCATAGCTGTTAAGTAATGATTACTAATCGTAATAATTATTAATTAGATTATTTTTTTTTTTTGAAGGTGAAGTAATGATTACTAATTGATTACGATTACAGATAATACAAAAATAATCAAGATTAATACAAATTACGAGAAATAATCAAAAATAATAAAAAGTAATCAAAAAACAATTCGACTACTTTCAAAGATTGTTTTTAATACTGTCACAAATACATTTTTCTCCATGAAATTCCACCAGTATTTAATGTTAGTGGTTTTTTTTCATTTTTTGTTATTATTATTGTTGTTCATCGATTTGATAATTGATAACCTGTTTGCAGTCTTCATAATTCTGCATTCTTCTTAATTTCCTTTATATTCATTTGAAAGCAATTGCTTGCCAACGATCCGCAATAAAACATCAGTTCTTCCGCTATTTAAATGATAATGCAAGTGCTGACGAGATTTGGCAAAAATATGATTTACTAGGTGATGCATTTATTTTTTTTAACACGTCCTTAACGTCTTCAGCTCCAGTTGAACGACTGTTTTCTTTTGCCGGGATCGTCAACAGTCCAAGGCGGCATCATTGTCCGATTTTTCTTTTAAAAAATTAGTTGTAATGAAGGCCAATTGTAAATATATGTAAATTATAAATCTTTTTTTTTTTGTGAATTGAATGCATTCTGAATGTATTTGTTTCTCTTTCTAATTTTTTTCACGTATTTTTCCCTTTTTTGTTAATTTAGGAAGTACTAAAATTGTTATGGATTGTTTTGTTATTGAAGTGAATATACCAATATTTTGCATACAAAAACTATCTAATTTTGACTTATTTGTTCAGATTTTTTTTACGTTTTAAATGCAAATTTTTCAAAATCAAATGTATGTATAAAATGATGTTAATTCAAAATTTTTAAAAAATAATCAAAAATAATACAAAATAATCCTTGAAAGTAGTCAATTATTTTTTTTTTGATTACTTTTGATTATTTTTGATTATGTTCTTGTAATCCTAATTAATCTTGATTATTTTTGGATTATTTGTAATCATAATTAATTAACAATCAGGAATTGTTTAAAAGATAATTATGTAATCAATACCATTCTTTTTAAAATATAATCAGATTGATTACTAATCGTAATCCAAAATTTAACAGCTCTGACCATAACAATATTAACCAATTTTAAAGTATTTAGTTTTTGTGGGAATTAAAGTCATTTATGCCGCAGAAAATTTTCTTATTCGCTTTTGTATTTTCGTAAATATTATTGTACTGAAAGTATTAAAAAAAAAAAGTTGTTATGGTGACCAAACACCCGGCAATCAGCCAACGTTTATAATTAAACCATGGTAAGGACCACAATGCGTAGCTGAATGGAAATATCACATAAAATATAAATACATCATACACTCTGTGGCTATACTTAACAAATGTTTTAACAGCGCTACAAAATTGACCCATAAAATCGAATACAAGATTGTTATAGCTGATTTTGTTGGCGTACCCAATTTTCACCTAGACTTTTCTCAAAATTTCATTAAAGTTTTGCTTGTTTTAACGAAGTTTTCTACATATGAAATTTTAAAAATATCCCAACTAAAAAAAATGTATATGATGCTTTATATAATCATACGTAATTTAATTGTATCCGAGAAATGGGCCCATATATTGTAATTACATAAGTTTCCATTAGCGTTGTTTTGATTTGATAATATCAGATTAAATTGCATCCAAATAATGGCACGATACAAAATAATCTGATTTTATAAAGCGGTATAAATTTATATCTAAACTGATACACATTAATACAAAATAAGCTAAAGTTTTATCCAGTTTTTGAATTTAAAACTTCATTACAATCCGGAATATTTGCAGAAAAAACTACCGCCAAATACGGGGTTTGCTTTAACGTTATAAATCCTTTCAGATCTTAGTAACTTTCAAAAAGTTTACGACTTTATAATTTGTAGCAAATTCCTTACCATATGGACATTTTATTTTATTCATAAAATTCTCTTGAAATTATAAAAAAAATAAGTTGTTTGAGAAATATACTTAAAAAAAACTAATGACGATTTTATGGAATTAAGTAACTTACAACATTTAATACCAAACCAGGAAAAAAACTTTAAAACTTTAAGTTTATCTTGAAAAAATCTAACATTAAATTCTTTTAATTTTACAAAGGAAACAAATTTTTACACATTAAAAAAAATTAGTTATTAGAAAAGTTAGTAAAATGTCTTGTAAATTAAGATTACTATTTTTCAGCAAATTTTTTTTGTTAAAATTCTGTTTTCAGCTACAATAAAATTTTAGTTATACTTATTCAGCACTTAACTGTTTTGAACTAATGTTTTACTGATGTCTTACTAATTTATTTTGTTAAAAAAAATTGTGCTATAAGCACAAAAATAGTGTGGACGACAACCAGATTGAAAGATATACGTAGAATGATGTAGATATCGCAGCATGATACAAGGGAAATGATAATAAAAAGTGCAACTCTTGTAAGACATACAAAAAATCAACCACCCAAGTAAAAACGTTCATATACAAACATATGTTATTTAATATAATATTATATAAAAACTGATAAGCTTAATATGATCACATATAATTTCATTTTGGATATGCTTTTTCAAAAATTTTTGAAATGATCCCATACATATTAATATCTAACTATATATCGATTAGCGTAGATGTGGCATATATTAATACATATATTATATTTCGTATATAATTTTATATCACCAACTACAATGTTACGTATAATATTATGGTATTATATTAAAATTTTATTTGAAAGCGGATCCGATATCTTTCCGCACCAAGATCTATCCGCAAAATCTTCGATAAAGTTGATGTACACATATCCAATTACTGTGCACGATAGCGGATAGACTGTTTGGGGTCTTCCTCATTAAGAGTAAACGTGGTGCGAAAACGTTCCATAGTTAATCGAATTAATTGCTTTGATTTACCATTATGTTGACCGTAAAATGGAAAATGACCGTAATATGATTTCATACAAAATTAGATAAAATTATATAAAACTCCATATTGGTTTTTTTAATCGGTTATACAATTATATATTGATCGAGATGCGCTAAGACGCAGGTATATATGACATCATATTAAAATTTTTGGACGAAATTAATTTTACACATGAATTGTTATAATTATGTCCGGCTAAATACACTGGCAGACAAAAACTTATAAGTGTATATAATATAATGTATGCAAACGTTTTTATTCGGGGTAATTTTTATCTTAATTTTTTTTTTTTTTTTTTTTTTTGTAAGTACTGATAAGACAAATTTGTTTAATAAATATGCTGCATTTACAAGTAAGTCCGCAGTTTTTTTTAATTTATTGCTATATTTTACTATTTTTTTTTTAACAATTTAACATCCCATTATGGAAAAGATCAATGCATTTTGTGCATAAGCAAGAAAACAAATCTGAACAGTTATTACGCATAAAAAAGTGCGTTTCAAGGGAAAAACGCGAAATCTGCCTAAAATATATTAGACGGAATAGCGAAAAAGGATGAGCTATAAGTTCATCTTTTAGTATAACACCGGTGGACACGATTTGTGTTTCTGACTTCTAAATATAGGGAAAAATATTATTTTATCAAAGTTTGCTTTTGATCTAAGCGCTGAAAATGTTAGTTGAGTTAGCAAAATTTTTCCTTGCAGAAAAATTGCAATTAGTACATTCAGCACAATGTTTTGCTAGCACTTACTTCAATGCAAATAAGAATCGCGTTGTTGAAATCAACAAAATATTTTGGTGGAGCTTAGTATATTAAAAAAAATACTAAAAAATTTAGTAAACAATTTTTACTTTAGTTAATTTATTTTGCTGAAATTTAATTGTAAATGTTTGTTGTGATTGTATTAAATATATATAACAGTGTGGGCAAGTATTTTTTTTTTCAAATCCGTCTAAATTGTGCAATAACCCGCTGGACTATTTACTCTACTACTAAAAAAATCCCTCTAAAATTAATTCTCCCAAAAGTTTTCAAATTCTTTCAATAAAAATGTTAAAATACAATAAGTTGCTTAAAGTTTTACTGTTTTCATTGTCAAAATCTGAAATTTTATTTTAATATAGCTCAGTGGCTTAAATTTTACCAACAATCCAAAAAAAAAGTTAAAATTATACCAAAAAGTTCACTAAAAATAATAGTCCAACCGAGAAGTTTATCTTATAAAGGCAAAACGATCTATTTTAATCAGATTTTTACCCCCAAGATTCCCGTAACAAATTGTTACCCCCTAAAATCCCCTATATTACTAAAAAAACACCTAAATCAAGGGAAACCACTAATTTGGCAACACTGATATATAAAAATGTCAGCACTTCCACATCCGTAACATAATGAAATTTTTGCAGAGTACATTTGAATTTTTAGTTAAAAGAAAAAATCAAATAAATGAAATCAATAGCGGTTGCATTATTTGTAAGTCTTATAATGGTTGTGTTTATTTGTATCTTTTCTTTTCTCTCTACTTCGTCTAGAGAAGCTGCGACATCTGTATATCACGTCTTTTTATTTGTTCTTCATGCTATGGACGTGTTTATCAGCACAATTTTGGTAGCAACAAAACCTAGTTAACCATTAGTTCAAAATTAGTTTTTTAGTAAAACCGTTTAACTAAGTTTTTTGCTGAAAACTAAATTTCAGCAACAAAAAAAAAAATGCTGTAAGTTATTTTTTTTGCTGAATTTGAAATAGAAGTTTAACAAAATATTCAACTAAAATGTAAAATGTCCAAAACTTTCATATATACATAAAACAGTAAAAGCAAACTTTAAAAGCTAGGAATGGATATGTTGCTGTTTTTCAATGTCTACAATCAGAATTTCTGTATTAATCCTTTGAGGACCATACATTTTCCGCCGAAACAATTTTGAATATTTCACGATTTTCATGATCTGCGACCTAATAAAAGTTATGTAAAAAAAATTGGCTCCCTAGACCCCTTCTTCCCTCTAATTTGGGACGGCGCAAATAAATGCCATTTGATGACCTCAGAGTTTTATCTGAAGGGATGTTTATGTGTTTTTTTTTAAATTTCGTGATCTGCAACTTAATAACAGTTAAGTTACAAAAAATTGGCTCCATTGACTCCCTACTAACCCCTCATTTCGCTTGTCAACTACTTTTAATTTTGCCCTGTGGTCGTCAAAGTGTTAAAGCAGAAACCCAAGAAAAACTATTTTTTTTTGTCGACCGGTGTGATATGTAAATAGCTTAAAATTGACATATTCAAAAATTCAGCCTAGAAGTTAATATTTGCGAAACTTATTTTAACAAAAACTTTCATTACAGTAAAGGTCTAACAATATTTTCTAAGTTTTTTTTTTAATTCATACAAATATGTAATGATTTTATATAGTAGGCTAAAACTATTTATTTTATATCCATTATGCTATAAACACATAGACCACAGCAGACTGCAGAGCTACACGACTGCAAATGCCGTTGACTGCAATCGTCGCCGTGTGGTCAGCTACTTATTATTTTGGAAACGACAGCAGCATAGTAAACAGCAGATCACGATTCAATTTAAAAATATCAATAGCTGTTTTTTATACAAATCAGGGATGTTAAAGTTGGTACAATTGTACTTTGTTTGGTACATTTAGACCTTCTATAGTACCGTGGTACTACCGCTACTCATTTGGTACAATTTAAACATTTTTAATTTTTCCCCTTTTTGAATTTTTAGTATAGCAAACAAATTGTTATTGTGTCCTTTTTCATTGCATTTATTCGTTTTATGTAATGAGCTCTTAAAATATATGCGACTATATCCGCCAGATTTTACGATTTATCATCATTTTAAGGATTTTGAAGAATAAAGTTGGCAATTTTTTTTTTTTTAATATCGATTAAAAATTTACGATTTTTTACAAAATTTATCTGGCAGCTCTTACATATATTGACACTTGTTGCAGCCAACTTCACTTTTATTTTGAATTTATTAAAATTCTGAAGAAGTGAAAATTGATATATAGATATGGCATCACTTATAACATATGGGAAAACAGTGGACATTAGAGTGAGGTGAGTTTCTAAAAATAGAACTGTTGTGTTGTTGGAGTTGTACTTCTGAGATTATGTATGCAAGAACAAAAACACCGTGTATTGAATAAAACTAGTTTTAATCACAACAAAACTCGACCTAACTATAGCTCAGAGGGCTAAAGCGCTCTGTCTAACGTGTAGTGCGAGTGCATGTGGCATTAGAAATCAGTTTATCTATACCACGGTCAGTGATTGCACAGAAAAATTTCATATAGACGCAATCGAACAAATAAAAACATAACAAATATTACATTATTCAAAAATTCAAAAAAAAACAGGGTCACTGACGAACGTTCAATACCAGAAACTGCGCAGTCTGATTCAGAAAAAATTGAATATTTGCAATGTAGTTATGATTTTTAGAAAATACACTCATTCTTCTCTACCACGCCTTTCACAATTAAATTAAATAAAATTGCATATTAATTATAGTATTAACTGCAATTGTCTGAAAAAGACGTTAAAATTCAAACTCAAACGAAAATTAAATTATTGTTAAAGAAATGAAAGAAAATTCCAAACAATCTTATATATGTTTAATTTAGAACGAGCTCTCAACCTCCGTATATTTACAAAAATAAAGCAAATCAAACATATTAGCTAGGTTAATACTAGTATTTCGATCTGGTTAAAGATCTCATCAGAACCCAATGTTTTAGAAAAGTTATAGCCTCCATAATAGGCAGAACTTTAACAAAAAACCGATTAATCATTAATTTTGCTCCATTCTTGTCTTCTTAGTAAAAATATTACTTGAGCCAGAGTAAAAACTAAAATTTTTTTAACTGAAGTCGTTAAAAAATTAAAACGTTTGTAGTTTTTGGTCGGTAGTAGCTAATTTTCAAAATGAACTGAATGTCAATATGTTTCCAGACATTTCTAGTCGTTGCTGGAATTTTATCCATTCCACACTGGTCTGCAAATGTGGAAAGAGTCTTTTTCTTTTCAAAATATAATAAAAACTAAGGAAAGAAACAGACTACATTAGCCAACATTATCAAGTCTCATACAGACTAAGGATTGGTTAAGAGCGACAATTTTATGCTGCTATGATGTAGAAATTCCAAATAGTTTATTAACTAAACAAATAATTCCATGATTTGGTCTCATATATTCATAAGACTTTTTTATGCCTTATTTTATTCATACATATAATGTATGTTATTGGAAGGTTTTGTTTTTTTCTGTACAAGAGAATTTTTATGTATTTTTTTTTGTTGTTTTAATAAATTTAAAAAAAATGGTACCGTCAACGTCCAAAAAGTACAATTTTTTTGGATGTTGGTACAAAATTGAAAACTCCATTTAACATCCCTGATACAAATACATTTTTGTTTCAGTAGTGCCAATTACATCTTTTTTTTCTTTATTAAAATAGAACAACATGCTTGGTTGTAGACACGTATATAAAGTTCACTTAAAAATACAATTACTTATTTATAATACATTATTATAACGTGAAAATAAATTTATATAACCCCTCTTGAATATTAATGCAATTATACCATTTGATGTTGCGACGTTTTTTGTGTTTAACAAAATAAAATATTTTCAAGCACTAATTTGTTACATATTTTGTTTTATTGTCAACACTATTTTTGTTTTGCAGCCAACAAAAATAGAAATTAACCTAAGTTGACTACAGCGGCAAAAGTAGTCGGGTAGCCGTGTAGTTGTGTTGGTGTCAAAAATAAAATACGTGTGTATTTTATTTTTGACAGGCTGTAGTCGTGTAGCTGCAGTCGTCTATGTGTTTATAGCATTAATTCATCGAAAAGTATATTTTTAATTTAGTTTACCAATAGCGATGTCAGAGAAATCACTCAAACAATTTCAACACAAGTTTATCGTGTCAAATAATATCCGTACGGTTGGTACCAGTAAAGATCCTTAAAACCGATTTATGTCATTTGTTGTGAACTGACAATGAATTTTGTTAGCATTTTCATTACATAATGTCCATTGCTAACATTGCAGTGCCGATTTATTCTTACTTAATTTCGAAAAAATAAAAGATATAAAGTCTACGATTTTGATTTAGAGATAAGTCTCTAATTTCTTTATAAGAACTAAAGCGAACTTAAAGCAAAAGAAGTCGACAAACAACGCTTAAGTTACGTTTACTAGTTAAGTTCTATGTAAATACGCCCTTCAAAGATGTGTAAAAGGGCCGTAAATAGATCATAACGCAGTATTAACCAAAGACCTGAATGAAGAAGGTAATAAAAATTCTGTTATATGTTGAAAACTACAAAAAAAAATATAGTTACCTATGAAAAGAGTTTGCATTTTTTAAGCAAAATAGCCTATTTTGTGCTACTTTTAATATTAAGAATCGCCAAAGCTGACGTCAGTATACACAAGAGAATGTGTTGCAAAACATTAACGCAGGTCTTTGGTAAGAGTGTTTTTTTTAGAGTGTCACAACTTTGAGTTGGCATCACAGCTTTATTTGACCACCCATTATAGTTATTATAGCTTATAGTTGCTTTTTGTTTAGTTTGCTTTGAAATTTCATTTTGAATCGACTTACACCAGAGCAACTCGTGTTCTATTCGTCAAACTCATCGTGCACTTCCTCCATTTCATGGCGTGCATAATCGTCCTTCAGAGCGTCAGCAACTGGGGTTGTGTCTTTCCACTTTATGGAAGATTTTACGAAAGGATCCTGGCTTAAAAGCTTTCAAGATTCAACTTGTGCAGGAATTAAAGCCAAACGACCATTGTATGCGCCGCCAATTCTGCGAATGGTCTGAAGCACAAATTGATATTGATTTTAAATTTCCATTCAAAATTTTTTATTCCGATGAAGCCCATTTTTGGTTGAATGGGTACGTAAATAAGCAGAATTGTCGCATTTGGAGTGAGGAGAATCCACAAGTTTTGTCGAAACACCATTACATCCACAGAAAATTACTGTTTGGTGCGCTTAAAGGGCTGGCGGAGTCATTGGCCCAGATGTCTTCAAAAACGATGATTATCAGAATGTTACTGTCAATGGTGAACGGTATAGGAACATGATTCGAAATTTTTTCGTACCTCAATTACGAGGCATTAATCTTGCTGATATGTAGTTCCAACAGGACGGAGCCACATGACACACAGCGGGCGCTACAATTGATTTACTCAAATAAAATTTTGACGGAAAAATAATTTCACGTAATGACCGAATTAATTGGCCACCAAGATCGTGTGATTTAACCCCATTGGATTATTTTCTTTGAGTTTATGTTAAGTCACTTGTCTACGTCGATAAACCATAAACAATTGAACACCTGGAAATCAATATTCGAAGAGTTATCGGCGAAAGTTGTTGAAAATTGGTGTTCCAGATTGCGCCTTCTACGCGCCAGCCGTGGCGGCCACAAGGCAGAAATCAGATTTAAACATTAATTTCATAAAATTTTCTTTCCAATAAAGCCCGTTTCATTGATATTAAAAATATATTTCCTTGTTTTATTATGACTTAAACTTGTGTCACTTGTGGCCAAAGATTGCAAATGGGGAACTCTATGGAAAACCAATCAAAATTAAATGTGTTTCAGCTCAAAACATTTAAAAACGTGTTTTGCATATTATAAAAGAGTTTTGAGGCATTTCAACGCTTATTTTTTTACATTTTTATCATTAAATACATCAAATATCTTATGAGTGTATACAATTTAGCATTTCTAAAATAGTATATTTATTAACAATATTACAAAAACAAAAAAAGATCTGTCAATTCCCGAAGTTTTTACCGGGATTTTGGGATTGCAAAATCTCTTGAATTCCCGACCAGGGAACTCTAAATCAAACGAATGTCATCAAAACTTTTTACGAAATAACGTTTAACACTTAAATTGCCAAAAAAAATTATGTTAATTATAAATTATTGCACTATACCGTTGCCATCCGTATATTGTACGCTTACGTGATCCAAAGTTATGGATAAAAAGATACTAAATATAGTATTTTTTTTTATTTTATTAATTAATAATCATATAATTACAAATTATATACTATTATCCTAACCGAGCACTAGCTACTATGGCCTTCGGCGCGTTGTAGCGAAAACAGACCAGTGCCCCTGGTGGGAATCGAACACTAAATATAGTAAAAAAAAAATTACATATTTGTAGTTGCATATACTTTCCATATGTTTTTAGCGGCTTAATATTCGAGAGACATTGATACCTGATTTTAAAGCTCTTGGTTTTACAGATATACACAAGTTATTGATGCAATTTTTTCAAAGTCCGTGGTTCAAATTGCTGTATTTCAAATACCTGATTTTCTAAAATTTAAAAAAAAAATATTTATTAATTTTAAATTATTTCTCTATACCGTTGCCAAATTTCTACATATTACACCTCCATGGACCTGAGCTATCTATTTTTAGTTACATTTTTAAACATTTTCAATCTTATGCTACCGTTAGAGTACCATGTAGGGCTTTGGACACATAGGGAAGTAATTTATAATTAACACAATTTTTTTTAATTAAAAACAATTGTTTTTTTAAATACAGTTTTTTGAACTGCGGTTTTTGAAAACAATGCATTTTTCTCTCAATAAGTGAATAATTTTTGTATACCATTAAAACCGCAATTTAAGTAGCTCTAAAATGAGGTGTCAATGAATAACGGCTACTTTTTTAAAACGTTCTAATATCTTGTCATTTTCAAGATCATTTTCAGATATATGATGTAATGGTGGTAAAAGGATGTGTAGGGGGTACCGAATATCGAATATTTGTGTTTTTTTTGGTTAATATATTCTTAAATGTAACTACTTGATACTTCCAGAGTTGTGCTTTTTACAGAAAAAACTACACAATAATACAACTCTGCTAGAAGAAAAAACCAAAGGCGAAAAGTATTAAAAAAGTTGAAAAACTATAAAAAAACATTGAAAACTTTGTAATAAAAAAGTTTTAATAAATTTTTAAAATTTGAATTTTCAACAAAAGTGAAAATTTTAATAAAATTTTTGTTAAAACCTCTTTAAGTATTGAGTAGTAATCAACTATCCAAATTAAAAATATGGGGTAGTATCGAGTATTTTAAATTTTAATAAAAATTTAAATTTTAATAAAATTTTTGTTAAAACCTCTTTAAGTATTGAGTAGTAATCAACTATCCAAATTAAAAATATGGGGTAGTATCGAGTATTGAAAAGTAACCGAATCTACCAACACTAGCATGATGTACATCTTATATACCAAGTTTGGTTGAAATCAGAAAGGGTGGAGGAAATCCAGTTGTTGAGTTTATATGGTTTTAGTATTTGGTATTTGAAGCATGTGGAAAATTAATTCAAATTTTAAATTATTTTCTAAATATTTTGGGACTTTTGTAATCTAATGTAAAAATTTATTGATATCATGCAAACATTTCCACCAGTCTGCTAGTTATTTTGTTTACAATTCTTTACCCAACAGTATGGTTGAAAGGATTTAAAATTCAAAGGTAGTTCGTTGCACAGGTACAACTTTTTTATATAATAAAGGGTATTTTTTACACTGGTATATAACTTTAAGTTGGCAACACTTTTTTAACTGGCGGCCATTTTGTCAGCTGTCAAGTGATTTATGTTTAGTTTGGTTTGGCATTTCAACATGAATAGACTGGCGCTTCCAAATTGTGCAAATTTATTTTGAAAATCAGTGTTCTGTTCGAAAGAAGAAACTTTAAATAAATGAAAATAATAAGTGAAACTAAAAAATTCGGTAAATTACTAAGAAGACAAGAATGGAGCAAAATTGATTATTAATAGGTTTTTTGTTAAAGTTCTGCCTATTATGGAGGCTCTAACTTTTCTAAAACTTCGGGTTCTGATGAGATCTTTAGCCAGATCGAAATACTAGTATCAACCTAGCTAATATGTTTGATTTGCTTTATTTTTGTAAATATACGGAGGTTGAAAGCTCGTTATAAATTGAAAAAAAAAAAGGTAGTAAATTATTTTGAACAAATGTACGAAAAAGTTGAAATAAGTATTTATTTAAAAAACAAATGCATGTTCCCCTATTTTTAACTCACTTGAAAACTTTTTATTAAAGTACAAACAGTAACTTACATAATATTCTGAGTGCAGAATAGTTTTTAACTATTTACTGAAATAGTTCTAACAAAATATTGTTTTGATAAAATTCTAAATCGGAAAAATTTCCCTTAAATAAATATTCCAAGTTTTTGCAAGGGCGTTCAAAACATCGACTTTTTAATACTTTCAGTACCAACTTTTTGTTTGTGGATATATTTATATTTTGACATTAGATTCCTGTTAGAGTCCTCAAATTAGAAAGAAAAAGGTTTACATATAAAGATGTGTCCGAAAATCGAATTTTTTAAACTTCTCTACCATTTATACTACTAAAATTTTGAATAAAAAAAACTCTTTGTTTAATTTTTCGAAAGTCTAGCTTTGTTAGTTTTTGTTGTATAATTAATATTAAAAACTCAGATTTACGCAAAATAATTTGCGTCTTCTATGATAATTTTTTTTAACCGGTTTGTAAATCCTTCACAGAATTTCAGAGAAGTAAAAAATAAATACAATTAAAAAAAAAAAAAATCAAAGTCAATAGAAAAATTAAAAGTATTAATAAAAAAAACATTTTCAGTCAGAAAATATTTAGAAAAGAATCAGAATGTAGAAATTTTTAGAAAAAGTTTTATAAACCCAAAATCGGAAAATCCAAAAAATCACAATGTTAAAACACAGAAAAGGGAAGGAAGCTAATTTGTCTTCTCAGACAATTATTTAAAATTGAGGGAACCCTTACAAATTATTCCAAAAAATGCTTATTTCTCTGAAATATGAAGCTTGAAAAATATTCGAAAAAACGTGCCAATTTGCAAAACCGAAAAAATAGAAAAATTCGGTTTATCGAATAATTCGGAAACTGCTGTTTACTACTATATTTCGCTAGTCTTCTTCCTTTCTCTCTGCTTTTCCTTTTTTTCCTCTTTCCTTTCTTCTTTCCTTTTTTCTTCCTCTTCCCGTTCTCTTCTATTACGATTTTGCTGAAGGGGAGCGGAGTGTTCTTCCTATTTTAAATTTAACCACAACATGAAAATAATAAGTTTAAGTTAACCTCAACTGCTGGAAAATTTACAATTTTTTTCAGATTTGAGTTTATCAACACAACGTTTCTAAAGAAAATTGTGTTAAAATTATTTTTTGCAACTCCTTTTATGAAAACGTCCATGGGACATATATATACAAAATTTGCTTAATATACAAAAATTGCTTAAATTTCAATACGAACAAAAACTAAAAAAGTAAAGAAAACCCTAATCTTTTTTACCTTTGATGACCAATGGGATATATGTCCCAGTCTAAATGCAATTAATGAACTCCAAATATCTCAATATATCTTTAAACGTGAAGAATTGGACCATGTCCAACCAAATTTGGAATTTATATGTCCCATATTGTTAGAGAATATATGTACGACAAATTATGAGAAAATAGTTAGATATTGTTCTTCTTAGTTCAAACGGCTCTGGGACCATATTGGTCCATGTGGTTGAAATGATATGAAAGCTCCATATATCCTTTGCCAACACACGTTACACTTGGAAAAATCGGTTAAAAAGTGTAGCTAGTACAACATAAACTAAAAATGGAACATATCGCACACCCAGTTCAAAAGTGACTCAACTCAAAATTTTAATTTTTTGGTTTTGTATGCTTAAACTATGCACAATCTACTTGTTTATCTATTAAAAAAATATCAGTGTATTTTGTTGTTGTTAACTGTTGCTAAAAAACAGTTATGTCTTTCTTTGTTTCAATTGGTATAAAGTTGCAAATGTTTTTTTTTCCGATTTCTGAAAAATTAAAAATTTTGAGTTGAGCCACTTTTGTACTAGGTGTGCGATATATGAACCATTCGTCATCAACGGGTTAATTTACAATTTTTTTTTACTTATATTACAAATAAAATTTAAGTTAACATTACTCTTGAGTTGTTTTGACATCATTTTCTATCTATTTGATAACTTTTTCGAAAGTTTAAATTATAGATCCACTTAGATACACACAAAAAAATACTAGAGGGCAAATTGCCTTGGTTGGCATATGTAGCCTTTTTTTGTATTAAATTAATAAAACATGCCTTATTGCCTATGTCAAAAGGTAATTATTTTACCTATTGACCATGTCAATGCTACCAAAGAGAAAAGGAAATTCTTCTAAAATTTTATTTTATTTGTTTATTTAAATGTCATTTAATTTTTTTTTTTAATTTAAGCAATATTGTAAAATATTATATTTTATTTAATCTAAATATTATTTGGACGAATCTCTTGTTGTAGGGATGATATTTATTTATTGATATATTTATTAGTATGGATTTCCCAGCAAAACCACACATTACCAAATAATGGGTAAAGTAATGTATCGAAATAGGGCTTCAAGTATTACAGTACACCGTACTTCACTGATGAATTTTGCAGGCGATGAACCTAAAAGTAATGGGTGGACTCATTACCTTGTAGAGGGTAAAGTGTATATAAATAGATTTTCATACTAAAAAAAATGCATAAAATTTTTTTTTACACATTTTTTTTATTTAAATAAATAACTTTTTTTTTATTAAATAAATACATAACGTGGTCATGCTGGGATTCGAACCTGGGGTCTCCGATATTTAACAACTAGTTAGGCGAGAACTCTACCAATTCATGCATTATCAATTAAATGATGATGGGTTCATTATTTTATGTTTTGAAGTCATGTAAAATTTAATGAGTAAGTAAAGTGTTGTGATGAAGATGTGTGCACTGTTTGAATAAAATTTTAAATTTTATGTAAGATGCTGACATTATGGATAAAATAAACTTACAATTTACAAAAGGGTGTGTGTGCATTGTAGCATTTTTAGAACAATAAACCAAAGCCTTAATTCATCATAACTTATTGGCGGGCTTGGCACTATATCAAATATTGGTTATTCGCTGTTTTTTGTCCTGTAGGTATTTTTGTATATATACTGCCCTCAAAATGTAATGATTTTGATACTTTCGAGTTTTTCTGAAGTAAAAATGATAAGTATTTGAAAGATTTTCTTTATGATAAAATATGGAGGTTTTAAGTGAATTTCTATATTAAAAAACCCGCAGGATCTAAGATTTTTTTTTTGTAAAAAAACTTTCAATCTGAGTGTTTTGTTTTTATTCCAAACCCTTTAGAAACTGAAGTTATTTATGAAAAATATAAAAAATGTTACCAAAAAAGTGTTTCTATTCCTCAGAATCTAAATGAATTTTTTTTAGAAAGTTAAAGTTTTCCCAAATATAGAAAAAAAAACTCTGATTCTAAGGACTTTTTCTTGCAGAAAACCCATTACATTATGCAGACTTTTTCCTAAAAAATACTCAGATTCAGGGACTTTTTCTAAAGAAAACCCTCCAGTTTGTAAGAAGAAAAACACTCAAATTGTAAGGAATTTTTGCCTTAGAAAAACCATCAGATTCTCAGGATTTTCTCCTATAGAAAAGCCATCAGATTCTGAGGACTTTTTCGCTTAGATTGTAAGTAATTTTTCCTACAGAAAAATCTTCAGATTATGAGGAATTTTTCCAAACAAACAACACCCAGATTCTGTAAACTTTTTTCTATAGAAAACTCCTCAGTTTCTTGTAGCGTTTTTCCTATAGAAACCCACACAGATCCTGGGAGCATTTTCCTATAGAAAAGTTCTTATACCCTACGGACGTTTTTATGTAGAAAGATCTGAGCTTTATTTTTACAAAAGCGCTAATGTAATGTTGTATAATAAATATATTTTTTAAATTTGCATGTGTTTTTATCCATTATTGCACAAAATAAATAAATATTTAAAAAAATCCAAAAAAAAGAAACTGCGCAGTCTGATTCAGAAAATTGAAAATTTACAATGTAGTTATGATTTTTAGAAAATACACTCATTCTTCTCTACCACGCCTTTCAGAACTAAAATTAAATAAAATTGCATATTAATTATAATTATTAATTGCAATTGTCTGAAAAAGACGTTAAAATTCAAACTCAAACAAAAAAATTTATTGTTCGGGGTTTTCGCAATAAAACAAAAAATACTTAAAAAACAAATTTATATTACTAATAATTTACCTTCTTTAACAGCACAAAATACCAACTTCTGGCTGGCAAACACTACATTTTGATTTCATGCCTACCACGCCCACATCAAGGCCGGTATGACAATTTTAAAACCACGACTCCAATAGTGGCATATGTCTTCTGATATCATAGGGTTTATTTCAAAATTCAACCACTAAAATATTGTTTCGTCAACAAAATAGATTAAGATTAATTTATTGCAAAATCCAACAGGTAAAATAGCCAAATAAACCCGGCTATAAAAGAAGAAACATGTCTGTAATGGAATCGCCTTTTCAAAATTTTTATTTGGGTGTTACTGTGGTAGCCAACTACCGTCGTTTTGAGAAATTATTGAATGCCAACCCTGGTTAAAATTGGCGATATACCATTTTTCTTTAGTTAATATGACAAAGATTATAAATGATTTTTCGAAAATAAAAGTCAAATATCAATTACACTCAGAGAAATTTTGCTTTAAAAATATGTAGTTGTTTGGATTGTAATACAGTTTCTTTATTTTTCTTCATTTGTAGAACAAATTTAATTTTTTACTAACCTTACTTCATTTAAAAAACAAACCACATAAAATTACTGTTTTATGATTTTACATGCATTTGTTACGGTCGTTTTTTGTTATTTAAAAAATTAAGAAAAAGTAAAAGTTGTTTTTAATTTTTACAACAATTTTTAGTCGTTTTTTGAACAGTAAAAACAAATGACAAATTTTAGTAGAATTTAATGAAATGTTAGTCGTCCTTTCTTCAAGTGAAATTTCATTTGTTTTTGACTACAATTGCTGTCGCCTTTACCCACATAATATCCTCAGTGTACCTATCATTAATGGTAATATTACCGAACCACAAAGCAAACTCTATGATACCTATGAAAAATACATTATCAGCATATAGTTTTAAGCAATATTACGTATAGTTTTTTTTTGTGTGTACTCCATAATGTGGAACTTTAGAGTTATTTTGAAAAATGTTATATAACTTTTTTTTATATTAATTGAAAAATGACCAAGCGGTTGGCATATAAGCTGATCTATTTGGATTTGGAATAATAAACTTACAAAGAAGGTATGTCGACCCGAATTCACTGATTTTAATTAACTACATATACGTAAAGGAGCAAAAAAAAAAAGAGCCACGTATTTTGTTTAGCTGCTCAATCTCAAGTTTAAGGGTTAAAAAGTAGGGCTAATAATTAATTTGTTTTTATATTAAAACATATATTTTATTGTACGCAGGTTTAAAGTACTCAAGAAAACAAAAATTTTGAAATATAGGAGAAAAGGCTCTTGGGGAAAAGTCGCACAAAAACCGAACGCATAATAAATGGCAATGTTAGCTCAGTTTTCCTGCTTAACATGATAAATTTTAATGTTCCTCAACGATATACTCGCAACTACAGCACTTTTTATCTCCAAGTTTTTCATTCCAATTATGCAAATGCAGATCCCTTTAGAAGAATATGTAATCAGTTTAATGAAATGTGTGCTTTTAATGATTTTTCTGTTGATTTAATGTCATATAATTTTGTTTTCAAATACCGAGTATTAAAATCTGTTGTCATTATTGTTAATTGATTTTATATTTAGTATTCATGTATATTATTAGTCTACAATGATATAAATCCATATACTTTAAATAAATAAATAAAAAATAATTAAATAAAAACAAAAAAATTAATGTTACTTAAAACACATTCTATTGTATAACAAATATACTTGAGATTGAAAGTCATTGAGCATAATTTGTTCACTAGTGAATGAATGAAATTTGTCGATATTTACTTCTAATAGATCGAAAAAAAAACTTAAAATGAGGTAATTTTTGACCCCACAAACGTGAGATTGAGCCGCTAAAGAAAAAAACACGCGTCCTTTAAACATTTATTCTCTACAAATTATCTAAAGTTTATTAAGATACGCCGGCCCAAGTACCAGAAGTAGGCCCACATTAGAATAAATTCCCTTATATAAATTGCATTTGCTCAAAACTAAAAAATCCTCTGGTGGACCAAAATTAGTCTACATAACATTTAAAAATATTTTTCCATTAATAGGCCAAAAATTACGAAACATTTGAGCCCTATTTCAAAATAAAATCGAAACTCTTTGTTGGTCTAAATCAATTACAACCGGTAACTTCAATCGCTGGTAGGGAACTGAAAATTTGTTTTCTTATTTTTATCATATTTGGCCCTTTATTAATCATATTTGGCTCTTTATCACATCGATTGAGTGGCAAGATAAATGTATATAGGTAGTCTCAGTAGCCCAGCTGTTAATCTTCCTCTTACCTGGTTTTGACATTTCTGTGTACTGTATCTTGAGTACAAAGAAATGTCAAAACCCTATTGTTTTTGTATTGTTTGTTGTAGTTGTTGTTTTAGTAAGACTACCTATATAAATATATCTTGATTGAGTGGTATTCTTTCTATCAATTCTAAAAAAAACTTGAAAAACTGAATCATGGAGTACGTGTGTACAAAAATTAATCAAATTTGAAGACCGTCGGTCAATTCCATTTGTGATGTATCATGGATCTCATAATATATTATATCAATAAAAAATATAAAACTACACTAAAAAATTTTCATCGTATATTAGAACTTATAAAGAAAACCACGATTTTTTTTTAAATAGCGTATTTGTTGCCGGTTCAATTAACTGGGTTTAGGGTTACTTATTTGCAGGAAATCATATTAAATACTTTTAAATTCGCAAAATTAAAAACTATATATAAGGGTGCATTTTGAGTTTAAGAAAATTTTGTTTGCTCCATAACATTTAAAGTGTTTAGAATTTGTTGATGTTTTATCGATTTTGGTATTAAGTTCATTGAAATCTTTTATTTGATGTACGTTTTGGCGGACTTGATACAACGCTTTAGTTGCCGCAAAGCGAAATGTGCTGGGAAAACAAACTATACAAAATTACACCATTTTTCATATATTGTTCTCAAAACTAAATTCCATTAAACGGCGCAAAAACCCTTTAGAAAAAACGGCGAAAGTATAAAAAGTGAAAAATTTTGGTATCACTTGTAGGGATTTAATTACCGTGGTTGAAAAATCACTTATAGCAGTAGTGATCGAATTTTTCAAGCATCAGTTAGTATAAATGTTGTTCTTTCAATATTTTAGCACCATCCATTCTTTAACACTTAATTATGTACGATAATAGATAATATTTTTGGTAAACAGTATTACAACATGATTAAATCTTATCATTACAAATGTGAAATCTTAAGCAAAATTAGCTCCTTAGTTATGAAATGCCGGAAAAAAATATTTTTAAATTTTATATACATAGACATCGGATATTTCTTAGCAAACTTAACAAAAAAAAATATTCAAACTATATTGAAACCTCTTACTATTTTAAATAGATGGAATATCTCTCACGTGACTCTCGAAAAAAAGTCAAGCTCTGCCAAACTCAGTAACCAACATTTCGTCTTTAAAATGAGTCGAGTGCCAACATTTTCTTCAAAAAGTGTGTCGAGTGACAACATTTTGTTGAAAACTTTTTCTTGGAATTTGTTGCCATATTTTTAAAAAATAAACAAGTTCGCTTGCCAGTTTCGGTGAAAATTATGACATGTTTTATTTATAACATTAAACCAATAACAAATTACAAATAAATATGATAAATGCTTTTTTGCTTGTTTTGTTTGTAAAAAAAATGTTTTTCAGTATATTTTTTCAATCAAAATTGCGTTCTTTTTAGAATTAAAAAAAAATATTTTTAAAACTTGTTGATGCTATTAAACGTTTACAAGTTAAAAAAAATTGCAAAAAAGTTTATTGAACACGAAAATGTAGTAAAAAACTCAGCATTTACTTAAAAAATTTTAATATTTTGACTGCGACATTTTTTAGCACATTATTTTTGTGGTAATTTAGCATATTTTTTCTTACGATATAGCAGATTTTATAAATTTGTCTAGCCGATTTAGGACATTTGGAAAGAAATCACATGGCAATACAGCATCCAGCCCAATTTCAACCCCTTCAACACAGTTTGTTGTCAAAAAAAAAAAAAAGTTTTTTTACTCTATGGTTGGTTACTGAGTTGGGCAGAGCTGGTGAAGAAAAATAATTAGGGCTATTTGAGAGTAGCCTCTGGCCTCTGCTTGTAGTTTACAACGTAGAAGTAATGGCTATGCAATGCTCTCACCCTCTGGACAGGCAAATAAAGTGCTAACCGAATTGAAAAGTGTACTTTATTGGTAACAACTTATAAATTCCGTTAGTACAGCGATATTTATATTATATTTCAGAATATTTTAGGTGTTGAAAATAAAATTCAGTGGAATTAACTGAAATTTGTTGTGAAAACTAATGTTCAGTCGTACCAAGCGACTGAAATTCGATATATCCGAATTTGAGTCATAGTAACCGGAGTTGAGTTGGCAAATAGCTAACTTTTTCTCTATGTGTGTCAACACCATGTCTTTGGAAACAGGAAATGGGCCATTTTTAACAACAACCAAAGCTAAACAAAAAAAAATTTTCAACCCGTAACAAATATGTTGAAATAATTCAATTTATCAATTTAAAGTCGCGAAAAAGTTTCCAATTTCGTACTTGCAGCCACATTTTTTCTATGTAACTGAGAACATTGTAATCTCTTTATTTTCAAAACTCTTTGGTATAAGCGATTTATAAGTGCTATTAGGAAGTAAAAATTCACCACTTAAAATTAAGTTTTTTTACAGGTAAGAAACTGTAATGTGAATATTATAACATGAATTCAAATGAAAAACTAAAGTTTATCTATCCTGGTCAAAAAAATTGAAGCAAACTTACTAGGAAACTACACAGTGGCGAATCCTTAGATTTGAATGAACCTAGGATAGTAAAGGACATAAAATATTATACACATAGTTTTTTAGGTGCTAATCTCAAATTTAGGGGTAAAAAAGTGGGGTAAAAATTACCCATTTTATCATTTTTTTAAATATACTTCTGATATAAGTGATTAAACAATACGCAAGTCGGGTATCAAATTAAAGGTATTTGGAAGACGCATCCACTAGTATATAAAACATAAATTGCTCGTTGGAACATTTTTGTTATTTTAAAGCAATTTTTTTGAATACCACTTTTGTATGGGGCGTTGTTGTTGGTTTTAGTTCAAAGTAACATATAATAATCCATATGCAATATGGGTATCAAAATTTTTGTTTTCCAGGAGTACTTAATACTACCGTTCAAAAAAGTCTGAGTTTCCTAAATTTTAAACATGTTTTGATTCAAAATTTTTCATAAATATTTTCAATAACTTTTTGCATTTATAAACCGAATCTTACTGGAAAACAGCTGTTCTAAGTAAGTTTTGTTAACTTTGATATTAAGAATTGAGTAATTTTGAACCAAACAGGACAGAAGAGTTAATATGAAAAAAAAAAGTTAATAACAATTAATCCAATACCCGTTTGTACTTTAAAAAGATGTTAATTTTTAGATATTTTTATGAAGAAGATGTTTAGACACACAATTTATTGTATCGAAAATTTCCTATTCTCTAACCGCTACCATACAACAAGTTGAGTAACACAGATGTCAAATTTAAATTTACCAACAAGCTGTGTACTCTCTAAACTCTTGTGAAGTCATTGTTTTGTAAATACAATAACAATAACATCGTACGAAAAAAACAAACTATTGTTTTATGATTTCTTTGAATGGATATTTTTTGTGTCTTTGAGTACAAATCTAAAAGTAATTCCACAAATTTAATTAAGAAAAGAAACAAACCATTTTAATAAAGGAGACAAAGAAACAAATAAATTGGGTTTTTGGGTATTGTTTGATTAAGGCAATTTTTGAATAAAAAAATATAAACAGTTTTGATTTAAAAAAATAAAAATGCAGCAAAAATATGAGAAAAATTCCAGTGTTGCACTCAAATAAATAAGTTAGTAGAAAAGTTAGTAAAACGTCTTGTAAGTCTAGCACTTAACTCTATTCAGAACTTAACTGTTTTGAACTAATATTTTACTAATATTTTACTAATGTTTTACTAATTTGTTATGCTAAAAAAAATTGTGCTGATAAGCACGTTAATAGCGTGGACGACAACAAGATTACAAGATATACGCTGAATGAAGTAGATGTCGCGGCATGTCACGACACAGCAAAACTAAAAATAAATTTACTAATAAAATATAATTTTTAACTATTTAATTGATTTTATTTTCAATTGAGATTTTAAACATATATATTAAACATTTGACTTTTTTTTAA